>OX401422.1:3304241-3852976 GCA_947846245.1 Cerastoderma edule
GTTGTTTCGTTTGGTCATGTTTGTCCATATAAGGTCACATAGTGTCCCTGATCTTTGGCATTTGTCGCATAGCTCTGTCTGTTAATCAGTGCAAATGAAGTCGCTGATTGGTAACAGATCGATGCCAGAAACCTTTTCAGGTAATGCTACCTTAATTTTCAAGTCTTTATTACTTTTTGCTGATGTGTTTTACTGTATCTTTTCTATAGCTTTTCCGTCATGTCATGTTTATCGTTGCACATAGTCATACTGCCGAATTATCTTTAGCAATTTCACGGCGGAAAACCTATCTAAGCCATTTTCCTCTTTTCCACATAATAACGACACGGACCCCCTTAACCCTTGACCAAACATCAAATTTTCAACTGACCCAAATTGAAAGAGTTTGCAGATGATATTTCAAAATGTGATGAATGCGAAAATCAATCTTCTGATAGGGCAGAAAACATTGTGGAAAAAGGAGAAATTGCTCGTTAAGAGTGATTTCTCCTTTTCCCCCAATTTTTTCCAACTTCGTCTGCAATAAACTGGTTAACTGTCGTTATTGTTTGACAAATTGTTGAGGATCCTAGCATACATAGTGGCTTCGTTTAAGGTAGTATCCATGTTCTTATTCCACATAGTCGTTCATGAATTTCCAAAGTTATTCGGTCATTAATATACAGTCGCAAAAAGTTCAACAACTAATAACTAAAATGATGTTAAGTGTGTGGCTTAGAAATATCTATCGTTAACAAAAGAGTTGTTTCCGCACTTTTCGGTTATAAAGTCTCCGTTACTTTCATAATGAACGAAATATACTCAAATATTTCAACTACAGATAACTAAAATGATGTAAAGTGTGTGGCTTAGAAAAATCGTAAACATCGGAACTACTCGGGAATTGCAGCGAGCCGAGAACTACACCTCGGATATAACATTCGGAACACCTCGACCATTTCTTAAAATAACCTCGGAGGTAATTGGACAATCGGAACTACTCGGGTATTTCCGTGAGCTGTGAAATACACCTCGGATATAAGTGTAGGGTTACAATTTTTCGGGTAAATCGGCATCCGCCAATTAACACATTTTCTAAGCGTGCACGCTAAGTAGTTCAATGTGTATGGAAGTGTTTGACATCCTTTTTAATCACCTTTTATCAGTAACTCATACCAAATGGCGAACTTGTTGCTGTGACATGTATACTTGTTTCCTCAATCAAATTTAACGACTTTTTTTATTTTACATTCAATATCTATTTTTAGAAACGAAAGAAAGTGACGCCATTCTCGCGGGAAACAATATGGCATCATCCCTATTATTTCAGAGGTGTTTTCTATTGGATAAACCCGATGTGTTCAGATTGGTAATGGGGAGCCATTTTTTAAAGTAGGTCAGCAACGAAGGGCATGTCCGTTTGCAATCGTATCTACTCGGAAATCCCCGGCACAAGCCGGGGATTGCCGAAAAGAGCTGATTGACAAAATATGAAAAAAAGATGTGTTGATATGATCATCTTTAATGGAAAGGGTAAAAAAAACCATTCAATTGTGATATATAACCAATTTGTGTGTGTTCAAATACATATTTAGTGCATGTGTGCATTTTGCGTTATCCGCCGGAAATAAGGCGAATTACACCAGGATTTCTGGTGTATTCATGCACTGCCTACGAGGTATATCTACAGACTTGTTACGGGGATTGCCAAGAAATACACCTCGGATATAAGTGTAGAGTAACAATATTTCGGGTAATTCGTCCCCGGCATATAACACATGTCCTATAAGCGTCCACGTTAAGTAGTTCAATGTATATGTAAGTGCTGAGCATCATTTTAAACACTATTTTATATGTAACTCATACATAATGGTGGTGTTAAAAGTTATGATATATTTGACTGTTTCCTTTATCAAAATGAATGACTATTTAGATTTAAAATTTAAGAACTTTATTTGGATACGAAAGTACACTGATGTAAGTCTCGCGTGAAACAATATGGCGGCACCCTTATTATCTCAGAGGCGTTTTCATTGGATAAACCCCTATGTGTTTAAATTGCAAAAAGGGTTGTTTCCACGCTTCTCGAGTAAAGCGTCTTTGTTAGAATGAACTCTCCTAAATTAGAGGAGAAAGCGTCTGTGTCGCCATGGAAACCTTTCGCTCCGCGCGCCACACACATTGTAGAAATCCCCGGATGTTATTGGAAAAATCACTTTAAAATAGGTTTGCAGTTATGTGATTCCAAGATTTATGTTTCCCCCTTAACTTCGATTTTACCCCGCCTTTAGGCACCTGTGTCAAATGATAGAAAATCGTCGTTACATGGTTTTCCGTTTATCGTTTGATTTGGGGACTTTATGCCCCATTATATATGGAATTATGAACGGAAAATAATGACCTTTAGGGGTCATATCCAGAAGTTTGGGGTCATTTACTTTATAAGCTGAAGGTCAAGGAAAACCGTGTCGTAATGTTTCTTTTCTTTTGATGAGGAATTTTCTCTATTTGTTCCAATCGTCAGTTTAATGTACGTGAAAGGAAAAATTTGGTTTTCGGAACTTAAAACACTGTCACTGGTCTTGAATCATTAAAGTAAAGCCATGAATTAATTCCAATATGAGAGAATTCGCTAACCACTAAAAATCTCATTTTGCCACATCATTTGCATATCTTCTATAACAACCACTGCGACAAATTACAAATTGCTCCTTTAGGGCAGTTTATACTTTTGCCAAATTGATTAACAGCTAATACAATTAAGTTAATTTCATGGTCTTGATTTTTGGTATCATTTTCTTTTCCGTATTATTTTTGTCTTCCAACGTTGCTCTCAATTTAGACCAGACCCAAATTCACAAATGGGGGTGTTTGGCCATGAATACAGTGGCTTAAGTATGCGTCAGGTACCATTGATATATCACGGGATTAGCAAGATCTAATCTTTTCCTGGTACGTCATTATATAATCTCCAATTTTGCTGCCATTTCCATCGTCCTTTTAGGGGCCTCCGTTGCCTAGTGAACAGAAATTGAAATCACATGACCCCTTTCCGTGTGGGTTCAAATCCCAGTGAAGGAACTCGGATTTTCATGAGAGACATTCTCCCGATTGACTTCTTCAATGCCTATAGTTCTACCGGCTTGGCCAGCCGTTATGGGTAGTTGAGTATGGGGTCTTCCTCAATCATGTAGTCTGTCATTACAATATAACTAGAATATTGTTGACGTGATGTAAAACCCCATACGAATAAATAAATCAATTCTTCCTATTTGATATACTCCCATATTGTCATCGGCCATCCTTGGGTTCAACAAGATTCGAATCTGTGATAACAAACGTTCGTTATATTTTTTTTAGAGAGATGAAAAATGTTTGAAATGTTATTAAACACTTAAAAACGAGAGAATTTATCTATCTATAATTCCCCAGGGAGAGCTACTCCTAGGGCAACGGTATAGAACCTAGAATTTACAAGGCATTTTGCAGATCTTGAAACGTTGACTCGTCCAAATTCAAAGCAACAGCAGCAGACGTGAACTATAAAGTGCGTTAACCCATTACCAAATAATAACGGCATTTGACGCAGACGACTCTTGAAAACATTGTTGGAAAACGAGAAATTGCTCTTAACGAGCAATTTCTCCTTTTCCCACAATGCTTTCTGCTTAACAGAAGATTATTTTTCAATTTCATCATATATTAAAAATGTCGTCTGCAAACTCTTTCAATTTGGGACAGACGAAAGTTTGGCGTTTTGAAAAGGGTTAAATAGTACGTGAAACAAACCTTGCTTTCGTGATTGTCATATTCTGCAGGCTTGTCGAAGTGAGACAATTCTAAAGAGCAAGACGTTATTTTACACAGACATTGTCATAATCTTCACATGTGGAACATTTTACGACCATAGAACAATCAAAAGTTGTAATGTACTATAGCGTCTCATTTGGAAACCTGAGACTAGTCCAAATTGATTAGAACAGCAGGTATATCTTATAACAGTAAAAGGGTAAAGCTGGCATCCTGAAAAGTAAGTTACATCTATGTCGCTTGTTCTGCTTCTGTTCCAAATTGAAAAAGTTTGCAGACGACATTTCAGAATGTTATGAAATTGAAAACTCATCTTCTTAAAGAGTAGAAAACATTGTGGGAAAGGAGAAAATGCTCTCCGCGTCACCTGACTGACTAACAGAATGCCGATGGTTCTACCTGGCTTGACCTGTCCTTATTGGCAGTTGAGTGTTTTGTTTTCCTCTATCATTTTAATTGGGGCATTGCAACAAAACTGAAAAACTGTTGACACCTTAATGTGATAAACCCCCATATAAATGAATTATTCTAAATACAAAATTTTGTCAATGTGCTGCGATAGAAACGAAAACCAATTATCGATGAGACAAAAAGCATGGACTATTGTACATAATCGGTAACGAAAATCTCATTTGCTGTGAAAACATTATCAATCTACTGGTAACGATCAATTTATACACATTTCATTGTAAACTTTTATCAAGTAGTTGATAACATTTTATATCTATACCTCGAACCTCTGATTATCGAATTTCTATATTCGTTGAGGTAAATGTAGGGCCCCGAATTGTTGGTCTTCATTTCTATGTCTTTATATTCCAGACATCTATACGTCGTTATCTCTCTGTGTCGAACAATCAAATTTGATCCCCTGGACTTCGACGAATATAGGTTTTAATGTACTTGAAATATTGAATCACAAAGACGCTTATATGAAAAAGTAGGATTTAACCATTTCCCCTATCGCTACAATGCTTCACCCTTTAGGTTTATCAAATACATGTATATTAATGCATTCACCATTTAGCCATTGGTTTAAGGTTACTCGCCAGAAAGTCTTCATGTTAAACGAAATCCGATAAGAAAAAGTATGAAAATAAGTTCGTAATGGACTGACACTGGGCTATAAACCATCTTTATTGTAACACAATACTCGTGCCGCTGTGGCAACAGTATTTATTTGTTCGTGACATGTCACACTTTGTTGGTTGTTTGTAATGGATTTTGCGCCATTCATCATTGTTGCGAGTTGATCGTGGAGATAATTCGCCTGTCCGCTTTCTTCAGATCCATCATAACGAGTACTGCGTACTTATGCTCTTCAACTGACTTTCCTTTCGCTTTAATTTATTTTATCTATTTCAAATAGCATGCATGTTGGCAACATTTTGCCATTTGCCTTAACAGTATATCATTTCATGCATTATAGAAAACATTACAAAGACAATAGAATACAGATTAAAAGAATATGTACTTTTCACAGAAAAGCCACACATTATGATATAAAGAAAACAAGATTTTCGTTGAAAAGACAGAATAATTTAACACAAATAGATACGGAAAGAGTGTTGATTTACAGTTCATTGCTTCTAATCCTGGAAGCATTCTTTATACATTTTGCAGTATTAAGTACAATAATTCTGTTTTGTGATGATAAAATGTTGTTGAATTTATCAACTTTAGGAAAAGAGGTCAATTTAAGATAGTCTGATCGTAAATCTCTGTAATTTGGGCAAATCATTAAGAAGTGATACTCCGTTTCGACTTAATCAAAAGTACACTGTTTATAAAGTCGATCGATACGGTTTGTCTTATTAGGTCTATCCAGTTCTATTTCTAGCATGTGACACCAAACTCTAAAACGTGTATATTCCTTTCTAAGTTATGAGTTATGTAAAATATCCAAATACATTTCATACACAAAGTTAAGTTGTAATATTTGTAATAACATAGTTGTGTCATGGTATTATGATGGAGGGACTCCGAGGTCTAGTGGTTAGAGTTTTTTTTTTCATATGGGTTTTACATCACATCAACATTATTTCAGTTATATAGCGATGCCCGACTCTTAATGATGGAGGAAGACCCGAAACTCAACTGCCCACAAGGGCTGGTAAAGGCAGGTAGAACCATCGGCATTCCGTAAGTCAGTCGGGAGACTGCCTCTCATGAAAATCCATATCCCTCTCAGGATTTGAACCCACGCGGAGAGGGGCCATGTGATTTCAAGTTCTGTACTCTAACCACTAGGCCACGGAGGCCCCAGTGGTTAGAGTACTGTTTGTTTAAAAACAAAATATTTTTGTGTATATTGGTTTTACATCGCCTCAACATTATTTCATTTGTGTTGCGATGCCCGACGCTTCATGTTGAGGAAGAAACCCCTACACTAAATTTCCCATAAGGATTGTTCAAGTCGGGTAGAACCATCGGCATGCCATAATCCAGTCGGGAACTGCATGTACCTAAAAAAACATTTTCCACATCGGGATTTGAACCCAAGCGTATTATCCTAGGTTGCGAGAGATAGTTCTATAGACTAACCATTGGGTGCCACGGATGCTCCAATTTGGGTTACTTTACTTTATATCACAAATCTGTGTGGGTTCAAATCGGGGTTCAGGGTTCAAGTGAATTCAAATTTCAGTGGGAGGGAGACAGACGGAAAGTCGAGGGTTATATCCACCTTGACTGATTGCCATGGCACTTAAGCTGGGGGTCCCCCTCATTTTACGATAAGCCATGTACGGAAATAAGACTGTAAAACTTTAACACGTTGTTGAAAACCAACTTTAAGGAAGAACACCCCTATTCCAACATCCATTTTGAAACCCATTCTTTCGTCGGATTACTTCGTTCGTTCTCGGAAAAAATCGGATGGGGCCGGAACTGTTCGGTGTTGCGCGAATAGTTCCGGCCAAGACCAATGTATACCGAGGAAGATCGATGTAATCCGACGAAGGAAACACACTAAAAATGGCGGATTGGTGGTAGTCTACCTTAACAAACAAACAAAAGTATTTTGCCAATTAAATACCCCTTAAAACAATTACACCATGTACTCGTTTATATAATTGTATACATGTAGCACATGGGTTTTTTCTATTTCCTCCTCTATTATAATTGAAAGGTCTGTGCTGGGATATCGGATTCATCAGCTATCATCCGCCATCTGTCGACGTTAGGACTTCTCCCAACGTAGACTATAACCTTTTCCCCCATATAGGATAATTCAATAACCGGCATAGAATGAGGAGGCACCAACGGGCGCGTAAAACGAAGCATGTTAATACAGTGCATTTCTTCTATGTTATAAAAGTGCATTTCTTTTATGTTATAAAAGTGCATTTCTTTTATGTTATAAAAGTGCATTTCGTTTATGATTTTTGAGGAGAAACCATTGTGACAAAATGATAAATTGCTCCATTGGAGCAATTTGTCATTTTGTCACAGTGATTTCTTAACTTCAAAGCAGAAATTTGTCATTTAGTCACAGAGATTTCTGAACTCCATAGCAACAATTTGTCATTTTGTCACAGTGTTTTCTAAACTCCATAGCAACAATTTGTCATTTAGTCACAGAGATTTCTAAACTCCATAGCAACACTTTGTCATTTTGTCACAGAGATTTCTAAACTCCATAGCAACACTTTGTCATTTTGTCACAGAGATTTCTAAACTCCATAGCAACACTTTGTCATTTTGTCACAGTGATTTCTCAACTCCATAGCAACAATTTGTCATTTAGTCACAGAGATTTCTAAACTCCATAGCAACACTTTGTCATTTAGTCACAGAGATTTCTAAACTCCATAGCAACACTTTGTCATTTTGTCACAGTGATTTCTAAACTCCATAGCAACAATTTGTCATTTAGTCACAGTGATTTCTTAACTTCGAAGCAGACATTTGTCATTTATTCACAGTGATTTCTTAACTCCATAGCAACAATTTGTCATTTTGTCACAGTGATTTGTAACCTCCATAGCAACAATTTGTCATTTTTTCACAGTGATTTATACACTGTTATTCACTGAATGGGGGTAAAGTGTCGTATTATCGAGCAGATGACAAAAGTAAAGCAGGAACAAGTAGAATTTCTTTATGATAATGTGTAAAAACCGCTTTGACAAAATCATGTGATATTTATCCTTTTGTCCCAGTGATTCCTAAAGACTTCTGCAGCAAACTATGGAGTTATACGTTGATGTTTCGTGTTCAATACGGATGATCCCTAGCGTTCATTCAGCGGATCACAATTGAAATGTTTGCGACAGATGGCGAAAAATCTATATCTAAAATGTCGATCCTATATCAAGGACAATTATCTTTTAATAAACACCCAACTTTGATAGAATAACCTAACATTTTATATGTTTGAGTGTGATTTTCTTATAACAAAATATGTAAAGTAAAGAAAAAAAAGATATGGTCTTTTTTCTGTATGCTTTGCTTTATAAGACATTCAATATATCCTACACGTTTGAAATACATAACACTGAGCACGACAACGGTCCGTTTTGAGCATGCTTTCTGATTATTTACTTGTGAACTGATGGGCCTATGGTCTTATGTGATCAATAACTTATCTATTCTGCACATCAAAACTGTTTTGAAATGCATTCTTTAAAATTACGATATTTTATTGGAATAACAATTGCACCGTAAACGTTAATTTCTTCATATCTTCATTTCCTTATATTTGTTCATTGGAGTGTATACTTTCTCTTTTTTTATCATACATCTATTTTAATTTCAACTTGATGCAGGCTTTTGACCAGTACAGTGTCTGTCATTTTCTATAAATGCATACAAATCTCTTGATGTCTAACTGCCAAAGGACAGCTTGGGTTTCTTTCCATAACTTAAAACCATGAGGGCGCGCAAGCACAAAAACAATTTCTGCAGCGATTAAAAAACTGATAAACAATGTTCAAATGCAGTGAACTTTAATTGTACCAATTCACAATTCTAGTTCCGCCACGGATTAAGACAACCATTATCAAAGAAGCTAGAGCTCGGCTCTGCTAATTGTTGTTATTATTTAATAATTTATACGACGAGGCCACACAAATACGAAAAAACAAATCCTGTAACGATTTAAAAACTGATAAACAATTTTCAAATTCAGGGAATTTTCATTGTTCCAATTCACGTGTGTACGCCCACCACAGTGTGAGACAAGTTTAGACAACCATTATCAGAGAAACTAAAGACATTTTTGCAGCTCCCCGGAGATGAACGTTTGTAGAGGTTCCGCTGTAAACTCGCAGTTCCCTTCGACTATCACATGTGTCCAATGCTTTAGGTACCTCATCGCGCACGAACATTCTATCTGCTTCCCACTAATTCGAACTCTAGAGAGATACGGTAACCCAGCAACGGCTTCCGGTATGTTGCCAAGCGACGTAAGGTCAAGGTTGATATTTGCGATGGGAAGGACACCCCCACTTGGGGTTTTAAATGCGAGAAGATCTATAAACACCAATGGATTACCTTGCAGTTCTAAATCTTTTAAATTCTGAAGATCGCCAAGGTCACCGTATTCGATGGTTTTGATGAAGTTGAAGGACGCGTTCAACTGCTCTAAGTTGCTATAGCAACGCACCGCTGATGGTATTCTCTCAAACCCGTTCGCCGAAATATCCAAGTGCATGATTCCTCCGACGGACTGGTTGTATATTTCGTCACCGATAAAATAGAGGTTCGGGTTGCCAACAACATTGAAAAAAGTAATGTTCGTGAACGTGTGTTGGATCTGTGGGTAGAAATCCAGGTTATTCTCTTCTAATGTTACATGGAACACCTCCGCTATTGGCTCCCGGCATGGCTCCATCATAGGGTGTTGGGTAAACAAATTGTGTTCGTAAACCATTGTGTTCAATTTGGTCAAGTGACAAACAGCGCTGGGTATAACGGTAAAAGTCGAGTTGCGTATTTCCAGATGCCTTAATGAAGTAGCTAAAGGGCTGAAAGCATCCAGGGGAAGGTTAGAGAAAGGAATATCAGAGATGCGTAAACGACTCAAGTTGACCAGATAGTGAAGCTCTGCTGGCCAAGAATAGAACTGACTCAAGCTGAGGGATAGAACTCTCAAGGACCTCCCAAGGGCTGATAGATGGGCAGGTCCCAATATGGAGATTGGGTTGCCTTCTAATTCTAAAATCAAAAGATTTGGTAGCCGCAGAAAGGCATCTGAAAGCGATGTGAGCTGGTTACGCTGCAAGTCCAGAATGCCAAGACTGCCTTCCAGTCCAGAGAAGGCATCGGCGTCGATCAAAGAAATCTGGTTGTCATCCATATTGATGACCCTTATGCTAGAAATGTTCACGAACGCGTCAGCAGGTATGTCCGATATATCGTTAAAACTGAGATCATAAACACTCAAGCTTCGATTACTGCCCGTATCCGGTATCAAGGGAACCTCTGTAAGGTTCGATCCCTTGCAGCCTATTGCGCCGATAGCCACGCATGTACACGGGAATTCTGGGAAGCAAAATGGCGATGAGGAGTCCAGTATGAATGAGCTGACATCCGGTCCCTCGCACAACAGAAGGAAGAAGATTGCCTGGAAGAGGAAACAGAGTTAAGTTGGTTTATACACCCTGTAATAAAGCTTTATTAGCCAACATGTGCGGAAACAAATAACTCAGCAGACAGAGAAAGATAATCCTGTAAACGAATGCGTTTTAGAACTTTGTGTACTGTAGAGGGTTAGATAAAGCGGGTTAATTGCACAAAATAGTCCTTGAATTCAACAAAGACGTATCACTTTGTAGTTAGCAACCACCACTTAAAGGACTTTGAAATTTTAATTTTTTCGAAATGGATTTTCTTCTATTGGAAGTATGACATTTTAGATCTATAAGTAACATAAGACTTGATTATCTAATTATTGATATTCTTCCCACCTTCTATCAAAGCTATGTGATAAAGCCCATCCATTTTTCAGATTTTGTAAGCCATTTAAACGGTTTATTTTGTAAACAAAAATCTAGAAATTCATTTTCTAAGATGAGGTTATATAACTTTTGATACGATCATACATTGGTTATCTTTTTTTTTTTTTGCATTTGTAAACTTCATTGCCGGCAAACGGAATGCCCGAAATAGGTAGGCGTTACAATTAAAGAACTGAAAGACATGGAGACTTCATTCACTGTTTTAATGAAAACACGGGTATCCAGCAACTTAAACATGACTTTTTGTTTAGAGACTAGGATCATTTGGGAACCCATGCTCCGGAAGTACTTCCACAAGTGTTAAAACTACCGGAAGTACTTCCACAGGTGCGTAGCGACAACTTCCGGAAGAGTTCATCCGTGTAAAATCAACCGGAACTCCTCGGTAGGGCAGTGGAGTGCAAATTTTTTAAAACATATTTTATTGATATGACAATTAACAAAAGAAGCATGTAGATTCAATCAAGTAAATGAATAATATGGCAAAGGGGTTTGGCCACAAGTTCTACCAACTTAGATTCGGCCATTCCCTTGGTAGGTAATTACATTTTGCTATTATCAAGAACGTTTTCACATGGAAGTGTGGGTGCAAATTTAGAGTGGTGTCTAACCTTTGTCAATGACGTCAGCATGGCGTTTCTCCACATACTTGTTTCTGTTCTCGATTCAAACTGAAAATAAAACATGTTTGTTTTGTAATATTCACATAAATGTGATAAAAAAATGCCGTGAAACGATGAAATATTATAGAATAGAAAGAGTACAAATATGTCAGTCATTGTGACAAAAGAAGAAAAATGTTCTTCGAGAGCATGTTTCTTCTTTTCTCACAGCATTGCTTGGGCTCATATGGTAAACGGAATAAATTGTGTTAAAAAACTTGTGTTGAGTTTCGATCAATTGGTTAAACCAGTATAGTTCTGGAACCAACTTCATGCTTGTGCAATCGGGTTAGATCACAAGCCAGCCGCCAAATAAATTGGCGGCTGGTCTGTGATCTAACCTGTTTGCTTCTTTGGGAATCTTTTCTGAACAAAATTAAGCAGGTATTTTTAAAGGCACTGTAAAGCAGACGACACATAAATATATTTTTCCGAAAATTACCCAGCATCCTAAGGATTATAGTTAGATATCCTTAGATACAGGAATTACGCACCATTACAAATAGCGGTATTGACAATTTAATCATTGGTGGGTTGATCTTTTATCATTTATGTTTGCGTGTGTGGATGCTGCTTTGGTCATGATTCGAATTAAATCAAAGGCCATCTTTCTAGTGTTTCTCAATGGCCTAGAGGTAAAGAACAGAATTTTGTTCCGTGGCCAAATGGTTATATTACAAAACCTAAAATAACATGGCCTTTCTCTGCGAGGGTTCAAATTCTGGTTTGGGATATGGATTTTTTATGAGAGGTAGTCTCCCGACTGACTTTAGGAATCCCGATGGTTCGACCCTGTTTGAACAGCCCTTGTGGGCTTGTGAAAACTGGGATCTTCCCCCATCAGTAAAAATCACTCATCGCGACATAACTGAAATTTTGTTGACACGTAGTTAAACCGATATGATGAAATTAAACCATGAGAGAGTAAATATATTTTCTACCTACCATACATTGTTCAAAAATAAGACCGATACATTTATAATTACCTTTTTATGTCGTTGCGAATGTAGAAGAACGCTTCCATTCAATATTAATTTAACCCTTATAGTGCTTGAGCCGACACCAGGCTTATGGAAACAAGTAAGAACCAGACCAGCCGCTAATTAAATTGGCGGCTGGCCTATGATCTAACTTGTTTGCAACTCTAATTATTTTTCCTCCACAAAATTGAGCAGATATTTAAGCTTTTAGAAAGCAGGCGACAAAAAAATATATTTTTAGAAAACTACCCACCATTCTAATGTTAAAGGTACAGAGTTTGCGGAAAATAAATACCCATTTGAGATTATGTCAGTTTTTGGCGGTTAATAAAACTGTCGAGTTCCATGAGAGGCAGACTGCCAATGACCTTATGATGACAGTCCTACATATTTTGACCTATCAAAATTGTTAAATTACGGGTCTTTCTTCATTGCTTATATCTATCTATACATTTTAACTGTATTAAATGTACTTTAAATACAGTTTATAACCAAAATAAAAAAAACGAAATAAACGTATTTCATAAATACAGTATAGTATCTAAATCTCAAACTTCTGATTGCCGAAAGTATCTATACGTACGGGATTCCAAATTATTTGTTTTTCATTTCTATGCCTTTATATTCCTGACATTTGTAAGTCGAAGTCTCTCTATGTCGAACATTTGCATGAGTTCTCTTGGACATCGAGATATAGATATTGTGTTGTATTTGACTGATGGAAAAGGCAGACAATACCAAAAAACTTCAGATAAAAAAGCAACATTTATTTATTTATTGGTTTTTAAAATGTTTGGTGATTATTCCATCAATATCATGTTTGTTTATCTAACATGCTATGGTATATGTTTGAGTGTACCATATTTGTGTATGTTGTATTGGCCAACGTCATTTAAATGCTGGTTTTTGCCAAATCAATATTTGAAATGAAATTAATTGATATTTGTTAGAAACCATTGTGCCCAAATGAATGAATTGCTCATCTGAGCAATTCATTCATTTGGTCACAATGGTTTATTCAAGACATCGCAGATGATGTATAAATGAATTAAAAAAGAAAAGTTTTACCTTAATGGTGCACACGAAGAATTAATCTGCCACGTTACGCCGCGCCTTCTATACCTTTTGAACGTCGTGGTGCATGCTAACTCTCTTAACCCTTTACGATAAGACAAGTATTCGACTGTCCCAAATTCAAAGAATTTGCAGACGACATTTCAAAATGTGACGAAATTGAAAAACAATCTTCTGATAGGGTAGAAAACATTGTGGGAAAGGGAGAAATTGCTCTTAACGAGCAATTTCTCATTTTCCCACAATGTTTGCCAGAGTCTTCTGCAACAAATCGGTCAAATGTTGTTAATGTTTGGTAATGGGTTAAAATGAATTTATCTGAGAATATAAGCCAGCAATGTGTCTGTGATAGAAGTTGATCGTCACGAAAAGTTTATTTTCTTTTACCTTATTAGCCTCTGTACGATATCACAAATATCGGGAATTTATTTTGTATAATTCGCATACTTTAAAATTGGTCGTCTGCATTTTCTTTCAATTTCGATTTGTCAAAAGCTCCATTTTTGGGTTATCAAGAATACGTTTGGAGAACGCAATAGCTGATAAGACGATGTCTTCGAAAACACAGCTCTTCAAGTACGCTAGAAAAGTCTTCAACTGAAATGTGGTAAAGAAAAAAAAAAGTATTGCTGCAGAAGTAGTTGATATTTTCTCCTTGTAATGATATAATTTCACGTCTGTCGGTTCGCAACAAATCCAAACAAAGAACGTTTTCGACAGCAACAACATACGCCAATGATACCAAGGTGCGAACTTAGTTTTCTTTGTGATATTTCTGAGAGACCAAAGTAACAGATGCAGAAGATGCGGTGAAGTAGATACTATGTAGAAATGGGTTAAGTGATTATATATAGTTAACACCATGAACACTGTTTATGTGTTCTAGTATTTCAACTTTCTGTGAATTCGAGGTTATTTAAGGTAGAATACCTATAATCCGCCATTTTGAAACGCATTCTTTTGTCGGATTACTTCGGTCGTTCTCGGTAAACATAGGTCGGTCCCGGCTGATGTGTGCCGAATTCTGATTGGTCGGTTCAAAAAATTGTGTATCAACTGTCAAGGTCAGAGGTGAAGACTCACACAATCCGAATAATCAAACTTGCTAATCTGGGTTATTTCTTGTTGACTTTCACAATTCAGTTGTGCCAATGGTTTTTTTTATGACAATTATTTGAATCTGACAAAAGTTTACCAAATAATATATTTTGATTTAGCATTACTCTCCTTTTATGTGCCTTTAAAAAGAAAAAGTTAAGTGAGCCTTCGCGCCCACGTGACGATAGTTTCATAAAATACCAACTCTCATACTAAATTTAGATCGTTGTTTACGATTTAACACTGTGCACTTTCTGCACTTTAAATGTCCGATATCTTTTCTGTACGATTATTAATGGGGTTGGAAACGCCAATAATCTAGTCTGATGTTACTTCAGAAATCTATGTTGTTATTTCATCGGTAGAAGACAACCTATTTTAAAGAGTTAAAATCCCAATCTGTGAGAAAGTCCTTTTAATTCGTATCACGCTAAATGATCTTAGCTGTCGACGCGCCTTAACCCTTTACCAAACAGCACATTTTCGACTGTCCCAAATTGAAATAGTTTGCAGACGACCTTTCAAAATGTTATGAAATTGGAAAATAATCTTCTGATAGGGCAGAAAACATTGTGGGAAAAGGAAAAATTGCTCGTTACGAGCAATTTCTCCTTTTCCAACAATGTTTTCTAAAGTCGGCTGCAGAAAAGTTGTCAAATGTCGTTATTGTTTGGGAAAGGGTTAAAGCACCATTCATTCATTCATTCATTTAATTTGCACAATCATCCTTCTCAATGTGGAGTTTAACCCCATTACCAAAAGATAACGACATTTGACCAGACGACTCTGAAAAAACATTGTTGGAAAATGAGAAATTGCTCCTAAGGAGCAATTCTCATTTCCCTACATTGTTTTCTGCCCTATCAGAAGATTATTTTTTAACTTTCATCACATTTTGAAAAGTCGTCTGCAAACTCTTTCAATTTGGGACAGTCTAAAATTGTGTGTCTGGTAAAGGGTTAATTCAGCATTTTATTCGCCATGGTGGAACTGGCGTCATGGCCTCTGCGTTATAGAGACGAGAATGTTTCGTGTTTACATGTTTAAAAGACACGAAACAAGGTCGTTGGTAAATGTCACACACACGGATCAAAAGGTTGTGTCAAATCTGATAAGACAACTCAAACCGATCCCCATATACGGAGCGTCCAAATCCGGTATCTGATCCAAATGTCAAGTAACAGTTGGCTCACGAAATGCAAGAGAAGAAAACATATTTTCTTCATGATATTATAAAGATTGTGTTTTGACAAACGGATTGGTAGTCAAATCAATCTGTTCCTACGTCCTTCCGTCCGTCCGTCCGTTCGTCCGTCCGTCCGTTCGTCCGTACCTGCCTACTTAAAACGTTTAATGATAATGGGAAAATTGTGTTTTGACAGAAGGATTTATAGCACACTGAATTTGTTGCCATGTCCCTTCTTCCGTTCTTTCTTCCTTTTGATTGTCCGTCCGTCCCTGCCTCCTTCAAAATACTTATGATATTGTGAAAATTGTGTTTCGACGGAAGGATTTATTGCACATTGAATCTGTTGCCATGTCCCTTCTTTCGTTCTTTCTTCCTTTTGATCGTCCGTCCGTCTCTGGCTTATTCAAAGACCATATTTCACCTCTTCTTGAATCAATAAATCCTCCCTTACCGGTTGGAATAATTTAAATCGGCGTTTTTAAGAAATTAATCCTTTTATGACAATATATCACATGTCTACCAAAGAGTCTATAAAGCAGTAAGAATTGTTTTCAGGCTTTATTTGTCATCTTTCTGTCGCTTTCAAATTGGACCGGTCAAAGAATGCTACGCGGGAGAACTGGTAAACGGAGCTTTAACCCATTACCAAACAATGACAACATTTGACCAGTTTGTTGCAGACCACTCGGGAAAACATTGTGAGACAAGGTGTAATTGCTCTTAACGAGCAATTTCACCTTTTCCCAGAATGTTTTCTGCCCTATCAGAAGGTTATTCTTCAATTTTATCATATTTTGAGATGTTGTCTTCAAACTCCTTCAATTTTGGCAGTCGAAAATGTGGTGTTCGGTAAAGGGCTAATATACCTTTAATAACGTGACGAGATTAATCCCACGTACGGGCTTACACCAATCCTGGCTTTTCAATCAGATAGACAAATTGGCAAACGCTGAAACACTAATTGGGTTGCGTCATTGGAAACAGGAATCAAGCTCCGATGCTCGACTCATTTTACAGACCATTTATAAGTATTTCCTGTAATAATCCATTCGTTCATTTAACAAGTCGTCTTTACGTTCATTTGTTGGTTGGTTGGTTCTTTCGTTGCATGTTTTTTTTTCACAAATTCATCCGTTCAATAAATTACCATTCTCTTATCTACCTTCGACCTGTTTCCCAAACCGTTAGTCTGTCAATCCGTCATCACGTTTGTTCGTTTATCTTTCCTACACAACCTCCTTTTTCCTTCATCACCATAGGTTTTCGTCCGTCCGTCCGTCTGCCCTCCCTCCCTGTCTCCCTTCCACTCTCCTAACTCTCTGCCCATTACCCCTCCCTCCCTTCCTCATCTCCCTAAATCCACATCCCTTCCCGTCCACTCCCTTTCTCTCTCCACTCCCCTCCTAACTCTCCCGTAATGCCCCTGCCCTCCCCTCCTTCCCTGGGCTCCCTCCTGTCCCTTCCTCTGTCCCGCCAGCTAGGTCCACTCCCTTTCCTCTCTCCTCCCCCTCTCTGGCACTCCTCCTTGTACCCCTCCACTCCATTGGCTCCCTCCTGGCTGTCTCCTCCGTCCCTCCATATCGCCCATCCCTCCCTCCTGTCCCTCCCTGTCTCCCTTCCACTCTCCTAACTCTCTCCCATATTACCCCCTCCCTCCCTCCCTTCCTAGCTCCCTCTGTCCCTACCTCTGTCCCTTCCCTCCGTCCCTCCCTTTCTCTCTCCCTCCCCTCTCCTAACTCTCTCCCTTATTACCCCCTCCCTCCCTTCCTAGCTCCCTCTGTCCCTACCTCTGTCCCTTCCCTCTGTCCCACCTTGCTCCCTTTCTCTCTACCTTCTGCTCTCCTAACTTTATCACTTATTACCCCGTCCCTCCCTCCCTTCCTAGCTTCCTATGTCCCTACGTCTGTCCCTTCCCTCTGTCCCTCCCTTTCTCTCTCCCTCCCCTCTCCTAACTCTCTCCCATATTACCCCCTCCTCCTCCTTCCTATCTTCCTCTGTCCCCGTCTGTCCACCCCCGTCCCTCCTTTCTCTCCTCCCTCTCTTCTAACTCTCCCATATTACTACCGCCCTCCCTCCCTTCCTAGCTCCCTATGTCCCTACGTCTGTCCCTCCCCCCGTCCCTCCCTTTCTCTCTCCCTCCCCTCTCCTAACTCTCTCCCTTAAAACCCCCCCTAACTCCCTCCCCCTAATGCAGTATTACGGAATAACAAAAATGATTAATTGCCATTACCAAACAGTTACGATATTTGACCAGTATGCTGCAGACGAATCAGGAAAACATTGTGGGAAACGGAGAAATTGCTTGTCGTCACAAGCAATTTCTCCGTTTCCCACAATGTTTTCTGCCCTATCAGAAGATTAGTTGTCAATCTCATCACATTTTGAAATGACGTCTGCAAACTCTCTCAATTTGGGAAGTTTTTTCCAACCGTGTATTAACGATAATGATCTGGCTGTCAAGTCTAATACAGAAATCAAAACAGTAGAGAGCTGTATACCAGTCAGCACACCTCGATGTGTCAATTAGAAACCCTCGCTCCCTAACAACTCCCTGGCAACAGGAAGCTAGGGATATCACACACGACCGTTGTCATGGTGATACGACCGATGTATGAGGTAAAAGACAATGGTATAATTAATAAGTGGAATCCGATATTCGGCCCCTTGGATTATATTTCTTTTGCAATCATTTCGCTCATTACCCGTTTGATCTAATATTTCTCTTTTTTAAACATTTTCCTTCTTCGGATTACTTAGGTCGTTGTTGGCATACACTGATCGGCGCCGGATCTGTTCGTTTAAATACGAATATTTCCGGCTAGGATCGAATGCATCCGAGTTAGTGGAATGGCGATTTCGGCTCGACGGATTACTGCTGTAGTTATAAGAACAAGTCGCACATTCTACCCCTGTCACGTGTTTGATTGTTTGGGTTTTGATAACGCAATTGTAACATATATTCAATAGTTATATCATCACGACAATACATATAATTAGGCATGATTCGAGATTCTCGACAGGTACTAACCAATTCACAAATCCTTTATGCTATTTTCACAGATAACACAACAGAACGTCGCGATGAACAGATAATGACGATGAACAATACACGAGAATTGTGGTCGAAATAACACTAACACATAATATCCCCGAATGACCAGCCATTCTCCACTGTCCGTGCGGTCTAATCAAATCCAATGCCCGTCAAGCCATGGGAACCTGTAGCTCGTGTACAAGTAAAGAGGACACGATCTCACCTCACACGGGTCACGTGCAGGCCTCATCAAAGGATGCCGGGATATCCGGGATTTCAGGTATCTCCGGGGCTTCCTTGAAGCAGGGATTCCCCAAGAAATCTTCACGAGTCCATCATCACAGTTTCGGTGGCAGAAGCGAGAGCTCCGCGGCAAGATCCTCCAAACTAATCGAGGTCAAACAGCTGTCGATCGAGAGTGTTCATGAATCAGAAATTCCCCCTACAAAGCTTGACTCCGAACAGTTTTGTGTTCAAGGCGCACACGCTGTTCATAGTGATCACGTTGACAGTTTGAAGAATATAGATAAACATGTTGGTGATAGTGTTAAGTATACCGAAAGAAGTTTAAATACCACAAAGACATTGGTTGAAAACGAGAAGGCGGAGTATTTCTCAACACACGAGAGAAGAGTGGAAAGCAGCGAAACTATACGTAAAACTGTTGAAGAGTCTGAACCGAACGCTGATGACGTCAGTGATGTTGAAGAGATCGGTTCCAGTGAGTTCGTAGACGGGTTCACAACGAAAAGACTGAACGCGGCCCAAGACTGGTTGGATATTATAAGTGAGCATGATGAACTCGAAAACGAGCGCGGTGACACAGACGGTATTTCCTTAGTGGAGAGCGAAGTGATAGACGATATAGGTAACGCTGGGCATAATGCGGAAGCCGTGGAAGGTAACAAGACTGATGTCAGTATTAACGGGAACGATTCGCGCATCGACACGAAAGACAATCGACCGAGTGAGAAACCGGAAAGGCACAAACAAATTAAGGATTTGTGTACCAAGTCGAGTAAGTTTCCGGTCGCGCATGCACCGAGACACGCTTGGAAACAGGGGAAGGTTTACATCGCTCGTGGTGCAGACGGGACTGTCTTCCGGATTCGAATTTCGCGGGAAATTGGAGACAAGTCGTCTGGGTCGGGAGGCCAAAGTGGAGGTTTGTACTTTTTTGTTTTATGTTAACACATCTCTTAGATGCCGAATGAGCCATCGATGCTCAGAAAAGTCCAATCTCTTCGATTGGACTTTTCTGAGCATCAGTAGCTCATTATGTCCGGGAGTTCTAGGTTAAATAACTGTCTCGGTCTTTATCCTTTCAAACGTCATGAGTCAATTCGACACTCTCTCTCCATTGATTTGTTACGTACAATTTTGAAATAAATCAGAGCTATGGAAAGAAAGAATTTCTTACAGTAGTGATGAGGAAATATTAAGATATTGAACAATTGTGTTGACCGCAGTAACCAATCGTAACCATTCGGGTTATTCCGTGAGCAAAGGAATATATTTGCATCAGATAAACCTTCAACCGTATCTACTCGGCAATCCCCGTAACAAGTCGGTAGATATACCTCGTAGGCAGTACATGAATACACCAGAAATCCTGGGGTAATTCGCCTTATTTTCGGCGGATAAGCAAAATGCACACAGGCACTAAATATGTATTTAAATACACACAAATTGGTTATATATCAAAAATGAATGTTTTTTTACCCTTTTCATTAAAGATGATCATATCAACACATCTTTGTTTCATATTTCGTCAATCGGCTCTTTTCGGCAATCCCCTTGTGCCGGGGATTTCCGAGTAAATACGATTTGCAAACGGACATGCCCTTCGTTGCTGACCTACTTTCAAAAATGGCTCCCCATTTCCTCAGAGGTTATTTTAAGAAATGGCCGAGGTGTTCCGAATGATAAACCTTGTGAATTCGTCTTGCGCCGTAATGTCTTGAAAATTGTGATAAGGTTAATCTAACCACATGGGATTGCGAGCGATAGCAATATAATTCGCAAAATGTCTCATACTTTATGTCATGTCTTTATGATAAATGCAGCTGTTCGTTCACTACGAGAATCTTTTATTCGTCGAAGAGTTTGATAACCATACTCAGTGGGGGACAGTGGTCTTGGGAAGAGCGTCGGCCTCGGGACACGAGGGTCGTCAATCAGGTATTTCCGTGAGCCGCGTTTTCATTGAATTCATCCGACGAGTTCAGCTTAAAGGGTCGTGGGTTCGAATCCCGTGAGTCGCGGAATCTGCCTCACGATCGGTCATTAATTCATTGTTTGGTGCGAGGACTGGTTATGCATTCATGAAGCTGTATTGAGAGTGATGAGTTGTGAAAACTTATTTCACAATCGATGTAAATAGAATATGTTTAGCTAACCATTCCAAGTATGTTGATTTTTCTATTTATGAGGGAAATAGCTAACTAACCCTTTGTACATGGATCAAGCCAATTTGTGTTTAACATACCGAATCTCTAATGCTATTTTGAAAAAACCACGACTCACTGTCAAAAACTGCTGCTCTTGGGCAAGTCATATAATCCCATCCGAGATACTTCTTGAAAGCAAAATTGTCCAATTTAAAAAGTATGTGAAGCGAATGTCGTTTAAGGGAGAAAACTCTTGTAATACTGTTGTGAATATTTCTTGCGGTTGACTCCCTTTACATACGCACAAAGTTTCCCATGGCACCTCGTTTGAAAGGTCGGTAGAAAAGTTGATTATCGTTACAAAGCCGAAATGAGATAAAAATATAAGTGGACACTAGACAAATTCCATTGGATGTTGTACATGCAAAGTCACAGTATTGAATTACCTTTATTTACCTTCATTACAACCAAACATCCGGGACTTTCCAGGTGTTTCCATCCGGGCATTTAGGAACTGCGTTTGTAACGGTAAAATGAAATGTGATTAGATTTGAAAATGTTTCACTTTTTCGCGCGTTTAAAACCAACACAAAGTGAGAGACAATGGCGGAAAGTAGTTAATTTCGTTACAATATGAACAGGTAAATCTGTTGATTAGAAGATTAAGTGAGTTTCTGTTCTTTTAGTTAAACCGGTTCGGGAAGCTGTTCTGCAGACGAAATTTCATCCTTCCCTTTTTCAATGAAATAGTAAGAAAATATGTCAACATCAATGGATATTGACGGATGTCAGATAATTTTGTTATTGTTTTTGGCGTACATTTCGTAAATATGAGATTGATTTTATATTCATTAGAGTTGACTTCCGTCTCATTTTTGTAACGAAATGAGCAAATAAACCTCAATGACACACTACGGTTCTGTAAAAAACAATATGTTGCCCGATTGTTTGTTTGTGCTGTCAATGTGTGTACCTGTACATTCTCTATCCATGAATGCAATGCGATAAGTTCTTAAATTTGCATAATTGTTCCACAAATGTTGAAATTCATTAGTCTTGAATTTTAGAATAAGACAATAAGCGTTTAAAGGGGATGGAGTGACAAGTATATGATATTATTTGATGTGATGCCAGTGTATTTTATCTTCTGCTAGTGAACCTTCTAGCATGACATAATAGTTTGATTTGGTCATCATCTTTAGAATGAATGCTGGTGTACACAAAAAATTGTCAGTTTCTAATGAATGATATGTTTTTTTTATAATGTAATGAAATGGAATAAAAAACAAATAGATTTATAAACATTTTCTAAGTGGGCCAAAATATTACATAATCAACTGATTGCTTTATTGGCATTGATTAATTTAGGTAAATGATTGATTGATTGATTGATTTATTGATTAGTTGATTGATTGGTTGATTGGTTTATTAATTTTTAAACTTTGTGTCTGTAAACAGAAAAGGATTGGTTGACTTGTAATTTCCACCATGCCTTGCTTTTTTGTAATCATTGGTACCACATTGCTGTGTGAGATATGATTTAACTCTTTCCTTCAGATATGCAAGAATCAAATATCCCACAACAGAATACTTGAGATCTACAGAGACAAATGGAGAAATTAACCTTCATGAACAATTTCTACTATTGTCTAAATGTTTTCTAGCAAACATTGAACATTAAGACATGTCATTTTCATAGAAAATATTCTGGGAAATTGTTCAAAAATGGCATTTAGCAACAAAAGATAAAGTTACTGTATATTAATTCTTTGTAGAAATATGTGTTTTACACTTTGTAAATATTTGGTAAAATAATTGACAAACTTTTTTATGATGAAATTAATATGGAATAGAATCATTGATTGATTAACTAAGTTTTTGTTGACAACTAATCTGTTATACATATTTCCAATTTCAGATGCTGATGTGACGAAGAAAATCAGAACAGAAAAGTCTAGGAACATTGAAAAAGGTTGGTGCCTTTCATCAGTTTGTCTCCTTCCCCTAAGAAAGATTCAAGAACTTATTCATTGATATTGATGGACGTTAAATGGCCATTCATGAACACAATGGATTTCAAGAATATTTATGTTAACATTAAGAACAGGTTCATGAATGTTTTTATGAGCCTGTACTTGATGTTCATGGACCTATTCTTGAAATTCATGAAAGAGTTCTGTGTTCATGAACTGTCATTTAACATTTGTGAAGTTAATTAATACTTTCTTTAATCATTTAGTGGGTTCTTAGTTTGTACCATACAGTTTGCATCATCAATTTAGATATCCATTTTTGATTCCTCACAGTTCCTTACTGACCCTTATCTTTGACCCTTTTACCTGTCCCAAAATGAACATATCTAGGACCACACAGAAACAGGGTGTTGTGCCATGTATCGGTTTCATTGATTTTAACATCAATCATATTGTTCAATCTGTTTGCCTTTCCCAAAATAAAAATATTTAGCACTGTGAGGTGGGAACGTAAGAGACATTCAAAAAGTTTTGAAAGAAGTATTTCTCTTTCTTTCTAATTGTATTCAACATTGTACCATCAGTTCAATTGTTAGAGCAATTTTGCTGTTCCTGGATTAAAATTATGCGGAATATATGACAAAGGAATTATTTTGTTATAACAATAAAGAGAGTGTTCTCTGAAAACTGTTGCATTTGAATAAAGGTTTAAGTTATTGAGACTTGAAAGAGAATATTCTTTTTTTATCACTGATTTGAGAGATTGTGGGGTTGTTAGCGTAATTTATTAATATGATTGTCACTAAGGGTCTACTTAGACGAAAAAGCTAACATAGTCCTTAATACACAACAACAAAAAATCAGAAAATGTAATGAATTGGTGGATTGTCCGATTCTAATAAAAGGAGTTCTTAAATTCTTTCTCTTGATTTATTTGGTTTTGCTCTCACATACTTGTATGAAAGGATTTATTATTATATGAGTAAAGGAGATTGATGTACTGTAAACAAAAATATTTCATTGGATGCAATGGCCTATTTCTGGGAACAAGCATCTTAACAGACCATTCAGAAATGCTTTAATGTGGGTACTCATCCATTTCCCAAACAACAAACTTTTGACTGTCCCAAATTGAAAGGGTTTGTAGACGACATTTCAAAATGTAATGAAATTGGGAAATAATCTTCTGATAGGGCAGAAAACATTGTGGGAAAAGGAGAAATTGCTCGAAGTAACGAGCAATTTCTCCTTTTCCCACAATGTTTTCTTAAGTCGTCTGCATCAAAGTGGTCAATAAATACTTTATGTTGCCTATAAACAAAAATTTACTTATAAATAAATATTCTCCTGATGAAGGCCTTATCAGGCTGATAATTTGAATAGATTGAGCTGGAATTATTGAGTTTTATATTCGTTCCCTACGGGACATTTTTGACATTAATCAAAAGTGGTCAAATGTCGTTATAGTTTGGGAAAGGGTTAAGATTCATCTTGATATGAGGATTCTTATGAGTACACTTAATTCAAAGTTTGAAAAGTAATAAAAAAGGGGTTTTCTGTGACCATGCCTTTAAATCATGTTCCCTCATTGTCAGATGTTTGAATATTCATTCGTTGAACCAGTCATACCTTTTATACTTACTTTACGAAAGGAACCATTCAGTATTGAATGATTTGTGGGAAGATTATTTGATCAAATACTTTCAATTCATATTAATGGATGGAGGTTTAATTGAGTGAGTTGGGAAATACCATTGACTATTATTTGGTCAAACAAACTTATATATTTTGGTTTGACCATAACTTGATTTAACCTGAAGTAGTAGAAGTGTACAATTGCTTCATAGAAATTCAACTTTTCTTACTCACTTACTCCTTAATACTGTGCTTCATGTCAAAGCCCCTTTTGCAGAAAACATCTTTATAAGCAGTTTGGAGGCCTCTGTGGCCTAGTGGTTAGAGTACAGAACTTGAAATCCCATGGCCTCTTCTCTGTCTGGGTTCAAAACCTAAGAACGGCTTTGGGATTTTCATGAAAGGCAGTTTCCCGATTGACAAAGAGAGAGCCCATAGTTGTACTTTGCATAACACCACATATTGGATTATCCCATTACCAAACAATAATGACGTTTGACCAGTTTTGTTGCAGATGACTCTGCAAAACATTGTGAGAAAAAGAGATATTGCTCTTATCGAGCAATTTCTCCTTTTCCCGCAATGTTTCCTGCCCTATCAGAAGGAACATTTTTCAATTTCATTGCATTTTGAAATGTCTTCTTCAATCTCTGTCAATTTGGGACAGTCGAAAATTTGATGTTTGGTAAAGGGTAATAATAACTCCTCATGATTTAGAGCCATACTGGGGTGCACTAACCCATTTTATAAATGTGCCCATAGCTAATGGGGTTTGGATGCATGCTCCCAACAGAACATTTTATTTCTTGATTTCTTGTTTAATCTTGTTCAAACTAAAGGCACTCTGAACAAGGAAATATACATAAAACATCAAGAAAAAAAATGATTTTGAGACTCACAAAGTAGACCATACTAGATGTTTTAGGAACATTGTGGTATGCTGCAAACAGATAGATATACATCATGCTGGTACATGCTTTAATGATACAGGTCATTCAGGTAAAGGTTTGAGACTAATTAATTGCGATTTGCCATTTTGGGTAGGGATTATGATAAACAAACTGATTAAAGTTTTACCCTTTCACTTTCTATGATCAAATCAATATGCCTGTGAGAAATAACGCATATTTGTTAGAAAAACTGTCTTGGAAAAGAAGCTGAAGAGAACTCAGATTTGTAGATAGTGGCTTTTACTAGCTTCTTTATTCAATTTGAAAAAAATAAAAAGAATCGTTGTTTGTAAGAGTTCATTGGACTCCCTCCAAATATCAGAAAGGAAACATTACTTTTTTTAATGTTTATTATTGTAGTCTGCCATTGCAACCTGCCAAAAATTCCATAGAAGGAAAGGTTTAACCCTTTACCAAATGTGAAAATTTCAACTATCTCAAATTGACAGTTTACAGATGACATTTAAAAATGTAATGAAATTGAAAAATAATCCTCTGTGAATCTCCACAACATTTTCCAGAGTTGTCTGCAACAAACTGGTCGAATGTTGTTATTGTTTGGTAATGGGTTAAATCCCTTACGGACAATGCCTGTTAATAAGATGAACATCATCTTTCAAGAGAAAAAATTGCAGAAATCATTTTTGCAAAAATGATTTCATTTTCTATCTTTATTACATTTTAAGACTATAGTATATGCAGTGCCAAATTGGTCTGCTCTAACTGATATAATCAATTTTAGGATAAGGTATTGATACTTTCCACTTGACTTTGAGATTATTTACCTATTCCCTCATTAGGGTAGGTTTCATGAGAATTTAAAAGTTGTTCATGAACACAGAATTTTTTCATGAATTTCAATAAAATGTTCATGGACATCTAGTACAAGTTCACTCATGAACGTTAAATAGCTATTCATGAACACATAACCTTTGAAGGGATTTCAAGAGAACATTCCTGAACCTGTTCTTGATATTCATGAACATATTTGTGAAATGCATGAACAAGTTTAGAATAACTTTGTGTTCATGAATGGCCATTTAATTGTCTGTAATGAAATTGTGTAGAATCTAAATGAGCATGATTTTCTTTCAAAGAGAAATTTCCTCCTTTCAAATCAATATAGTTGACATAGTCATCTGTTTTCAAAATATTCGGATGAAAAATAATGCTAAACTGCATTTGTTGTTGTCAAAAGCTGAAGCATTAAAATGGATTTTCTTCATTGAGGAGGGGGAAGATTTAGGAAATGCACATTACGAGCTAATACTCACTAATTGCAATAGTCTCTAAAACTGTGATATAAACTAATTTGTTTTACGTGGGATATTAATCAAGTTCTTGCAACTGATATTAATCACTCATGATTCTGCTGACTGGATACATAGAATGTGTAGTATCAAAATGTTGCAAAGTAAAAACCCCTTGATTCGAACCCACGACCCTTGTGTCCTGAACCCAATTCTCTATCCTGGGACCACAGTGTCCCCTCTGTACCTTTCTGATGTTATAACTGAGTTGCTATGAGAATGCATGGTGAAAGAGGTTTAACCCTGAGGATGCTGAGTAATTTTCTTAAAATAGATTTTTGTGTTATCTGCTTTCCAAAACCTTCATTATCAAGGGCAAGAAGCAATTACTATAGTCTTGCACTGAGCCCTCGATATCTGCTTTATTGTGATGAGGAATGATGCTCAAAGTAGCAAACAGGTAAGATCAGAGGCCAGCCACCAATATACTTGGCGGTTGGATTTACTTGGCGGTTGGTCTGGATCTAGCCTGTTTGCATTTATAAGCATAAAGTCGGTTCCAGCACTATAAGGGTAAACAAGTTACTTTGTAAATTAGAAAGTTCTCTTTGTACCATACTTTATAACACATACTTATCTGGCTTTTTTATCTCTCTTTTGTTTGTTGAGGTCAATATGACATGATTTATTTGTTTCCTACCACTACGATATTGAGACCATTAATTTTGGTTAGATTGTGAGTGTTTTTAGACAGCATGTTGAAGTATTGAAGAGAAAGAAACAAAGATACTGATATTTGGAGTGACCCCATACTATAACTGATTTTCTGTTAAAACGATGTTAACCCTTTCCCAAACAACAAATTTTCGACTGTCCCAAATTGAAAGAGTTTACAGACGACATTTCAAAATGTGATGAAATTGTAAAAAATTCTTCTGACAGGGCGGAAAACATTGTGGAAGAAGGAAAAATTGCTCGTTAAGAGCAATTTCTTCTTTTCCCACAATGTTTTCTAAAGTCGTCTACAACAAAGTGGTCAAATGTCGTTATTGTTTGTGAAAATGTTAAACAGCTGATTTCCTAAAAATCACAACTCTATATCACTCCTAATTCAAAATAACCTGTTTGAGAATGTATTAGAGGGTTAACCCTAATAGTGCTAGAACCGACTTCATGCTTATACAAACAGGTTATACAAGGCCAGCCGCCTAGTGAATTGGAGGCTGGCCTGTGATCTAACCTGATTCCTAGTCTGAGTCTTTCCTCATTAAAATAAAGCAGATATTTATTGTTTTGGAAAGCAGACGACACAAAATTCTATGTTTAGAAAATTACCCAGCGTTCTAAGGGTTTACATTTTATTGGGAGTGTTTAACCATTAAAGGCTCCAAGTTTCTTATTGGATACATTAATATTGCTATAACTGTGGAGATATTTTCACCTTCATTGTGCTTTAACATGATTGTGTTTTAAACCCCCTTACTAAAAGTAATTGGGCAATTGACAGATCTGGATTGAAAATGAAAAAATCCTGAAAGTTTTTAGGACTATCATGGTGTTTTAACATTAAAAAGAGGAATGGTTTAGTGAAATGGTATGGTAATGTGGACAAGGCTTCTTTAACCCATTACCAAACAATAATGACATTTGACCAGTTTGTTGCAGACGACTTTAGAAAACATTGTGGGAAAAAGGGAAATTGCTCTTAACAATCAATTTCTCCTTTTCCAACAATGTTTTCTGTCCTATCAGAAGATTATTTTTCAATTTCATCACATTTTGATATGTCATCTGCAAACACTTTGAATTTGGGACAGTGGAAAATTAGTTGTTTCGGAAAGGGTTAATTAATGATGTTATGAGCTGCAGATGTTTTGAAGTTATTTTGGTGTGAAATTAGATACAGAAGAAAGACTTTTAATGTGCAATAGTTAATGATGCCATTTAAAAACATAGTGACAGAGAAATAGTTTACATAACTAACAATGTCTTCTTTTCTCACAACTTTTTATTTAGTATGAAATCAAGCATTGCATTATCATGGTTCTAGTTTATCCTTATGACGGTTAGTTTTAATGTTGTCTGCTGCAAATTTCGCAGAAATGAGAGAAGTCTGAACAATCCGTAACAAAGAATGGATACCATGATGCTTTTTATTCCATTTATAAGGAATACAGATTAAGATAATCCCCATTAGTGAAGTAACAGGCAAAACTTTGTATTTGCTACTTTCAACATTGGTAAAACTGGACTGTATTTGTGAGTGAATGAAGTGAGTTACAAGTTAGGGAGTATATTAATCTTTTCCGCTCATAAAGAGTAATGTGACCAGCTCAAATTGGATTCAACATCAGATATTAATTTTAAAATTAGGAGAAATAACATTTTTTATGCGATGTTTGATAGAAACTATTGTGACAAAAGGTGGGGTTTTGTGTGGCCCAGTGGATAAGGAAACAGACTTTGAACTCTGGGGTCCTAGGTTTGAGCCCCACTGACACCTCTGGTCTTGTGGAAGTGTTGTTTGGCAAGACACTTAAGAGCCCGAGGCCAGTAATGGTGGATGATTAATTAAGACCTTTAACACAACATTAGAATCATACATTCCTTTGTGAAGAATGTTTGTTTTAGTTCATGTGACTTCAAAATGTGGAAGTTAAAAGTACATTGTACTTAAAGTACAACATTTCAAAGATTAAATGTGTTGGATTATTGACGAAGCCAATTAACAATGTATAGGGACTACTCCAAAAGAGGTATGTTCTTATATCCTGTATCCTTAATAATTAAAGTAGCGACTTGTTTTTCATTGTCCAAAGTTACAAAGAGGTACTTGCAGACAGTATGTTACATTCTATAGCTCCTGAAACTCATGTAATTTCTATAATGAATGAGATATTGCTTTTGTCTTTCACCTACAAAAATGCTATGTAACAACCCAAAATGTAAGTATTTCAAAGCCTGATTATCAAAAGGTATTGACATAAATCTCTCTAAATCTGTCCTTTTTGGAAAATAAACATACTTTAAATGTTTATTATAAACAATAATGAAAAGAAGAGACTTTACAAATACCATATTCATCCAATATTCTAGATTCTATTACTATGTCAATCAGAATAGTAATCAAACAGGTTTTGTTATGATTATTGTAGTAGGGGTCCCGATTAAAAAGATAGAGTTAAATGTGTAAGCGGCCCGGATAACTCAGTTGGTAGAGCGTTTGCACAGTTTGCGTAGGTCCCGGGTTCGAGTCCCGGTCTGGCTGCATGTTTTTCTCACCTTGGTTACGTTATTACATTTCCTGTTTTATTACAATTCCGGTTATTACAATGTTTAATTCTTTCCCAAACAATAACGATATTTGACTACTTTGTTGCAGACGACTGCTCTATCTTAAGAATATTTTTCAATTTCATCACATTTAGAAATGTCGTCTGCAAATTCTTCCAATTTGGAACAGTAAAAAATTTGGCGTTTGGGAAAGGGTTAAATGATGCAGCAGTGTTCGTTTGGGTTTCACATGAACACATAATCAATCTTGAGTTTGTTCCAATTTACAAAATACAAGTCTTATCAACTCACAAAAAGCAAATCTTGTAGAGAAATGTTTTCATTTTAACTCAGGATTTAAACTTTTGTATCAACATGAGAAAAGGGTCATTATGGTGAACTCCCCCATATGCCAAAATGGCTTTTGAAGTATTTGGCTAGAGGTGTCTTAACACTTAGAATGCTGGGTCATTTTCTAAAAAAAAAAAAAAGATTTTTGTGTCTTCTGCTTTCCAAAACCTGAAATAACCCCTTTATTTTGTTGAGGAAAGAAACTCAGAGTAGCAAACAGATTAGTTCACAGACCAGCTGCCGATTTACTTGTTGGCCAGCCTTGATCTTACCTGTTTGCTTAAGCATGAAGTCAGTTCCAGCACTCTAATGGTTTAAAAAGCCTATTTAAAGCTATATTTGTAAATATCATCCATCAAACGATCATTTAAAGAAGTATGAAGACTAGTATTTTGGTTGTGAATTAGGTCGAAATTTATTTTTATATTTTTTTTTCTCCATTTCCACCTTCTGTTTCATGTCATTTGACATAGAACTACATTTTGATGCGGTCAAAATGGTTAATTTGGTATTTTTGTATTTTATCTCTCTCAAAAAGTAGGCATACATGTATACATATGGATTTTACCAATTTTGTAATAAATTTAAAACAAGATTTCATTAAAATGGGACAAATTGAATATGAAATATTCAAATGATAAAATTATAATAAAAATATGAGATGGAAAGCTTGGACTCCCAGTTATCTCAGCCTCACTGGATAAACTTTCACCATCTTGACACCAACCATATATTCTCTATATACATGTACGTTGTGCATGGTAGGTTGTGGGTTAGAGTCCAACTTTATCATACTTTGGAATCAATAACAATTAAAGAAGTAGCTTTGGGGACCATTCAACAAATTCTGTCACGATTAATATTTTCAAATTCTAAATTTACCCAAACGAAATAAAGTTATATTGATGGACTGTTGTTCACTACTTTGACTTTCATAATTTTCGACAGATTGAATTGAGTTATGGGTAATGTAATGTAACACTTTAACACCAAAACAACAATTATACACAAGGAGTTGTATAACAGCGTCCATGCTCTCATGGTGACAGTGTCCTCTTTATAAACCACATGGTCTTACATTACTGACAGCTCCGAAGATTTATTTAGATAATCAGCAAAGCGTGTAATTCATGCTAATCAGGCAGGTTAACAGACGGTAAATGTTGGTGAGCAATATATTAAAAGCCATCAGTACTCAGTAATACAGTTCGAAGACAACCTCTTATGAAAATAAAAAAAAGCCTTCTTAGGGATCTGAAACCATGTGAAGACAGGTCAATTGTGATCTCAAGTTCTGGGGCCCGTTTTACTAAACAACTTACGGAAAATGTTTACGTAAGTCATAATTAATAAACATGGATAGTATCTTCAATGAAAGTACAATGTTGCAATGTGGCACTTCATTGGAAGCGTCTCGGAGAGACGATTCCAATGATGTGTCACTTTGCAATATTGCTTCGTCCAATATTGAAATAAGAGGAATTGGTGTTTTAGACTTACGCAAATCTTAAGCGTAAACTGTTTAGTAAAACGGTACCCTGTTCCCTAACCACAAGGCAAGGAATGGTTTCACAGAAATGGTATTGAATATCCTTTTAAATTATCCAAGGGAAACAATTCAAATAAACTATTGACAAAGTTTACTAGTTGTTTCCCTTTAATGATAAGAACAAAGCCTGTGTATTGGAAGATGACATTTTCATTTACGTAACAGTTTCAGAAAGGTATATATACTCAAACCTTGACAGTAGATAACAAAGAACAAAACATGAAGTTGGTAATGACAGACAGTCTTTATTACATGTGTATTATGGTTTATTAGAATGTGTCATTTTGTTGCGGGTAAATTTTGCTTTTTGTCTGTTAAAGTCTTTCTATATCATAATTAATTGTCTAATTCAAGTTAAGAAATAATAGTCAATTTTTACATTAATTCCACACATTTGCTGTTTCTTAATCCCTTTTTTCATGTATTCTTGTTGTGTGTGTGTGTGTGTGTTTTTTTTTTTTAATAATTTAGTGGGCGACATTGGTGCTGGGGTAGAGCAACGGGCTCTTGTACCAAGGGTCCCAGGTTCGAATCCCCATTAGGCGAGGTGTAAATTTCCGGGACAAACCCATTAACCAACGCGATTACTGCTATTAGTATCCGGGAAGCAGGCATCAAGAGTGGCTTTGAACAAGCTTTAATCTTCCTTCACAATCGATGTAAAACAAATACAGGGAACATAGCCGTTATAACACTGAAAAATGTTGGTATGGCACTGACGAAGAGGACCCATATGGGACCTGTGTCAGTAACTTACTATAACTCTAGAAGACAATGGAAGAAAGGGCTGATGCTAGTGGTGAACTGCTCAAATGAGCATCTATGCCTTTTGTCCCAATGTCATCTACCAAAGGTCACTGATAAATCATTTATCTCACTTTATGATTGTCTTCAAACCATGCTGTACGAATGTCTGCTGTAATTTACATGGATGCTTAGGGAAGGGGGGGCGGTGGATGTTGTAGGATTAATGGGTGCAATACTTGTCAACTGCCACATGGCTGACATATAACTTTACTCTAATATGCATAAATATCATGAATATTGATGAAACCCATGTTCGGAGGAGAGATCTGCATGTTATCATAGAGATAGAATTGGATAAAATGACATTTTTTTCTGCGTTGCCTACAACGCTAGATAAGTAGATTATATTTGATGCTAATATCTTTATTTCTTATTAAAAACCTATATTGTTGGTACTTATTAGAAACGTCTCTTCAAGATGATTCTAACAAGTACCCACATTATAAAATTTAGTTTATTTTTTAAAAAACTGCATCAAATGGATTTTGTTGTGTGCTGTTATCAAGCCCTCTGGTTTAGACATCTTGGCACTTTTATGATTTCATTGCATTATCTTGTTATAGAGTTGTGACCTTATAAGAGTTTCCTGTTGACGTCCTGTCTAGATAATAACTTTCCAGGGGTCCGAGATAAGGGGGCGTATAAGTCTGTCAGAGTTCCATGTATGTGCTTATTCAAAGGCATTGCATGAAGTTCATCTTTAAAGGTGCTTGTTCACAGATGTGAGGAATTTTGGAAGTTGAAAATTAATTTCTTTAACCCATTACCAACCAATATCAAGATTTGACCAGTTTGTGCAGATGACTGGGAAACATTGTGGGAAAAGGAGAAATTGCTCTTAACGAGCAATTTCTCCTTTTCCCACAATGTTTTCTTTCCTTTCAGAAGATTATTTATCAATTTCATCACATTTGAAATGTCATCTGCAAACTCTTTCAATTTGGAACAGTCAAAAATTTGACGTTTGGTAAAGGGTTAATGGTGCTTGTTCACAGATGTAAGGAAATTTGAAAAATAATTTCTTATAAAACTGTTCAACAACTGTACTTCTATTTTATAAGCACTTATCAGAGAAGTCATCAGAAGCAAAGTTCTGAAGGACTTATTAATCCATTTATCCATAATGTCTAAACACCTGCTACAGAAGACTTTTTAACCCTTTATCAAACACCAAATTGTCGACTGTCCCAAATTGAAAGAGTTTGCAGGTGACATTTCAGAATGTAATGAAATTGAAAAATAATCTTCTGATCGGGTAGTAGAAAGCATTGTGGGAAAAGGAGAAATTGCTCAATAATATTTTTCAGAGTCGTCTGCAAGAAACTGGTCAAATGTCGTTATTGTTTGGTAATGGGTTAAAAATCCACTGTGACAAAAGACTAAATTGCTCTTTTTGTGCAATTTTTTTTTCAAAACGGATTCAAAAGTTCATATGAAAAACTTTGTTTTTTTCTTCATATAATTTGTCATCTGGAGTTGCAATGGTAAAAAAAAATTGGTCCAATTATAAGTATTCATTGCATCTGACAATCCGTATAGAAATATATTTTCAGCCTTTCTCATAGGTTTTAATATTTGAAAAATAAATACCCAGTAAGAAAAGCATCATAATACCTAATTTTAATTGTTCAAAGATATATATAACTCTTGAAAAATCATTAAAAGCATCTATGAGGCTTCTGATCATAATGTTCAAGTGCTTTCCTCAGCTTGAAAATAAAATAGCTGTTGAGTTTGATGGGTGGTAGGGTAAGTTAAACATTCAGGTAGACTTGAACCTCACAACTCAATGAGAATGTTCTTCTAAACATGCAGCCAGACTTGAACTTAAACCTTAGACATCCGTGAAAAAGTTCTACCAAACATGCGGCCAGAATGTTGTCTCTATTGACAAAGCTAGACAGCTCACTTATGTATTAAACTCCAACGACATAATCAGCTCTTTTTGGTGGGTTATCAGGCTTTTAACACATTACCACCCCTAACGCCACATTAAGGGGTCTTGCGGCAGATGGCTTTCAAAAAGCATTGTGACATAAGGAGAAATTGCTTGTCACAAGTAATTTCTTCTTTTGCCACAGTGCTTTTTCAATCTATTCACATGTCACAACAGCAGAATTGTTTTTCACATGTTTACAAAGCTTTTCTAACCAAGTAGTAAAAATGGTGTCTGCCGGTAGTAAAGATTTAAACCATTCAACAATCGATTCTGGTATCTAAAGCACCTGCTGTATTTGCCGGAAACGGTTTACCAAGGATTAGAAAACATAAATGTTTAATTCATTACTTTTTGTCATTATATTTCATAAACATCATTTTTGTCCAAGATCATTATTAACCCTTAGAATGCTGGGTAAATTTCCAAAAATATATCTTTTTTTGTATCGTCTTCTTTCCAAAACATTAAATATCTGCTTAATTTTACTTGGGGGCTGGCCTGGATCTAACCTGTTTGCTTAAGCATGAAGTCAGTTCCAGCACTATAGGGGCTAAGCTACCTGGCAAACTCCTACAACATGATTAGCTATTTTCTGTGGGTTATCAGGCTTTTAACCCTTTCCCAAACAACAAAATTTCAACTGTCCCAAATTGAAAGAGTTTGCAGACGACATTTAAAAACGCAATGAAATTGGAAAAAAATCTTCTGATAGGGCAGAAAACATTGTAGGAAAAGGAAAAATTGCTCGTTACGAGCAACTTCTCCTTTTCCCACTATGTTTTCTTAAGTCGTCAGCAACAAAGTGGTCAAATGTCGTTATTGTTTGGGAAAGGGTTAAACCCTTAAATAATCGACCCTGGTATCTAAAGCACCTGCTGTATCCACTGGTAACGACTTGCCAAGGAGTAGAAAAAATAATGTTTTTAAGTCTTTATTTACTTTTTGTCTTTTAATATATTTCATAGCCATCAAGTTTTGTCCAAAGTCGCTGGATTTTGGGGGGGACCGGATTTGTGATGTAAAAAAAATGTGTTCAACCTCACATTTTTTACTTCGACTGGTGATTGATGATAATAATATTACCCATTGGGCTTTTTTTTTCAGTTCCCGACTTCTTATTTTTTTTCATTTTCCTGGACAATGTGTAAACAAATTACCTCTCTTGTATACAGGTAGTTACGTGCCTGGTTTTACCCATTACCAAACAGTAACCACATCTGACCACCTTTTGCAGAAGACCCTGGAAAAGATTGTTGGAAAAGGAGAAATTGCTCATTAAGAGCAATTTCTCCATTTCCCACAATGTTTTCTGCCCTCTCAGAAGACCATTTCTCCATTGCATTACATTTTGAAACGTCGTCTGCAAACTCTTTTAATTTGGGACAGTCAAAAATTTGGCGTTTGGGAAAGGGTTAACTGTTCATATTTTATTATTGACAATGCATCATTTGTCCAGGGCAATATTTTACTTCTTGTCTTGCTCCTGATAAAACTTGACCTTATTGTCCGCAAGATTAAATAATTTAATGTTCAACTTTAGGCCTCAATAAGATATCCCATGAGGTGATGATCCTTCCTTAATCCTATGAAATTGAATTTCGAAAAATCAATTAAGATTTAATTGAATAAAAGTTTGTCTTTGAGCAGACTATAATCAATTCAAGTAGAAGTTCAAACAGACATATGGAAGATTCCCACTGAAATGTATGCTTTCTTTATAACCGATTCCATCATAGAGGATTTTGAGTCTAGTTAACTTTTGTAGTGCTGGAACCGACTTCATACCTTTCCTCAACAAAATAAAGCAGTTTTTTTTATGGGTTTGGAAAGCAGACAACGCAAAAATATATATTTAGAAATTTACCCAGCATTCTAATGGTTAAAAATGAAATTAATGCAATTGTAGACAAGATATTCATAAGTATGATATATGGCACATTCTTATTGGGAGGATCTGTGTTTTATTTCTACTCATTGTCAAAGTGATTTCTTTTATATTCTGCCATAGGAATGTTTAAATATGTTACATAGAAATTAGTTAGGTCAATTAAATTCCTTTTAAAGACACTCCAGATTGTTTTCTGCTGATGGTTTTATTTGAATCAGAAATTGTTCAATGGTTTATTGGGATAATTGCTTTTCCTGAAAACTAAATGTCTTGTTACAATGAAAAAGGTCTGGACAATTTGTCTCAATGATTTTAGTTTTAATCAATCAATAGAGATTTGTTTTTCATTGATGATATCTAATCACATTAATTGATTTGTAACTAGTTAAATATTGTCTTATTGTCTAATTGCCTGATGCAAATACATCACAATATGGAAATGATAAAATGAGTTTGAGTTTAACATTACATTCAACAGGGCTTCAGTTATAACACCCAATATAGTTGATATCACAGTTGAAAAATGTGTTGAAAAATCTATTAACCCTTTCCCAAACAATAACGACATTTGACCACTTTGTTGCAGACGACTTCAGAAAACATTTTAACAAGCAATTCCTCCTTTACCCACAATGTTTTCTGCCCTATCAAAAGATTATTTTCCAATTTCATCACATTTTGAAATGTCGTCTGCAAACTTTTTCAATTTGGGACAGTCGAAAATGTGTTGTTTCGGAAAGGGTTAAAGTAAAATTTGGAACAACCCTCTGGTTGTTTCCCCAGTAGAAATTACAGAGTTAAAGATACAATTACTGTGACAATGAATTCCTTGTAATGGGTCAATTCTCTCGAACCTTTCAAAATGAATTATGTTCTACTAATAAAATGACATAGATTTCTATAGTAATTTAAGACTAGATAATTGACAGCTTCTCAAAACTGTTTATAACCATACAGAGAAGATATAGATTATTTATATTGCAGGTTCTGCCAACAGTTTGTTTTGTAAACAACAAGCTTAACTTAGACTATGAATTGCTACTTTAACCCTTTCCCAAACAATAAAGTCGTTTGACCACTTTGTTGCAGACGACTTTAGAAAACATTGTGGGAAAAGGAGAAATGGCTTGTCACGAGCCATTTTTCCTATTCCCACAAAGTTTTCTGCCCTATCAGATGATTATTTTTCAATTTCATCACATTTTGCAATGTTGTCTGCAAGTTCTTTCAATTTGGGACAGTCGAAAATATGTTGTTTGGGAAAGGGTTAAGATATCATCATCATATGGGTATTTGTGACATTAGCTAGGGTCTTGAGAAGGTATTTCTGCGTTTATATATTAACATGCTTTTTCATTGAAGGTCTGAGACGCTCAAAGGCTCACTTCACACTATTTAACAAATTCCAGGATTTCAGAATCTTAGTAGTAAAGAAATTGTAAATGGCCCTTTTTTTTAGTGGAAATGTTTGTTGATATAAAAATTTGAACTTTTGTCACTCCCAGTGCACAAATCTCTGTCCCTTTTAACCCTTTCGGCGCCAAATACATAGCAAAAAGTTCATCTCAGCGCCAAATGTATTTAGCGCTTTCTAGGAAAAGTGTAGTACACTGTACTGTACAGTCAAACTTGTGTTAAGAGGCCAGCCTATGGAAATGTGAAAATGGCTGTTAAAGACAGGTTGGTTGCTTAACACAAATTGATGTACACTATAAATCTAACAATGGGACTTTCTGAAGTGATTGGCTAAGACAGGTTGGCTGCTTATAAGGGTGGTTGCTTAACGCAAGTTGGACTGTATTCATTACTTATTTAGTATACCACTGTTGGTCGACTAGAGTTGCAACTGCGCTTTTCCATACAGAAAAGAACCGTATGAGCTGGAGATTAGAATCCTGAAAATTTTGAAAATGAAAAAATGAGGAGAAACAAGTTTAACTCTTTACCAAACAGCAAATTTTTGACTATCCCAAATTGAAAGAGTTTGCATACGACATTTCAAAATGTGATGAAATTGAATAATAATCTACTAATCACCAATAAAGAGCAATTTTTCCTTTTCCCATAATGTTTTCCAGAGTCATCTGCAACAAAGTGGTTAAATTGTTTGGTAATGGGTTAATCCTAAGGGTTAGCAGGAAATTGTTGATGGGTGGGGTAAAAGTTTTGTTGATTGCAATTTTGCAATTGATTGAACAACTTGGTTCATTAGGGGATTGCATGATTCTCTGACATATTTCCATTGAACCAATTAAGTTTTTCAAAACCCCATTGTAGAAGACAGTTTTTGAAAACATCAAGGAATGAGAAAATTTGTTTATATTAGATGTGGATTTGTGAACTAGTAAATGCTTTTTTGCATGTGTTTACTGGTTGAAGATTATAGAAATGAACCCTTTTGCTGCCAAATTAATAATGAAAAGTTAATCTCAACGCAAAATATTTGGCATTTATTAAGAAAAAAGTAGCATGTACACAAAAAAAAATATTTCATTTTTTTGGGGATTATTGGCTTACGACTCTGTAGTCAACTTTTGTTGACAGCTTGGTTAACCAAGCTGTCAACGAAAGTCGACTACGGCGGTTGAAGAGTTAAAGTTGTGCTATGTAAGGTAAATAGTTTGCTGTAACTGTTAAAAGTTTCTTGTGCTCTGAGTCTTTTATCCTAGAAAACCATATTTACCAAATGATAAAAGATTTTTTTTTACCTCGCTCATACTTTGTTTGATACTTCTTTATTCTAAGGCAAACAACAAGATGTAAATTGCTACTGAAAGCATCATGTAATGGTTCAGTGTTTGAATAAAAGATACTCGTATTCATTATACAATGATGTGATCCACTCTGTAGTACATGTATATGTACAACACAATACCTTTATTTGCAATGTCATATTACAAAGTCATTTGCATATTACAAAATAACAGAGATGATTTAAAATAGTAAGGATGTTATGAAAGGACAAGATATAGGTGATGAGTAACATATCGTGAGAATATAATGGGTTCAGAAGTTGATGAGTAACATATTGAAGTTATAGAAAGTTCTGTTTAAAAATATTGCTGTTATAAATATATTAAGCTACGCTTAGAATTCCTTTTTTTCATTTCCTTGATGCCATAAGTGTTTCGAATGTGCTTCAGATGATGAAACAAGCAAAGTATCCTTTTGTGGCAATGGTTTTATGCAAACACAACACGTACAGTCACTAGTTTTTTGTCTTGCTATTCTTTACGGTCTTTTGTTGATTTCAATTTGGACCAGTTGTAACTTCCCATACATTGAAAGAAAAACTTAAGACTTAATTAGTGAAAAGTGGTAAAGTAATGCCTTTTTGTTAAAATCAATGGGCCAGAGGAAATGTTTAGTCTCAAATAAATGCCATCAAGGTTTTCAAATATAGTCACCAAATTCATTTTTCTATTTGAAGTTCGCTTCTGTAAAAGATTTTTTAAAAATGTTCATTTTAATTCTATTGCACAGGAGAAATTCTAGAGACGAATGATCCGTCAATTATGAAGACTCGCTTGTTATAAGCAAATTCCCTTTTTGTCTTATAGTTTTCAAGTATTGTCAGCTCTAAAGGCATGAGCAAAGAGTCTTAACTTTTTGATGTTAGTTAAGATAGACAAATCATTCCCTTGTGGGAGATTCTATTTTGCGGATGATTACTAAAACCATCAAATATGGTAACAAAAAAGATTATTGGATACTCATTTGTATTCACAATCAACGCTCTGTGACAAAAAACGAAAATTGGTGTTTGTTTGATTAGTTGTTCACTGTTTCAAATTATTCAAGGTGTAGAATTGGACTAAATACTTTCCATTACATTTTTTTTTTAAAGTGTAAAGTACATCCTTAACATATGAGAGAATCTGTCTAATTTCTTTGTGTTTAGCTCCTACCTTAGCCAGGATATTTTTGTCATGCCACATCGGTCAAAACCAGAAGCGGACAAATGGGAAAGATTCAAGAGCTTAGTTGTTAACTTTATGAACATTAAATGATCATTCATGAACACAAAGCTGTTCTTAACTTGTTCATGAACTTCAAGAACCAGTTTATAAATGTATTCATGACCGTGAATTTGATGTTCATGAACACATTCTGGAAATTCATGAAGAAGTTCTGTGTTCATGAAAGGTCATTTAACGTTCATGAAGTTCATGGATAAGTTATTGAATGTTTTGCAGGGGGACCATGTCTTGATAGGAAGGTTCTGTATAAATGGTGTGAACTGCTTGAAGTAATTTTCATTAAATTTTAAGGCTTTTGGAAGAGCTGAGCAATTTGAAAGGTTGAAACAAAGGCAAATAAATGAGTGCAGGCCCTAAACTGTTTCCAGGGAAACAACATTGGAAAAGCCTTATGTTAGAAACATTGAATTGTCACCAGGGTTATATTGAAAGAAATGTTCAAAATAAAAATGTTTAACTACAAACAAAGGCAAATAAATGAGTGCAGGTCCTAAACTGTTAACAAGGGAGTTAGTAAAGTTTTGCCCTTTGTGACATTGAACAGCCACCAGTTGATTTTGAAATAAGTGTTGAAAGCAATGTGTAAGTACAAACAAAGGCAAATAGATAACTGCAGGTGCTTAACTGTTAACAAGGGAAGCAGCATTGGAAAAGCCTCATGTAAGAAACATTGAACTGTCACCAGGGTAATTTTGAAATAAATGTTGAAAGCAATGTGTAAGTACAAACAAAGGCAAATAGATAACTGCAGGTCCATAACTGTTTGTTAACAGGGAAGCAGCATTGGAAAAGCCTCATCTTAGTGACATCCTAGATCTCTAGGTGAGTGTGTGATAGAGTGTTAGGTTAACTAGCCATTGTAGATTAGATGTGTCGGAGAACTGGATATCGTGAGATTGGAATATTGCTAACAGGAAAATACTTCAATAAGGATATCAGTATTTCATATGATGGTATAGTTTATAGAGGGATTTAATTAGAAGCGGGAGGCAACTTACTATACATATATCAAGGATTTCGATGTTCTGTGGTGATTTGTGAAGTTGTGTAAACAGTTTATAGTGAAACAGAGGTTTTGTTTATTGAAAGATTTGCAAATTAAAGAATTGAGACTTTCTGATAGTAATGTAGTCAAGTCACAGTTTGCTGTGAGACTCTCTTTTATAATGTTTTTTTACTGTTATTCAGAGTAAATGGATATTTTTTTTATTTATTTAAATTTTTTTTGATATATAATTATTACAGAAATTCATTGTTTAATGGTGTATAAAGGTTACTTGTACTTTAAAAGACTGCTATGTAAATATTTGAACAGGAAGTTTCTTGTTGGCTTTAGACTTGCTCTCTTTTATAGCTATACAAGTAAACAAGAATGCTTACAAGATGTAGTTTATATTCAGAGAGGAATCAGCTTTTGTGATAGGGGCATCACTTCTAAAAGTGAAATTATCCAGATGATTGTTATTATGGACAGGTGTGGGAAAATCAGCTGTCCACCTTGCCCTCCTTGTCCAATAGCCTTATCCCTTTCCCAAACAACAAAATTTCGACTGTCCCAAATTGTGTTTGCAGACAACACTTCAAAATGTGATGAAAACGGAAAATAATCTTCTGATAGGGCAGAAAACATTGTGGGAAAAGGAAAAATTGCTCGTTACGAGCAATTTCTCCTTTTCCCACAAAGTTTTCGTAAGTCGTCTGCAACAAAGTGGTCAAATGCCGTTATTGTTTGGGAAAAGGTTAATGGACAAGTGAAAGTTTTACTGAAAGTTTCTATATAACCATTACATGGATAAGTACAGAAAAAGATTTGAAATTTAGGGATAAGTAAATCAAAATCAGACTTTGTCACACCTGATGGGTAATATATTTAACTTTCTAAGAATATCTTTTCCACCTAATTTTGCTTAACCTTTTACCAAATGCCAAATTTTTGACTTTCCCAAATTCAAAGAGTTTGTAGATGACATTTCAAAATGTGATGAAATAGAAAAGTAATCTTTTGATAGGGTAGAAAATATTGTGGGAAAAGGAGAAATTGCTCGTTAAGAGCAATTCCTCCATTTCCTACAATATTTTGCAGAGTAGTCTGCAACAAACTATTGAAATGTCATTATTGTTTGGTAATGGGTTAAGAAGTATAATGGACTTTTTAAAACCATTTATCAACATTGATTTCTCTTTATCTTACTCCTTCATAGTGTCATAATTTTAGGTATCAAAAATTGGATAGGTTACACAAACAGGCAATAATGTATAAAGTATCGAAAATTTATATAAACTTTTCAAGAATGTAACAGCAAGGATATATTTAATTTTGGCTATGAGAATACCATCAAGATAAGCCAGTTAAGCCATACAAAATAATGTGACAGATTCTGATTATGCGTTTATTACCTGCAGACGTATTAAACCAGAGTTACAGCTGCTGGTATTCTCAAAGATCAGGGATTTTCCATTTTATATAATGGTGGCCTATAAAAGGCACCTTCCCAATTGGAAAATTCTTTGAAACTTGCAGTGTTCCTAAAAGATCATAGTTACACCAACTTTTTGGTTTCTTAAATAAGCAATTTCAGTGATAAAACTACCCAACATTACCTGGCCTAGGCCTCTTCCCAATTCATGGAAAAAAGCCATGTATTAAGATGTTAACCCTTACAGTACTGGAACCAACTTCATGCTTATTCAAACTGATTAGATCCAGGTCACCAGGCCAGTCGCAAGTAAATTGGCAGCTGGCCTGTGATCTAACCTGTTTGCTACTCTGAGTATCTTCCCAAATTAAAGTTGAGCCAATATTGAAGGTGTTGGAAAGAAGACAACACAAAAGTCTATTTTTAGAAAAACACCAAGCATTCTTAGGGATAAGAAGCCTCTCATTCATTTTGTAGTAAATGTTGAGAACATATCAAGAGGATACACTGACTAACCCAATTAAACTGAAATACTGTTGAAAACAGCTAAAACCCAGCAATCTTGAGTCAATAGCTATTATCTATAAATAACTTAACCCTTAGAATGCTGGGTAATTTTATAAAAGAACGATTTTTGTGTTGTCTGCTTTCCAAAACTTTGAAGCTGCTTTATTTTTATATTTGCTTTGATAAAAAGCAAAAAATCATAAAAAAAAAATGTATAATGTCATCATTTATAGTATGTCTGCTGTTGAAGCACACTTCCATCTGATCTATCCAATCAGAGGCATAAATATATAGAAAAGATTGTTGGTGTCGTGAATCGTGATAACGGGCAAGGTGTAGCAATATTATCCATTGAGCCGAAGGCAAATCGGAAAGTGATACGAAACCAAGCCCAATAACATTTCCTATTTCAAGACACCAACTGTCAATTCTATTTGTCCTGTTACCTGTATGGACTCTAATAAACAAACAAAATATTAAATAAAACTCGAAATAAAAACACGAAATGAAAGGAAACAAAATGCAAAACCAATAACAAGTGACAGTAACCATGCTGAGAAATGATGTATTACATAACGTCATGTGACATTATTTGTCATGTGACTGCATGTTATATGGCTGCCATATGTTATACAGCACATTTGTATCTGTACCTAAATGGTGCTGGTGACAAAATAAAATGTTAGCTATGTCTCTGATGTAGCTGGGTGATTTTCATTCATTGCAACCTCTTAACCCTAGAATGCTGGGTAATTTTCTAAAAATAGATTTTTGTGTCGTCTGCTTTCCAAAACCTTTAAATGAATGTCTGCTTAATTTTGATGTGGAAAGAAACTCAAAGTAGCAATCAGGTTAGATCACAGGCCAGCTGCCAATTTACTTGGCAGCTGGCCTGTGATCTAACCTGTTTGCACAAGCATCAAGTCGGTTCGAGCACTATAAGGGTTAACATTCTTTACAAGCCGCTGACAGAACACTTTTGATCACCATTGAAAAAAGAGTAAAATTGACTTCATTAAATGTTAGAGAGATTTATTTTAGGGGTAAAATGGGAAGCAGGCATCCCTTCTTACAAGTCAAAATCGTCCACTGACAGGAATATTTGGGTTTTGGAGTCAAGAGTTGTTGTACAGAGCTGACAGCTATGAGACAGGAAACTCTCATTTCTTACCTGCGAAGGATTCAAGAACTTTATGAACATTCATTGACATTAGATGGTCATTCATGAACATCAAGCACAGCTTCATAAATACATTTGTGAAACTGCTTTTGATGTTCATGAACATGTTATTGAAACGGATGAACATGTTAAGATCATGTTTATGTTCATGAATGGTCATTTCAAGTTTATGAATGTACCAGAAGCTCATGAATGAATTCTTGAATATTTTTAAGCGGTTGAGAGAAAAAAAGAATTGTTGTAAAATCACAATTCCATTAACTAGACAACAATGAGAACATAATGACCCAGTATTTACGTATCGTCTAGTGTGGAAAGGCATACAACTATTTTCATTTACTTTGTAATTTTGGGTAGTGGCAGACTTGATTGTATTAGCCATAGCCCTTTCCCAAACAACAAATTTTCACTGTCCCAAATTAAAAGAGTTTGCAGATAACGTTTTAAGATGTGATGAAATTGGAAAATAATCTTCTGATAGGGCAGAAAACAGTGTGTGAAAAGGAAATATTGCTCATTACGAGCAACTTCTCCTTTTCCCTCAATGTTTTCTAAAGTCGTCTGCAACAAAGTGGTCAAATGTCGTTACTGTTTGGGAAAGGGATGGGCTGTCTTTACTAATAGAAAATGATTGTGTGATTACTGTCTTGTTAGTAAGATTGTCTAATTACTGGTTTACTCCTGTGTCTAATTCACAATTTGATTAATCCTACATGCTATGTGAAGCGTATTTATTGTTGACTTAATTGAAAGCAGTAGGAAATGATAATAGTAAACAGCGGTTAAAGCATGGCAGACTGACTTTGAGTTATGCAAATGCAGCTTTGGAAGACTTGAATTGGAAGCTCCATTGTTTAGCCGTTTGCTTTGCAGCTTGACACTATGTCTGAAACTTGGCAATCAAAAATAAAAACTTGAACTCTTTACCAAAGGACAAAATTTTGACCTACCCACATTGAAAGGGTTTGTAAACAACATTTGAAAATGTGATGAAATTGATAATCAATTTTCTGATAGGGTAGAAAACATTGTGGGAAAAGGGGAAATTGCTCGGTAAGAGCAATGTTTCCAATGTTTTCCAGAGCTGTCTGCACCAAACTGGTTAAATGTGTTTATTGTTTGGTAATGGGTTAAGAGTGTTTGCAAGTTGACAGCTTTTTTTTGACAGGTACCTGATAAATTAGGAAAATTCCGTGTTTTTTTCTCTAAGATATGGTATTCATCAGGTATAACTTAATAAAAAAAATAAGCTTTATTGGGAAATTTAGAAAAATGGTCAGTTATTATGGTTGAGAATGGGTCCATTTTACTGTACAAAACATATAAGGAAAAAAAAACACTGGTTGAGCATGACTAAAGATCTATAGACTGCAAGGTCTGTTTGCACAACTTCTCCTTTTTGTGTGATATATTTTTGGAATTCATTTGATTGTTTGGTTCTTACTTGGCATAAAAAGTATTTAAAGTAGATGGACAAACAAGGCTTCTTTACTTTGAAAAGAAAATATTGAAAAAGCAAGAGTGGGGATTTAAGTGCTTACATTATCAAAACATTATAACAATATTGATCCATTTTTCAAGTTTTATCACCTTTATATAGATTGACCATTCTAATCAGATATCTTCACAAGTATGTGATAAATTGAGGGTCAAGTGCAAGATTGCCAAAGAGAAGTTTTTACCATAGTCTTGCATAAAGTTCATGAAATGGCAACACTTTCTTCAACCAAGCCTAAAGAGGTCCTTGATATTACAAAGTAATTGGGTAAATAATTCAATAAAAGGGCATTTAAATGGTACTTTACTGTCAAACAAATAAATTGTATCACTATTGTTAATCAATTGATGGTGTTGACATTTAGCCAAGAAAACCAATAAAGTATGTGATAGGTTTAGTATAATAATACTTGAAGAGAGTCCTAAATTTCTAGCCTTAACAAAAACAAAATCTTTTCAGACTTTTCAGATTTTCAGACTCTGCTGTCGACAACTTCTGAAATTATTGTATAAATGGACAGATCGGCTAACATTATTTCCTCACTTTCAATGTTTTGTATCTTAGCTGGAGTTTGTCACTGGCTAATATCAAACAACATACATTTTAAACCTTTGTGTGCTGGAACAGACTTCATGCTTATTTATGCAAACAGGTTAGATCCAGGCCAGACGCCAAGTAAATTAGAGTCTGGCCTGCAATCTAACATGTTTGCTTCTCTGAGTATCTTTCCTCATCAAAATTAAGCAGAAATTTAAGGTTTTGGAAAGCAGATGATACAAAAATCTATTCCTTGATGATGTATATACCAAGTCCTGTAATTTACCATGAAATAAGATTCATGTCAAATGATGTTCCAAAGGGGATGATTAGAGATAAAAAATGATTCTTTATATTCTCTGCAATATTGCCAATAAAAGAATGAATGAAAGAAGGACTATAAAATCCATGGCATAAGTGGGACGATGGATTCTTCAGCCCACACTTACACACAGGATAGATATTTATCTCCGTTTAGTTCCTTATTTCAAGCTGTTTTGATTCAACGTTCTTCGAGATGAGTAATTTATCATAGATTGGCTATCTCAATTTCTTGGAAGATTTTCCCTGAATACAGTTTGAATAATTCATCAGATCTAGTTTACTTGCGAGTTGTTTTCATGGAAAAATAATCCAGGGCACTTGTTCAGAGTAATTGACAAGGATACAACTTCTCCACAAAGCACACAAATCATTCTCTTAGATGAGACTTTGTGACCGCATGGTCAAATTTTAAAGCAATGGCATACGACATTTATATAGTATTAACAATGAATCATTTCACTAACTATATTGGAAAGAAATTATTATGACATAAGGAAGTAGTACTTCTATGGCATGGTGGTCTTGTATAAGTTTCCTGCCAAAGACGAAAAATATTGAAGAACCTATTCATGAACTTCATGAACTTAAAATTGCTGTTAATGTTTCTTGAAGTTGAAGAACAAGTTCATGAACATCAAGTTCTTGAATATTTCGTAGGGGCTTTAACCATAACAAGTGAATTATTGTTGATATTATAGAAATATGATTGAAGTCGGTGTTTGCTGTGAAACAAATTGCATCTGTTTGATGAGTGTTCGTTGATGTGAGAAAATGACATTTACCGTAGAAATTTATTAGCAAATGAAATTAAGAAACCCTAACATACAGGGAAACCCAAATGCGCAGTTAGAATTTCTCGAATCAATAGGATATATTACCAATGACATTTTGCAGGGGATTTGGCATACCATTTTCTCAGAAATATTCAGCCTTGTGGAAATGTGACATTATCTAGAACAAATATTCTACATTTTCACTTTTAAAAGTGGGTGGCTAAGTGGTTAAGGTGATGGACTAAAACTTGGGAGTCCCGGGTTTGAGCTTCACCAACATCTCTGGTTTTGTGGGAGTGGCCTTTGTTAAGTCACTTTAGAGCCCTAGCCTAGTACTGGTGGATCCAGGAAAGCTTAGGCCTGTATCCTGTACCAAATGGTAAATGGTATGGTAAACACTTTTAGTTGACTATGAAGCTATTTTTAAAAGCAAGTTATTATAAGTTCAGCTTCACCGAACATAAACAATTCTTCATTTGTCACAATACAAGCAAAGATTGGATGGAAAAATATGTTTTGGAGTCAATATTAGAGAAGGGAGGTGGTAATTATAAATAAGAAGAATTTTTACAGCACAGAAATGGCTAAGAAATATCAACCATTTTCCAAACAATTTCAGTCATTGTTTAACCCATTTCCAAACAATAACAACATTCGACGAGTTTGTTGCAGACGACTCTGGAAAACATTGTCGGGAAAGGAGAAATTGCCCTTAACAAGCAATTTTTCCTTTTCCCACAATGTTTTCTGCCCTATCAGAAGATAATTTTCCAATTCCATCACATTATGAAATGCTGTCTGCAAATTCTTTCAATTTGGGATAGGCAGAAATTTGGCCTTTGGTAATGGGTTAATAGCATATTTCTGGGAAGTCGGGCCAATATTCTTTCTGGAGTTTATTGAAGTCAATCAGACATGATTTACCCTCTAATTCTTTGTTCAGTTGCGAGAGAGAGACTATTGAAACATTAACTTAATAAAAAGAGAAAAGGATATGCAATATAAGTGATCAATTGCCGGTAATATGTTGATCAATTGCCGGTAATATGTTCATCCCGTATGAAACTAGCAGAGCCGGGGGTGACTGTCATGAGATTGGACAGGTCAATACATGTACATATCCCTATAGGGCCTCTATGGACAATGTAGATGGACCTTGAAAATCAATTAGAAATGGTGCAGCTGTTGCGATATAAATTGTGCTTTTAACCTTTTACTTCATACATACTGGTTTTGACTTTCCTTTAGCAGAGGACTTGTTAAAAATTAGGGCAATTAATCAATCAAAAGAAACTGAAAGTGACAAAATTAGTGCCATTTGCTAAACCTCTATGGGGCATAATTGCTTCTACACAATACCATTATCAAGATATATTTTTTGTGATTTATTTTGGTTTTGCATCAGATCATTCACAAAGTGTCATTATTGTGTATGAAAATATCAAAGGTCATTTTGTTTGTTATATGTAGCAGCTTTTCAGGTTCTTTACAATGATGTATGAGTACAATGACTGAAGAATGGCCGAAAAACAATATGCAAAGGAATCTGCTAATTGACCCTGTGTTTATCAATTTTGTGATTGAAAGTATTAGCAAGTTACAAATGAGAAAATATCAATTTCTTTGTGGTTTGTTCAAATCTCAGTGAAACTATTTGGATTTTCATTTGGATTTTCATGAGAGGCAGTCTCCTGATTTTCTTACAGAATGCTGATTGTTCTACCTGGCTTGATCAGTCTTTATGGGCATTAAATATAGGGTCTTCCTCTATCATTAAGAGTCAACCATTACAACACTACTGAAATAATGTTGACACAATGTAAAATCAATATGAACACAAATATAAATATTAAAGTATATTCTGTGTGTTTCCATTAAAAAGATAAACATCTTTGCTTATTACAGAGGAGAGACCCAGCCAGTGCCAAGTTCATTTAGCACATTCTCAGAATTAGCCGTAAATGTCATCAGTAGTAACAACTGGCACTCTAACGAGGTGTCTACTAAACTTGCCACCGACGCCACTAAGGGCTTGAGATTACTCATTTACATTGTTTCTTACATTCTCTTGTGATATTGAGTAAAAACCATTGTGACATAATGAAAGTTGCCTTGTTATTCCTAAATAACTTTGTTGCAAGTGTTTCACTGTGAGAAATATTGTTTAATCCTAAGAATGCTGGGTAATTTTCTCAAAATATATTTTTATGTCATCTGCTTTTCAAAACCTTTAATATATGCTTGATTTTGATGAGGAAAGATGCTCAGAGTAGCAAACAGGTTAGATCACAGGCCAGCCACCAATTTACTTGGCAGCTGGCCTGGCCCTGACCTGTTTGTATAAGCATGAAGTTGGTTCCAGCACTATAAGGGTTAAGATTGTAGTACTCATTCTGTCTCTTTATAAAGATGTTCCCAAAGTCTCTTTTTCAAGCAGAAAATGTAAAAGGTTCTGTTGAAAAAGCTATTGCTTGTGCAATATTTTTTCTTTAACAAAAGAATGCCGTTCTTAACAGATAGATAGTTTGTAATTCACTGTTAAAATTCTGGCAATAGAATAATAATTTATAATGGTAAACCCATTACCAAACAATGACGACATTTAACCAATTTGTTGCAAGCAATTCCGGAAAAAATTGCGGAAAAAGGAGAAATTACTGGTGACGAGCAATTTCTCCTTTTTCCGCAATCTTTCTTTCCCTGTTAACAAGGATTATTTTCCAATCACATCACATTTTGAAATTTCGTCTGGAAACTCTTTCAATTTCGGACAGTCGAAAATTGGCGTTTGGTAAAGGGTTAAAGTAGGTAGAATTTGAGACTTTGTTGCAAAGGGGGAATCCAAAATCAGGGCAGGAAATACTTGGTGAGGATTTCAGTTCTAGGGTTTTAATTTCTAATTGCTGGATGCTTAGGGAAAGCCATGAAGATATCTTTTATGTGGCTTCCTCTGAAGTGAAACAAGTATTTAGTATGATAAGGATATCTCATTATAACAGAAATATGGTTGAAAATAGTGTAAACCCAATCCATTTGGCTATTAATATGTTTAAAAGTAGCATGGCTGCATCTTGAATACAGGAAATGGCGTTTGTTTTTGCAAAATTTGATTTGACATAGAAGCCAATTAACAAATGGTTAATGAATAATTAGGATCTCAGTATTTTATTTTGGATAACATTGAAGCCATTATGATAAAAGGTGAATCAACATGTCATGAGCAAATTTACCTTTTTACCAGATTGATTTCAAAACAAATTTATTAAAATCGAAATGGTGAACAGACTAAATCATCAAATGCAAGTGAATATATTTTATTTGGAAATTAACCACAAATAATCTCTCAAATGCTTGCAGACACATCAAAGTTGTTTTTTTTTACATAGTCTTGCTACCTGTCTGACAGTCATTAACTGAATTATCTCTGATGCAGTACACACTATGGAATTATGGAAGAGATCCTTAATGTTTGCCTTGATACAGATAGTTCATTGAAAACAGAGTCAAACATACAAAACAAATCATTGAAGTGGTCAGACATTGCTGTCAAAGCACTAAAAGGCATGGAAGCTCATTTCACTATTTGAACAAAAATACAGATGTTTAGTAACTAAATTAGAGCAAAGAATTTAAAAATGGTCTATCGTTTATTGACGAAAATTGATAAAATCACCTCTTTAATTTCATCTCTCAATTTGAGACAGTTGAAAATTTGGCATTTGGTAAAGGGTTAGAATAGTGTTGTAATTACAAAGTTGTGTGTTCATGTCACCATTTATGAAATAAATTGTATCAGTTACAGAAATCATGGTTACCATGGAAACAAATATCAGAACCCTGGATTAAACACAAACAAAAATGCTGATGGATTATGACAGCTCATGTTAAGTTGTACAATGAACCCGGAGCTTTTATGGTCTTCCATTTGACCTTTTATCAAAAAGTTATGACTCCGAATGCTCGTTAACCATTTCCCAAACAACAAATTTTCGACTGTCCCAAATTCAAAGAATTTGCAGACGACATTTCAAAATGTGATGAAATTGAAATATCATCTTCTGATAGGCCAGAAAACATTGTGGGAAAAGGAAAAATTGCTCATTACGAGCAATTTCTCCTTTTCCCTCGATGTTTTCTAAAGTCGTCTGCAACAAAGTGGTCAAATGTCATTATTGTTTGAGAAAGGGTTAAAGCAGAGTACATGTTAGAAATATTGTATCAAAATTTTTTGTGTTTGCTTGTCATAAAAGTTTCCTCATTTTGTCACATTGATGAAATATATTGTATCTTTTAGGATTGGATTTTTCACTTACTTTAATCAAATCTATACGTATAATGATGGTTGACTTCATTGTCATAATCAAAAGCAAAAGCACACAAAAATTACATGACAACTAACAACATTATGTAGGGGCCTCCTTGGCCTAGTGGTTAGAGTACAGAATTTGAAATCACATTGCCCCTCTCCGTATGGGTTCAAACCCTGATAGGGATATGGATTTTCATGAGAGGCATTCTCCCGACTGACTTACGGAATGCCGATGGTTCTACCCGCCTTGACCAGCCCTTATGGCAGGCTACCCGCCTTGACCAGCCCTTTTGGGCAGTTGAGTATGGGGTCTTCCTCCATCATTAAGAGTGGGGCATCGCTACATAACTGAAATAATGTTGATGTGATGTAAAACCCATATAAAAAAAAACAAAAAAAACATTATGTTTTTGACATAGGGTATCGAGTGGGTGGCAAAATCAGTTGTCCCTTTTGCCCAGCTAATGTAAAAGTCTAATTAACGGAAAAAAAGGTTTTTACTGGAATCAGCACTCAAACCATTTAATACAAGAACAACTGCCCAAAAATGTTTGGCATTCACAGACAAGTGAATATAGTAAAATCAGATTTCACCATCCCTGCCAGAATAGGAACCCCTGTGACAAAAGGAGCAACTCGTCCTTTCGGCACAATGGTTTAAGACTGACAGCACTGGTACTTCAAAGTGAGGCATTATTAAGAAAAAAAAGAACTAATTGTTCCTAATGTTGTCCGCTTCAAATTACTTGAACAAGACTTTGGTTGACACTGACAGCATTCAGTATTATCCTGATACCACTATGGGTTCTCCACTGTTAACAGTATTTCCGTGTTAAGGATGATTTTGATCATCCATTTAGATTTGAGCAATTTGCAATAAAACTGATTGAATCACAATACTTTGATCTTACTTTATGAGGAGATGCTGTTTATTTTTGGGTTTAAATCAAGAACCATTCCATGACAAAGTCAAAGTTATTGGGAGAAAAGCCTTATGATTTCAAGTCTAAACTTTAACCATTGATTTGCCTATGAAGGCACCCATACTTGTGTGATTTCCAAGTCAAACTTTCACCATCGATTTGCCCATGAAGGCACCCATACTTGTGTGATTTCAAAGTCAAAACTTTCACCATCAATTTGCCCATGAAGGCACCCATACTTGTGTGATTTCAAAGTCTAAACTTTAACCATCGATTTGCCTATGAAGGCACCCATACTTGTGTGATTTCAAAGTCAAAACTTTACCATCAATTTGCCCATGAAGGCCCCCATACTTGTGTGATTTCCAAGTCAAACTTTCACCATCAATTTGCCCATGAAGCCCCCCCCCCTCCCCTACTCGGGAGGGTGTTGCATCTAATAAATAGCCCCAAATTGGCACATTCTTGGCTTACAGAAGTAGGGACAAGCTGTTATTGGTTGCTGACAAATGACATGGTGGTGACCTGATATAACTACAGGCTCAAATTCCTGCCAAACATCTGATCCCTTGTACAATAGAATCACATCATTATGGTGGTATATACCGGTAACTTTTGGCCTTTTCTTTGTTTAACGTAAAAACAGCCATTTTGGCTGCTTCACGGTACCTTCCATGACAAGATTTAGAGTTAATCCTTATTGTTTCACTAATCCACACTCTGTACCCTATCAAATCTGCACGAAAAAACATGCCAAAGATCAGCTACTTTTTTCGCTATTGACCATTTCGTGTATACCACCCTATAGAATGGCATCCAAACATGCTGGGGTCAGCCAAGGGGGTCTTCCCTATAGCTTTGCCTTCCGCAAAACTTTCTGCCCGGGAGGGAAAAGAGGGTGATCATATTCAAACAACTGAAAAAATCAAACCAAAGGTTGAAACGTTCAAAAAGGCTGGCTGTTTTGTCCTAAAAGCATATAAGAATGTAGAATTGATTTCTACATTCTTTAACCCTTTCCCAAACAAGAAATTTTTGACTGTCCCAAATTGAAAGAGTTTGCAGATGACATTTCAAATTGTGATGAAATTGGAAAATTATCTTCTGATTAGGCAAAAAAACTTTATGGGAAAAGAAAAAATTGCTCATCACTAGCAATGTCTTCTTTTTCCCTCAATGTTTTCTAAAGTCGTCTGCAACAAAGTGGTCAATTGTCGTTAATATAAAAATCTGCATCAGAGTGGCAAAACTATTGGGATAAGAGAAGTAATGGTACATGGTTGTACATTGTTAAATAAAAATAAAAATCTTTCAATGGATCAAATTTCAAGCAACGAAGTTGACACTTGATTGTTAATTCACAAGCCCGTATTTTTGAACAAGTCCCTCATAATGAGGAATATTGACATTGAAAACAGGAAATATGTGAAACCAAATAAAAGGTCACTCTTCCTTTGGATATACTCATTTTAATCAATATTGTCATCAATATTTGGGGCAAGATGCCAACTTTTGATTTGAGGAGGCCAATAAAGCAAACGCCCAACTAAAATTAGGTGTTACTTATATCATATTTTTTGCTTTTTAAGCTGACCGTATAGCCATTTGAAGTGGTTGAATTGGCTAGCCTCCTGCTCTCAATGACAACCCTGTAAAATTTCAATACTCAAGCAATGTGAGACAGGCAATTTGTTCTTTTGTTTTTACCTATTTTCCTCTTGAAATTGTTGTTTTTATGGTGCCTACTAATGTCCTCTATTTCAAGGTTCCATTGCAAGAGTAGGTGTGTCATGTTTGTGAAGCACTTACTTCAGTCTTGCAATGAAACTTCTGTCTGAAATCTGCTCTATGGATGAATGACGTTTTTAGCTCACCTGAGCACAACGTGCTCAAGATGAGCTTTTGTGATCGCCCAATGTGTCGTCCGTCAAGCGTCGTGCGCCGTCAACAATTTCTTTAAACATCATCTCCTCCTAAACCATTGAGCCAATCTTAACCAAACTTCACAGGAATGTCCGTTGGGTGATGCTCTTCAGAAGTTGCTCAAAGAAATTGATTCTATTTAGAACTTTGGTTGCAGTGGCATGAAAAAGGGGAAATTTCTGCAATGTTTAAAAAATCTTCTTGTCTGAAACCACAGGTCAGAATTCAAATTTATTTCACAGGAATGTTCTTTGAGGACCTTTTTTTAAGTTGTTCAAAGAATTTTGATATCTCAAAAATCATGGCCACCAGCTGGCTGCGTTGAACTTTGAAAGTGTTTTTGTTTTACACTATATACATAAATGGTCAAATTTATAACTTTAGAAACATATTTTTTTTTCCAAACCTCTGGGCCAATTTCAATGAAATATCATGTGAAGCATCTCAAAAAAAATAGTCATGTTACTAAAATGGCTGCCATGCTCATATTTGGTAAAAACCTTAAAAAAATCTTATTGTCACAAACCACTTATCAGATTTCAAAATAATTTCACAGGAATGTTCTTTGGGGACCCTTCTATAAAGAATTGTTAAATATTTTTAAATATCTCGAAAAACATGGCCGCCAGGGTGCGTTGAACTTTTGACGAGTTTTTGTTTTCACTTTATACATGTATGGTAGAATTTTTAACAAAATACATCAATATATCAATATGGATAGCCAAATATGCCAAAATGATAACCACGAAATGTCAAAAACCACAAAAGTGCAGGCTGATCTTGGTACATACAATCTGTAAAAGTAAAAAAGTTAGTTTCCGCATTGTAAGAATTATGTACCATTTTAATGTTCCACATCAAGCATACAGTGTCCAACTTGTAAAATGGGAATAAAATAAAAGGTCAATGCATAGAAGCACAAGAAACTCTGTGTAAAAAGTAAAAGCAATGTTTCCAACTATTCTTCAAATAGGTGGTAATCTCAGGTGAGCAGTTATAGGGCTATTATGGCCCTCTTGTATGGGTGTTCTAACAATCAATTTTCTGCATCCCCATGTTGTTTCCATTTTGGCCTTGCCATTTGCTCTAAGACCCTGTAGAAAATTTCGAGTTTAGGGATGCAAATAATCTACAAACATCACCCATTTACTGCGATTTCTCTACCAAGTGTAAGATGTAACAACGTTATAGTTAATGGGTTATTATATACCACCAGAACCCGAAAATTGATGGTCGGAACTTGTCGTATATGAAATAGTCGAAAACAAAAATAATCTGCTGAAAAAAGCAAATATACCCGTGGCGAGGCCATCTTGTTTGGACATTTTTCAGTAATATTGGTCACATGATTACCTTGCATTATAAAGTTATATGGATTCCTTGTTCATATCATGTAGAAACAGCTAAAGACAAGTACTTTCTTATCTCTCTATTATCATCTATTTAATGCCAATCTGTTCATTTTTTTCCATATTTGTTGATATCAATTGATACTTGTTCTTTGAAGTGTCTATATTACTCTGTGATGGTTAAAGGCTTAAAGGTTTCTCAAACATTATTTATTGTTGAGACAAAAGCCTTGTTTTAGCATTTGTTTATATCCCTGCTTTGATAGATATTTCTACATGATATAAAATGAAGTCATTATAACATTGTTTAATTAACGCTCACCACTGATCAAGAATATAGGGAAAAGATGCAGTCAGTGGCTTGGTAAGAAATTTGTGAAGCATGGAGTCATCTATTGTCTAGTTGCTAGAACATAAAATCATTTGGTTGCTTTCAATTTGGCGCATTAACAAATTTCCATGCGGGGAAAAGGTTGAATCTCGCTTATCAGCATTCAGATCACTATGACGACATTTTGATTACGAAATGGAGTTAGCGAAATATAGGTAGAGGTAGGGGAAATTCTCACACCAAGGCAGTTGATGGTTTTGGATTTGAGCCAACAATGTTCCAAGAAGCATATTTTCCGTCGTTTACCAATATTATCCTGTGATGATTTTAATATAGACGCATGCCGTCACAAAGTACTCTAGGGTGATAACACAACCGTGCCTCGGGGGAAATTTTCATTGTTTCAGTGGTACAGAACTATTTAATATTTGACGGATTTCCATCTAAAACTCATACACATGACAGAGGTCAAGCCTCTTGTGTAAAGCATTTTGAAAACCTCTAGGTATTTTATAGTACTCAATATGTGTTCTGTGTCATGAGTATCAGTTGTCATGATAAGTACCCACAATATCGGAAGACATTGTTGATACTATTTAGTTATAGTTTAAATGTTTTGCTACATTGATGCACATTGAGACAGTTCTTATAAGTACTCACAATATTGGCTATTGAGAATGGTGAAAAGAAGGAATTGAACTGAAATTTTCATACTGTTTGATTGGTGTCTCCTATTTGAAATGTTCTGCTATATCGATACCCATTGAGACAATTGACAATTGATAAGTACCAACAACATTGGCTATTGAGAAGGATGGAAAATAAGAATTGAACTGAAATTGTTCATACTTTTTAGTGGGCATCTGTCTGCCATTTAAAATATGCTGCTTTACTGAAACCCATTGAGACAATTGATAAGTACCCACAACAATGGCTCTTGAGAAGGCTGGAAAGCAGGAATTGAACTGAAATTGTTTATAATTTCTAGAAATTAACTTCCATAAGAGAAGGTCATTTTGACAAAAGTTTACCCTTTCTTAATTACTAATTTTGCTGCAGAAGACTTAATTTGAACAGCTTTGTATTAAATAGAGGAAACCTTATCTGTTGATTTGTGGAAAGTGTGTGCAAAACTGTAACAGTTGGATAAAAAAGATATGTAGATTGTTTTTAAAAGAGAATTTCCTAATTGTTGTCTGCATAAACATGTTAAAGTGTTCATTCTACTAGTGATAACTAGTTAATGTATTACTGTTCCCAGTTCAAACAAACGAAAAACGCTTTGATGAAACTATGAGCTTTGACAACAGCCATAATTAACAGGCTTTGTATTTGTGATTTGGCAGGAGATGATTTAACAAGCAAACAGAGTTGTTTTGTAGAACGTTCTCTAACCCTTATAGTGCTGGAACCAACTTCATGCTTATGCAAACAGGTAAGATCCAGACCAGCCACCAAGTAAATTGGTGGCTGGCCTTTGATCTAACCTGTTTGCTACTCTGAGTGTCTTTCCTTATCAAAATTAAGCAGATATTTAAGGTTTTGGAAAGCATAGGACACAAACATCTATTTTTCAAAAGATTCTCAGCATTGTAAGGGTTAAACACTATTAGTTTTGTTACAGCAGAGACCGATATTGATGGATTTTGATGGATTATACATAAAAAGTGGATTAAAGACAGCAACTGTAATTTATCAATATCATAAATTACCGCATGATTCTGATGAAATGTTCTTCATATGCATTTACTTCCTGGGAATTAAATCACATTCTGATGGTAGATTTTAGACATAAAACTTTGTGTTTACGACCATTGTTACAGGAGATTGTGTTAATCTGCAGCTAACCATGGAGGTTTATTAGCTCACAGAGGAGTGAAATTCAGGATAATATTTTGTGGATTTTATTACGATGTCGTCGGGAAAAGAGGAGGGTGTACCTATGCCCCACAAGAGGCAGCCATTGCGCCAGTTCAAAAAGACAAAGAGCGCCACCTTCACGCTAGATGGGATGAACTACACTATAGGTTGGTTGTAAGATTTTTTTTATGAATTTGTATGGGGTTAACCCTTTCCCAAACAAAAACAACATTTGACCCCTTTGTTGCATACGACTTTAGAAAACATTGAGGGAAAAGGAGAAACTGCTTGTGACGAGCAATTTTTTCCTTTCCCACAATGTTTTCTGGCCTATCAGAAGATTATTTTCCAATTTCATCACATTTTGAAATGTCTGCAAACTCTTCCAATTTGGAACAGTGGAAAATTTGCTGTTTGGCAAAGGGTTTAACCCTATTTCAACTGTGTTTCAGTTATATAACAACCTTCCTGATATTCAGCTGTACTAGTCTATGGCTTTAACCCTTTACCAAACGCCAACTTTTAGACTGTCCCAAATTGAAAGAGTTTGTCTACGACATTTCAAAATGTGACTAAGTTAGAAAACAATTTTCTGATAGGCCAGAAAACATTGTGGGAAAAGGAGAAATTGCTCGTCACGAGCAATTTCTCCTTTTCTCTCAATGTTTTCGAAAGTCGTCTGTAACAAACTGGTCAAATGTCATTAATGTTTGGGAAAGGGTTAAATTGTCTTGAAGCGACAATGGTGCAGATGTAGAGTGCCGGGCTCTTGTACCAAGGGTCCTAGGTTTGATCCATGTAAGGCTAGGTGAATATTGCTGGGAATAGACCTCAAATTAGTGCAAGTACTTGTTTAGTTTACAGGAAGCAATCATCAATAGTGAATTCAATATGTTTCAACCTCTGTCACAACCAATGTAGAATAGATAAGTTTCAAGTACTGGTTAAGTATCCATGAGGAAGTCAGTAAGGGTAAATTCAATAGGCTTCAAGCTTCTGTCACAGTCAATGTAAAATAGATAATTTTAAACTAAGGACACTCCGAGGAATGAAGCATTTTACCTTTGTGGGGAACTCTGACCCCTGAGTGACAAGTCCCCTACCTTTGCCCTTATAGTGCTTGAGCTTGGTCTTGGAGCATAAGGCACGGCCAAAATGGAAACAACATTCACCGGCGGTTGCAGAAAATTAATCGTCGGAACATGGCATATCGAGGGTTCAACGCAAGACTATAGTAAGTGCTTCACAAACGTGAAGCACTTACTATAGTCTTGCATTGAACCATCCATATATTATTGGGGTATATGAAATGGTGGAAAACAAAAGTAATCTGCAGAAAAATGCGTAAATACTTGCTCTTTCATCGGCAGGCGCCATTTGCAATCTGTTTTGTATTGTAAACATTGATCAAGAGATGACCCTGATACTGATGTGATTTTTTTTTGCATGATTTTACAATCATTTGTTGTTGCTGTCCACCTGGGCCAACCATAAAATTCCATTTTTGTCAAATCTGTTGTGTTGTGCAGACAATCTTTTCCTCTATCAGCACCAATACTAACATTAAAATGCCTTGGGCTCTTTTTTATATAAAACCTTTTAAGGTAGAAAACCTATAATCGTCCATTTTGAAACATTTTCTTACTTTGGATTACTCTGGTCATTCTTGGTTAATATTCTGTATGAGGCAGAACTATTCATATTTAAACCGGTTCGGTTCAATGCGAATAGTTCCCGCCCTGACCGGTGTATGCCGAGAATGACTTAAGTGATTTGACCAAAGAAAATGTTTCAATATGGCGTATTATGGGTATTCTACTAAATGCTTCACACACAGATGATATAACTTTAATCTGACAATAGATGATAAAAGATTTTCTGGAGACAACTAAAATTATCACAAATCTTTCAAAGGGAGGAATTTGGTTCATTACAGAGCATTTATCAAAGAAATAGACATTGTCAACAAGTTAGTCATATTTCAATGTTTTTCTTTTGATTATGGAAATGTCAAGATAACCAATTGCCTCATTTAGGTTTTTCTAACAGGTCAAAATTATTCCAAAGGCAAACAACACTTTATAAGTACGAAATGTATCATATGCTTTCTGGCATTGAATAAAATAGAATGTGGTAAAAGACTTTAGAAACCACTGTGATGAAAGGATAAATTGCTCAAAGGGATTATTTCATCCTTTTGTCACAATGATTCCTACACAGCATCATAAAAAGATCTGGCGTTGCTTTCATTTTTACCACAAATTCCCATGTGCAGGGATTGTAAGATTACGGTTCCTTTGTCCAGACCAATAACAGAGAAAGCTCCTCCTTTTTCGCTTTTTGTCACTTTCTTTTTTTCTTGTTTTTTTATCGTGAAATACAATAATGAATTGTGAAATTGTGTGTATTTTTTTGCATTTATCTTTTATTTCAAAAGTCAATTTTTTTCACAGACAGATGGTGTTTGTTGCTTCTAAAGTATTCAATGCAAGACTTTCTATAATTTTGCATTACACCCTCATTCTTGTTGCTTGTTTCGTCTTTTACCAACGAAACAACTCAAAAACCATTGTAGACAATTTTGAGGGTTCAGTGCAATACTATTGTAAGTGCTTCATGTTTGTGTTGAACCCTAGATTTTCGTTTTGAAAGAGGATCGTTTGCTTCTACATCAAACAGTCATTTCTTTTCTAATACAGTCATAATCATAACTCTACTCTTATATAAATTTGATGCAAAAGGTCGAGGAAAACCATGACAACTGAAATTTCCTTGTGTCAGATCATTATATATATCAGAGGATATGTTTTTTAGCTGGATGTTTCCTCATATCAAACAAATATCTCAATTAAACGTGTTTGTTGAAAACAGTGCTTCACAATTTTCATATTGAGAATTTTATTTTTCTGATTGAACAAGTGTCGTCTGCTGTTGCATTTAATTTAGACTGATGACTAGTTCTTATTTAAAGGAATAGTTTAAGGTAGAATACCCATAATCCACCATTTTGAAACTCCTTCTTTCGTCAACTTGAACTTCGAATAGTTCAAGCCACGACCAATGTTTACCGAGAATGACCAAAGCGTTTTGACGAATCAATGAGTTTCAAAATGGCGCATTATTTGTATTCTACTTAAACCCATTACCAAACAATAATGACATTTGACCAGTTTTTTTGGAGGCAACATTGGAAAACATTGTGGGAAAAGGAGAAATTGCTCTTTAAGAGCAATTTCTCCTTTTCCCACAATGTTTTCAGCCCTATCTGAAGATTATTTTTCAATTTCATCACATTTTGAAATGTCGTCTGCAAACTCTTTCAATTTGAGACAGTGCAAATTTGGCATTTGGTAAAGGGTTGAATCAGGTGATTCTACAGGTGATTTGGTATAGACTAGTAAAGAATACCCCTAGATAGCACAGCAATTTACAAAATTAATGCCCTGTGAAGTGCTCGAGATAATATTTGTTTACAATGTATTCAATGCATCTCTGGTAGATAAATTAACATTTCTCAAAGTAAAGCAGCCAGTACCCAAGCTGATTTGTGGGTAAGTCCCACCAATTTTCACCTTGCCTAATGGGGATTCCAACCTGGCACCCTCGGTACAAGAGGCTGACGCCCTACAACTGCACCACTGTCAATCCAAGGGAAGAGTTCAGGACCTAGTGGTTAGGGTATACAATTTGAAATCACTCTGCCCCCTCTCCACATGGGCTTTAATCATCTTAGGGAGGAGATTTGGATTTTAATGTGATGAAGTCGCCTTACCTTCCAACTGAATACCTTTTCTATTACCCATGTGGATAGGCACTAAATATCAAGGCAGATTACCTCTACAAAAGATTCGAGAACTTATCATGAACTTCATGAACATCCATGAATGTAAAATGATAATTTATGGAAACATGCTATTCTTAACTTGTTCATGATGTATTTATGAACCTGTACTTGATGCTCATAAACCTGTTCATGAAAATGTTCATGAACAACCATTTTACATTCATGAAAACCAATTCAAAGCCAATTCTTTTACCAGTGTTAATTGGCATGTATCAATGTTTCATGAGAGATAGTCTCCTTGTATCACAATTGAATAAATATTCTTTTACCCATGTTTATCTGAACCTGCCAAGGAATATTCAAATCATTGGATCCTTCTTCATTTGTTATGAGTTCGTCAATGAAATTGAAAAACTGTTGATGCAATGTAAGTCCAGACAGAAACAAATCATCAGCCTGAAGGTTTTCTGTCTTGGAACTCAGTGGTTCAGAGTTGGACACTCTAGGTTTGGAAGCATTCTCTCAGTGTTTAAAAAAGTAACTGTGACATGATGTATTCTGCCTCTCACCACTGAATCATTGTGCGAATATGAAAGGTTAAGTGCAAGACTATATAGCAAGTCCTTTATAAACTTGAAGCATATAAAACAGCATTGCACAGAGTTCTTGCTATTAGGTAGCAGTGCTTGTGAGGAAACATAAGTCACTCTGACAGATCCTCTTACCATCAGGATATGTCATAGAAATGTGATTTAAAATGGTGTAAATATCAAATTTGTAGGAATCCATCCTAATTTTAACTCTGTACCAAAGATTCTTGGATTTAATGGAAGTTTGAAAATGACCCATTCTTCAATATATAAGTAATTAAGCTGGATAGCTCAGTTGGTAGAGCAGTCACACAGTGTGTGGAGGCTCTGTGTTTGAGTCTGGCTGCATGTATTTCTCACCCTAATTGTTACATTGCTTCATATACTCCCCCCACATAGTTGAAATTTGTCTTGAACTTCCAGGGAAACAGCATTTGTTCCCTGACGAATCAAGTGGTATCTATCACTGTAGCTCTAGTGAGTCATTTTTACCTTGGGTAATAATATGACAAAGGTGAGAACCACATGCAGCCTAGCTCGAACCCGGTACCTCTGCAAACTGTGCAGACTGAATGACCTATTCGGCCTCCTTACACAGGTTATTCTTCTACAAGTCTAAACCCCTTCTATTGAAAAAGAAATTTGTCCTAATGAGCAACTTCTTCTTTCGTCAATGATATGTTTACCTTATCTGATTAATAATGAATGAATACATCTTTAGATATCAAAAAAACATTGTCTACGTCTTACCAAACAAGATGTTTTGCTGTCACTCATTGAAGGAATTTTTCCCAAAGCATGAAATTTAATGAAGTTGAAATTTAAAATCTTATTGAGTGACTTATTATTGGGACAAGAAGTATGTACTCAGATACGTAATTCCTCCTTTTTTCTGGAATTTAGAAATGTTATGGGAAAGGTTTATCAAATCAAACAAACATAGGCATGCTGAAACCTAGAATTTATTTATCTATCCATTTCCCCCTTAGTAAAACTGAGGAGAGCTTCAGGGGGGAAATGTGACTTTCACAGATTGTCTTATTCATAGAATTTTTTGTGATATTTAATTCATGTTCATTTCAATGTCCAGCCCTGGACAATTTTGTAGATAGTATAAATATTCTCTTTACAAGTGATTAGTCTTTTGGGCCGAAAGATGGGAATTAATTTGCTATGAGTTTAGCAACTGTTTTAAACCATTACCAAACAAGCATGACATTTAACCACTTTGTTGCAGACGACTCCGGACAACATTGTGGGAAGTCTCCTTTTCCCTCAATGTTTTTTACTCTATCAGAAGATTATTTTTCAATTTCATCACATTGAAATGTCATCTGGAAACACTTTCAATTTGGGACAGTTGAAACTTTGGGGTTTGGTAAATGGTTAACCAACTTTCTATCTTTACCAAATTTCTATTCAAATCTTACAAACAAACCTGGTGGCAGATGCTAAACAACCATTTATTTATCTTCCTTTGATCAGTAAAGTTCCTTCTGGTAGGAAATGATTTCAGAAGCATTGGTTTAATGAACATTATTTTTGATTATCCTTTACAGTATTTAGAGTAACATGAAACTGACTACATGAATCTGATAACCGGAGTAAAGAGAAATACCCATGAAAAACTAATTCCACTCACTTATAAATATTAGAATCATTGCGACAAAAGGAGGACTTTAATATATTGTGTAAATTATCCTTAAACATTGAAGGTTTCTTAAAAGGACCATCTCACAGATTGGGAATTAAACTTTTTAAAATGAATTGTCTTCTTTCAAATTCACAAAATAACGTTAAATAGTAACATAAGACTAGATTATTGACTGTCTAACTACGCTATTGATAATCATACAGAAAAGATACAGGACATTTATATTGCAGATATTGCAAACTGTTTAAAGGTTGTTGTTATTTTGTCAAAATTATAACAAAAGCTGCTAATTTTAGAAAACAGTGTTTTTTGCAAACAACCAAAAACTCTTGTCATGTGATGTTAGGAAGGAGCGCAAGATGATTCCTTGGTCTTGTTATGATTTGGTTTAGGTCTCTAGTGCTGTCAGCCTTTACTTCATAACAACTTGGTTTGACGTCTCTCATTAAACCCCTTTGAAAGGTTCAATACCTTCTTCATTAACATTCATGAGCAATCATGTACATTAAATGGCCATCCATAAACATGTTAAGTGACCATTAATGAACACAAAGCTGTTCATGAATTTTGATAAAATGTTCATTAAAATCAAGAACATGTTCATGAACTTCTGTATCCATGAACAGCCATTTATCGTTCATGAAGTTCATAAATAAGTTCTTGAATCTTTCATAAGTCACAAAAATAGAAAGGCTTCCTTTTACTACAATGGTTAAAGCCAAATATGGCAAAAACAATCAATGTTTTATTTTCATTTTATGTAGTTTTTTTTGCATTTGATATAAATTTGGAGCAGTCTCAATATTCTATGTAAAAGAATTGGGTCATCAATCGTTTATGGACTTGACATGTCTTCGGTAAAATGTTTAGTGGGTTATTATTCAATTATGTCGAATGAATTTTATCCCTATTTTATCACAATTTGAATTGTTGTCTCTTTTTATCTCAACTATTTTCGAGCTACGCTGACTTGAAATCCATGCCTATCCTCTCCTTCAGTTTATACATTGCAGGCTTGGTGAAATTTTTTTTAAAGCTTTTTATTCCTAATGAAGTCAATATGACAGGATTAATTTGTTACACTGCTGAGAGAAAATGTTCACTACAGAGAGCAGGAAGCGCCTTGGAACAAATATGCTTGTTAACCCTTTACCAAACGAAATTTTCAACTGTCTCAAACTGAAAGAGTTTGCAGACATTTCCAAATGTGATCAAATTGAAAAATATTCTTCTGGAAGGTCAGGAGACATTGTGGGAAAAAGGGGAAATTGCTCATTATGAGCAATTTATCTTTTTCCCACACTGTTTACAAGAGTCGTCTGTAATAACCTGTCAAATGTGGTTATTGTTTTGTAATGGGTTATACCAGAAAATGGTCAATTCTTCACTATTGCTTGAACTGGAGCCTGGGGATATGGATGAACAATTTAAACGCTTTAATTGTTTTTCATGTGCATCGCGGTCTGGGAAATGTCAAGTTGAAAGTAATGGGGTTTTTCCTAAATGATTAATTATAATTATGAGAAAGGGATTTTTTTTATGTTACTTCAGTGTTAATTTTAGAAATGAAAGTTATCGTGTCCTTTTGGACACACATCTTTTGAAACTATGTGTCCAAGGGTAAAACCATGCGTCCGAGTACCAATGATCCAAGCTATAAGATCATTCAAATAGTATAAAACTTGTTATTAATGATAATCTTAGCTTAAATGACTCAAAACAATGCAGATTTGATAGAAAGAAAGCATGAGACAGCATGCTTTATGATGTTTACATTGTAAACATTACTTGTGCTGATGAGAATGCTTCCGGCTGCACACATATCTTTTGAAATGATGTGTCCCCAGCAATTTTTAGCTCACCTGAGCACGTAGTGCTCAAGGTGAGTTTTTGTGATACCGAGATGTCCGTCGTCCGTGCGTCCGTGTGTCCGTGCGTCCGTGCGTGTGTCAACAATTGCTTGTGAACACTCTAGAGGCTACATTTATGATCCAATTTTTATCAAAATTGGTCAGAATGATTGTCTCAATAAAATCTTGGCCAAGTTCGAAACTGGGTCATGTGGGGTCAAAAACTAGGTCACTAGGTCAAATAATTTAAAAAGTTTGTGAACACTCTAGAGGCCACATTTTTGGTCCAATTTTGATGAAAGTTGGTCAGAATGATTGTCTCAATAAAATCTTGGCCAAGTTCGAAACTGGGTCATTTGGGGTCAAAAACTAGGTCACTAGGTCAAATAATTTAAGAAGTTTGTGAACACTCTAGAGGCCACATTTATGGTCCAATTTTGATGAAAGTTGGTCAGAATGATTGTCTCAATAAAATCTTGGCCAAGTTCGAAACTGGGTCATGTGGGGTCAATAACTAGGTCACTAGGTCAAATAATTTAAAAAGCTTGTGAACACTCTAGAGACCACAATTATGGTCCAATTTTTATCAAAATTGGTCAGAATGATTGTCTCAATAAAATCTTGGCCAAGTTCGAAACTGGGTCATGTGGGGTCAAAAACTAGGTCACTAGGTCAAATAATTTAAAAAGTTTGTGAACACTCTAGAGGCCACATTACACTCAATGGCTAAAGCAAGACTAAATTTCCTTCATCTGAATTCTCTTTGTCTTGGTGAACATTAACTCAAGAAGACAAATACAATACACATAAAAAAATGTTAACAAGCAAGAGCATTGGCTTAGAGTATTCAATGCAATTAGCACTTAGAAGAGTTTGAAACATACCAACCACTCTGTCTTAAATATACCTCTTTTTCAAACAGAACTCAGGTGAGCGATAAAGGGCCATTATGGCCCTCTTGTTATGTGTATATGACGCGGGACGCAGAGGTAAAATTATCACTGTTACTTGCACTATACAGATAGTTTGTTCTGCGCAACATGTTTAGCATGTTTCATCTCTTAATTCGAAAAATAATACTGAACTCTTCATTACTTCAATTTCCTTAACCCTTGTAGTGGTGAAACCAATTGTATGCTTATGCAAACAGGTTAGATCCATGCCAGCTGCCAAATAATTGGTGGCTGACCTGTGATCTAACCTATTTGCTTCTCAGAGTATCTTCCTCATCAGAATTCTGCAGATATCTAAAGTTTGAGAAAGCAGATGGCACAAAAATCTATTTTTAGAGAATAACCCAGCATTCTAAGTGTTATATGATATATGAAAGCATGCTTATGTTTACTCATATTAAAGAGTCTCTTAGATGTTTTCTATTTTCATCTCTTAAATCAAATTATAATACTGAAATCGTCATTACAACAATTCCATGAATAGGACTTATATTGTCACACTTTAATATGTTTATTCATATGAAAGTGTCTCCAAGAGATTTTCTATCAATATAGGTATAATTTTTAGCGTATAATTAGTTATGTAAGAATTAATATCAAGCAATCTTCCAGCACATATTGATATGAAGTAGGAAAACGAGAGCGCTAGTCAATTCTAGAATTTTCGGAAAAAACAGGGATTGACATGAAGTGTATGACTTAATGCAGCATCTAACTCAATAAAGACAAATCAAAGTGACAGCCAAGCACTTTGTATGACAAATTATGTGGTTCGTCTGATACTTGTCTTTTCATATCAGCTGATTGAATTTTACAATCCCTTCCTTGTGTATGACTCAATAAAAACGATGACCGAATTCCAATTTTTGCGACAGTGGTTTCTTTGGTCTTCCGCTGTTTGCATGCATCAAAATGAGTCAAGTTGAAGTATAAGTTTTTTGCCCGTCTTCGCGTGGGTTCAGATCCTGATGAGGGATATGGATTTTCATGAGAAGTAGTCTCCCAACTGACTAACAGAGTGCCGATGGTTCCACCCGGCTTGACCAGCCCTTATTTTGACTTTTAAATTTCTCTTCTGTGGCCAAGCGTCTTTAAATGATATTGATCAGTATTGGTGAGAAAATACAAGGAACATGGATATGTGCACTGATTACAATGAAGTGACTGACATATTGATGACAAGGAAGGGTGTTTGACCCCACCGCCCAACCGACATCCCTGTGGAAATGTCAGATATTGTTGTACTTTAATTTTTCTCACTGCTGATTACTTTGGACAAGTTACTGAATCTGAGAGGATGGGTTGCTTCAATTAGACAACTGTTTACAAGGTTGAATGATGACATTAAATCTCTTTCTGTGCAATATTGTGCAAGTTGAAATAAATTCACCTCCATTCAAATCCATTTAATGTTAGCTCTATTAGAGAACTGGTTACAAGGTTGAATGATGACATTCAATCTCTTTCTGTGCAATATTGTGCAAGTTGAAATAAATTCACCTCCATTCAAATCCATTTAATGTTAGTTCTATTAGAGAACTGGTTACAAGGTTGAATGATGACATTAAGTCTTCCTGTATGCAATATTGTGCAAGTTGAAAAAATAATCACATCCATTCAAATCCATGTTCGCTGTATTAGAGAAGAGTTTACCAGGCAATCCGTCAGGTCTGTGATGTGCTGCGTAACTGTAAATCAAACCTCACAGAGCGTCCATTACCCTTGAGTGTTGTAAACCGCTCAGACCAAATCAATCAAGTACACTCGAGTGTTAGACTCTGTTAACCCTTAGAATGCTGGGTAATTGTCTTAAAACAGATTTTTTGTGTTGTCTGATTTCTAAAACCTTAGATATTTGCGAAATTCTGATAAGAAAAGATACTCAGAGTAGCAAACAGGTAAGATCACAGGCCAGCTGCCAATTAACTTGGCGGCTGGCCTGAATCTAACCTGTTTGCGTAAGCTTGAAGTTTGTTCAAGCACTATAAGGGTTAACCTACACAATTCCTTGCTTCACCAAACCTGGTACAGGTTTTAAGACATCCGCATGTGACAAATGGATGAATTGCTCCTTAAGAGCAATTCATCTTTTTGTCACAGTGGTTTGTAACCAATTATTGTAAAGAAATATTGTAACTGTTTTTCTAGCCATCTGCCCTAGCTTTTAACCCATTCCCAAACAATAACGAGATTTAACCACTTTTTGCAGACAACTCTGGAAAACATTGTGGAAAAAGGAGAAATTGCTCGTAAAGAGCAATTTTTCCTTTTCTTACAATTCTTCTGCCCTATCAGAAAATAATTTGCCAAATTCATCACATTTTGAAATGTCGTCTGCAAACTCTTTCAAAATTTGGCGTTTTGTAAAGGGTTAAACAAGACATATCACAATTTTCATTTAGGTGATAGGGTTAGATAAGTTACAATTATATAGGGTTGATTCTAATGTTATTTATTATAGCATATAAACAATATAAACATGTTTATGGATATAATATGGGGGTTTGCCTAGGGCATGGTGAGTTGCTGTTGCTTCATTGGGTTTAACTGACTTAAAGATAAAGTAAATTATTGTTTCTGTTGAAAGCCATGTGAAATAGTAATAGAATTCAGTGAAAACATGGTTGCGAAATCTGTCACTTATATTGCAGTTGGCAGAGCACTTATTCATAGTTTGTGTATTTGACAGTGAACTTATTCATATGGTTTGTGTAGTAGTAGGCTAGAAAGTAGTGCCTATTCCCAAAGAACAAAGAAATGATAAATCAAAGCTTACTAAATAAAAGAAACTAAACAGTTAACTAAATCTGCAATAAAATGTGCAATATCTTACCTATGTAGGTATGATTGAGGCCATGAAGCAAAACATTATTCTAGTTTTATATAACTAAGAGGGTTGGTAGGGAAGTTTGTGAAATGTTATCATAATTTTTTTATTATCTGTCATAAATCATTGAAATCTTCAATAAACGCTGTATATTTCTTTGTCAACCCAGAGCAGGTGTTTTGCATGTTATTCAAACTCTTTCATGTTGACTTATCACTCAATAGAAAATGTTCAAGCCTGTGCAAATCTCTGCTAATTCGTTTGCTGTGATATTGTACCTCTGACGTCATGACCTGAAATAGTGATGTAAGTCCGGTTCCGCGTTCGAAAGTTACAAGGATTTTCATCACTGCGGTCGTAATTTAAACTAGAGAAACCATGACGTCAACTGGCGACGTTGAATTAAGGTCAGTTGTTAAATTTTGCGTTGGTCTTGATCCGACACCAACTGAGACGTTCGACACGTTAAAGAACTCCAGATTTATTTAGAAATGTAGCTGATCACTAGCATTCAAATGGCATAAACAGTTTAAGGAGAGATTCAATAGAAAATGATGAGCGAGGTGGTCATCCACCGGTACTTAAATGCTCTATCAAAGACAAAGTAAAATACTTGGTTTTACAATGAGAGAAGGCACACTTTTAGAAGTTTAGCGTACGGAAATATACTTGCTAGGTGTTTCCCATCCAACTATACATGATATTTCAAATGTTGTATAAGGAATGTTAAACGTGTGCGCACGTTGGGTTCCGCGACTATTGAAAAACTATGAACGGGAAGCCAGGATTCGCTGCTCGGAAAGTGAAGGATTCTTGATCGCATAAAAAACAACGAACAGGACATGACTATGGCATTTCAATTCAGAGACAAAAGCACAGTCCTGTATATGGAAAACCCCAAGAACTCCTCCCCCGAAAAAGGCACAAGTGCAGAAAAGTGATTGGAAACATTTGTTTATTATGTTTTTCATGGACCGGGAAGGATGATTCTTCAACACCAAATTCCGAATGGGCATAAACTCAAAATCTAGAAAAATCTCACGTCAGTTACTGGTACCTTGTTGTCAATAATAAATGGGTACACAGACACATAAAATGCATTCAAACACCCGCTGACTACACGGGAAAGGTTGAAAAAATACATTTAACTTTATCTTGACATTATCATGAAGTCGCATTTTGTACGCTGCCATGCTCCGGGTACCCACTACCGCATTATTGTCTTATGTTATTTTTGTTTAAATGTTAATCACACATTCATGAAATTGATACATTATTGAGATACTAGATCAAATTGTATGATTATATACTTCTTAAACATGTATATTGCTGAGTATCTTTTTTCTAGTACCAGTCCACGAACTTTCCTACTAACCCTCGTACATAGGCCTATGTGGTCTTTCTAAAAATATTAAAAACTCAATCTGTTCCATGGTCATTTGAAATAAGTTTATATGAGGTAAAGTATTCTGCTATGATTGAGTATAAGCAGATCAAAGACTAAAGTGTGGAGAGAATTGTGCAGTCATTTTATGCTTAGAAAACATTTCATTCTAAAAATATTAAAAACACAATCTGTTCCATAGTCATTTGCAATGAGTTGATTAAATGAAGTGATTGAATTGAAAACATTGTGGGAACAGGAAAAATTGCTTGTTAATTGGGGCAATTTTTCCTGTTCCCACAATGTTTTCTGCCCTAGAAGATTATTTCTCAGTTTCATCACATTTTGAAATGTTGTCTGCAAACTCTTTCAATTTGGCGCAGTCGAAAATTTGCTGTTTGGGAAAGGGTTAATCAATGTTAAGTTTAAAGTGTGGAAGGAGAGCTGAAGGATGTTATAGTACAAGTGTACAAGACCTGATATATCCCAGGATTACCTGGAATTCTTTGTAAACTTTGATTATCAGAGTACCTGGGGGTAATCAGCAAATTAACACTTATTTGAAAAATCTCTCACTAACCCTTGCCCAATATACCTACAGGAACATTTTCCTTTTCTTTTTTTTTCTTTTTTTGCAAATATGATTTATCCTAACTTTTCCAGTTGCTTTAATTCTGTGTACCCCTTCGTATTCATTATGGAACAATCAATGTCTGTAGTTTAGGAAGAATATGGAAACAAATCCCCATTGTAAGAAGTTTCTTTCAATGAAAGAAATGATTTGCCTATGGCGGACATATAGGCACCCCCAATTATGATACAATTCTTCTGCTTGCATTTTATTCACTCTGTATTATACAATTCTTCTGCTTGCATTTTATTCACTCTGAATTATACAATTCTTCTGCTTGCATTTTATTCACTCTGAATTATACAATACACATATGCAATATAATGTGAATTTTGACTGCTCCAAATTGAAAGCAAAAGTGTATGACAAACGATAGCTACACATAAGTACCTTTTCTTTAAGATGATGGGTACAAAACCATTTTGACAAATTAAAGCATTAATTGCTCTTAAGGTACAATTCATCAGTTGTTCCCTTTGGTTTTATTGATCAGTTTGTTTCTCTATTTTTGTTAAAATTATTCTGTTGTAATATGAGGTATTATGGAGTAAAATGTAAAAGTCTTCTTGAAACTTTGTGTTAACCCTTTCCCAAACAATAACGACGTTTGACCACTTGGTTGCAGACAACTCTTGAAAACACTGTGGGAAAAGGAGAGATTGCTCATAATGAGCAATTTCTCCTTTTCCCACAATGTTTTCTGTCCTATCAGAAGATTATTTTCCAATTTCATTACATTTTGAAATGTCGTCTGCAAACTCTTTCAATTTTGGACGGTCGAACATTTTGGCGTTTGGTAATGGGTTAAAGAGAAATTATCTCCTTCAATATCACAGGTGACATTAATTACTTCAACAACAGATAACATTTTATCAAATTTTCCATGGATATAACTATTTTCTTTTAAAGGGGAAGGTGTTGTTGCTTTGATAGGCGACATTGGTGCAGGGGTAGAGCGTCGGGCTCTTGTACCGAGGGTCCCGGGTTTGAATCCCCATCAGGCGGGGTGAAAACTTCCAGGACTTACCCACAAACCGGCGCGATTACTGGTTTAGTATCCAGGTAGCAGTCATTGAGAGTGGCTTTGAACAAGCTTTAAGCTTCCTTCACAATCAACGTAAAACAAAATAATACGGTGATAAGAAACGGTGAATACGGTGACGGTATATTGATAATTGTCTGCTGCCAACCAGTGTGGTGGCAAGCAATGGTGCATGGAGTGCAAAAATCTGAGATCTGTTAATAGCAGAGTTATTACATTTACCTAACACCAAATAGTTTGACTAAAGTTTGTGATTGAAAGAGTTTGCAGAAGACATTTCAAAATGTGATGGAATTGGCCAATAATCTTCTGATAGAGCAGAGAATGTTGTGCGCGTTATGAGCATTTTCTCCTTTTCCCACAGTGTTTTCAAGAATCGTCTGCAACAAAGTGGTAAAATGTCGTTATTGTTTGGTAATGTGTTAAACATGAGACTTGTTGTCAGTAGCCTCTATAATGGAGGGTCATTTGTACTCAGCTTGAAGAGCATCCAATTCTGATGGTTAAATGGATTGTCGTATTGTTTATCCTTTTTTTGCAAGTTTGGCCTATTGTTAGGGTGAAATAAAACACATTTCTCATTTCTAACCTTCTTTTAAACTGGCATATTGCACAAAGTTGATATAGTAAAAAAGAGCATCAAAAATATTTTTATCTCCAGTGCAAGAAATGATACACTAAATAACTGCTATTTCACAAGCACCTTTCCTTGATAAATATTGATGTTTATATGTTGATATGAATTATTTATGAAACCTCAATTAACACTGTGTAGCCTCTATCTAAATAAAGGTACCAATTTTCAACGCCTTGTGAGATCTTATCATATTGCAGCATAAGCTATATTTGAGTTTTCTGCAACGGAATCTTGATTGAATCTCTCAATTTATTTGTTTTGCAATAGTTCTTGTGAAAGATTCAAGAACTTCATGAACATTCATGAGTGATAAATGAACATGTATGAGTGATAAATGATCGTTCATGGACACAAAGCTGTTCTTAACTTGTTCATGAGTTTCATGTACATGTTCATGAAAACCAAGGACATGGTCATAAATGTGTTCATGAATCTGTACTTGATGTTAATGAACTTGTTTGTATATTTCATGGAAAGGTTCTGAACAACATTCATGAACATTCATGAATAGGTTCTTAAATTCTTGCAAAGGTAGTTCTTTCGCCCTAGACTATTATTCATTGTCTACATACCACATAATCATAGGCCGTTGAATTAATGGTGCTGTTGTTCAGAGTGAGGGTGACCTTGACCGACTGACTTATCAAACCTGTCATGGTCTCGGTGCTGTATCCGTCAAGGTTAATGAGTTTAAGGACAACAAGGTCACTCATCCTGGTATCGGTGCCTGTCGGTGTGATGGTGTCCACGAGAATCTGGCCCGTTGATACACATATCTCTGTGTCACCATACTGGGATACGATATCCGCCCCATAAACAACCTGGTGGGGAAGGTAAAAATAAGTTGTTAGCATCTGACATGTAAAAGTTAGTAAAAAGACGGTTCCTTTTCAGTTTTTTGGATTATATCTCAGTGTACCATATGCATTAGTCATTTACAATTGTAAATGTTGCACTGAGTTATTGCTATTCTGTAATGCTTCTTATTGAACTAAGTCATCTTGTAACTGAATCAATCAAAAGGCGTAAATAACATTACACGGTTATTCCAAAATTGATAAAGTAAAGTTTTCCTTGTAATATTGTAGAAAGCAATGAGGGTTTGATTCCCTACATTATTACTGGGCTCTTCCACCTTTCAACTTCTCATTTGCCCATTAAGAACTCAGGTGTCCTGGGTTCGAGCCCCACAGATACCTTTGGTTCCATAGGAGTGACCTTTGGCAAGTCACATCAAGGCCCTAGCCTGGTATTGGTGGATCCAGAAAAGCAGTTAAAAAACTGAAAAACTGTTGATACAGCGTTATGGTGTACAGCATCATACAAACAAAACCATTAACCCACATTTGGTCCAAATATTGCTAAAGAATCAAGAAAGCCGAATAGACAATATTTCATAGGGTCCTTTATGGCCAAGTGGTAAAGGTAGTGGTCTTAGTAGTTATGGTAGGGGGTCCCAGGTTCAATTCCATGGTACCTCTTATTATGTGGAAGTGTCCTTTGGCAAGACACTTCAGAGACCTAGGCTAGCACTGGTACTGTTGAATCCAGGTAAGCTGTTACATAACTGAAGAATTGTTGACACGGTATTAAACCCGATCAGAACTTGAAATCACATGGCCTCTTTCCGCATGGGTTCAAATCCTGGGAGGGATATGGATTTTCATGAGAGGCAGTCTTCCGACTGACTTACGGAATGCCGATGGTTCTACCCGCCTTAACCAGCCCCTATGGGCAGTTGAGTATGGGGTCTTCCTCCATCATTAAGAGTCGGGCATCGCTACATAACTGAAATAATGTTGATGTGATGTAAAACCCATAAAAAAAAAAAATTAAACCCGATATTAACAAATATTCCATAGAAAAATCTCAATTCATACTTTGCAATGTTGTTTCCAAACTATCATTCATCCTTGTGTTGGGAGGCTGACATTCTACCTTGAACCACTCACCTCCACAATCATGAATTATCAAAACATTTCATATAAATATTGAATTAGGGTGAAACCTTGAAAGCACACTAGCGCTCAAAAAAACTGAAAAACTGGGTGAATTGAGTTATAGATTATGATAAAATATGTTGACACATAGCGTTTCAAACATCTAAGGATTAGTAAAATACAATGCATTTACACCATTTATTATCTGTGTTTCAAAGTGCTATTTTCACAAATTTTGTAGCCACCTGTTAACTTCATTGTTTACATTTGAGAAACATTTATAATAGAAAGAAGTGTTGAGTTTTGATCACCTGGTTGGATAAATTACGTGAAACACATAAGAATACTGTCATTTATCCAATACCGACAACATGAACATCCATGGAGAATTTCTTGGGTTTCATTGGTTTCTGACGTTTCTCGGCTGATCTTGTCTTATGTCTAATTGTAAACAAACTTTCTCATATTCAATTTTTTAAAAGAATCATGTGAACCTTTTACCGTTTCAGTTTCTCTGCAAAAGGGAATTCAAAGTGCTTTTAAGCTAATTGTCAATTTTTCTAGAACTTTCACAATTTAAGTGTAAATGAGGACAAGTATGGCTTTAACATTAAAAGAAATATTTGTCACAATTATTTATGCATTTATTCATAGTGGTTCATAAAATCTTTGGCTGCAGTTGTGTAAAAGTATATAGGAGCCAAGTCTAAGACCTAAATATATGCAATATGTAACTATAGACAATTAAGAAAATGATCAGTTTGAAATGAAATTATTGTAAAGTTTCTTCTGCATTTGGACAGTTTTTGTATTTGCTTAACATTAGCTTTTTACAAAAGAAATGCTTTTATTGCGAAGTTGTTCAAAGCTATGTAATTTGATGAGGTTCAAGCATACTAGTTATAAAAGAGAGACTAAAGACAGTTAATTCATCACTAATTCCAAAAGAATAGGGATGATCATTATAGTTACCTATATCCAAATTGATTACAACAGCCGACAATTTTACTGAAAATGAATTCCTCTTTTGAAAACTATGATACGAATATATGTCTTAACCCATTACCAGACAATAACAACAATTTACCACTTTTTTGTAGACGACTCTGGAAACACTGTGGGGAAAGGGAGAAATTGCTCTTGACGAGCAATTTCTCCTTTTCCCACAATGTTTTCTACTCTATCAAAAGGTTGCTTTCCAATTTCATAACATTTTAAGATGTCATTTGCAAACTCTATGAATTTGGAACAGTTGAAAATTGGGCTTTTGGTTAAAGGTTCATTCTACTAATGATAAAAGACAACATGCAGGTCATTTCACTGGAGAAAGGACACTGTTTCTCAATCCTTAGACTAGGTATTCACAGGTTGATAACCGTACTTGGTCAAGCACTTTTCAACCCTTCAAGGCTGGGTAATTTTTTAAAAATAGATTTTTGTAGCGTCTGCTCTCCAAAAGCTTAAATATCTGCTTAATAATGATGAGGAAAGATACTCAGTGTAACAAACAGGTTAGACCACAGGCCAAAGGCCAATTTACACGGCGGTTGGCCTGGATTTAATCTGTTTGCATAAGCATGAAGTCGTTTCCAGCACTATAAGGGTTAAGTCTGTTAAGGAGTAATGATAAAAGACAACATGCAGAACATTTCACTGAAGACATGACAGTTTCTCCGCCCTTAGACCAGGTATTAGCAGGTTGATAACCCTACTTGGTCAAGTACACTTTAAGATACTGCAATATTGATTTATTTCTCTCCAATCAGTTACTTCTAGGTGCGAAAGCTGTTATTTTGTATGAAAGGTAAGATAGATCTCAGCAGCGAGATATAGCGAGATACTATTAAAGAGAAAGAACAGACCTATCATGATGTGCTGGTAAATGTATAATTGGACGATAATAGGATAGCACCTCTCCGTCTCTGCTTTTTCCGCCGTCTTTCAATAAAATATTTATAACCCATTAATAGCCGGTAATCAAGGCATCTGTGGTATGCTGGGAAAAATGAATTATCATCATGCCTAACACGTTAATCCTTTACCAAACGCCACAATTTCGACTGTCCCAAATTGAAAGAGTTTGCAGACGACGTCTCAAAATGTGAAGAAATTGAAAAATAACCTTCTGATAGGACATAAAAACATTGTAGGAAAAGGAGACATTGCTCTTAAAGAGCAATTTCTAGGAGACATTGCTCTTAAAAAGCAATTTCTCCTTTTCCCACAATGTTTTCCAGTTTGGTCTGCAACAAGCTGGTCGAATGTCATTTTTGTTTGGTAATGGGTTAATCCATTTTCTTCGCGGAGAAATTTTGCAGATGCCGTTGAAATTGATTATGGTTGTGGCAAAGAAAAGTAGGCATTTTGAATTGCATGATTGGTGTTTATTTGTGGAAATGGTTTTGAAAAAAATGCCAAATACATTCTTTACTACCAATTAACTTCAACTGGTAAGTTGGTGCCACATTTGTTTTATAGTAGTTGAATGTCCCTTCAACAACCTGAAGTCACATTGAGACCAACAATGATTAATGTATGTGTACTTGGGTCAAGATAAAGATTTGTTCTGTTCTGTTTTGATAAGCAAACAACAAACAGCAAACTTAGTAAAGGGACCAACTCAGAGATTTGCGGTCCGAGAGTGATATATGTGAGAAATTTAACATTTAGAATGATTGTAAGGAAACCAAAGATCAATTTCATTTTCTTTACTTCTAAATTGCTGAAACCCTGTGATTTCATTAAATAATTTGAAGTGAGCCTTTGCGTCTGTCTCCTTTTCTTTAGGAAAGTCTTGTTTAAAGAGAATTTCTTCTCGCCCACTCTGCTAAAGCCATGTGACAACAGCAGTTAAACGTTTCAGATGACCCATGTGACAACAGCAGTTAAACGTTTCAGATGACCCATGTGACGATGGTATCTTACATTAGTACCTCTTATTCTAAGTTAAGCTTAATGAACTTACACATCTTAAAGAAAGCTCTCCTAAGACAAGAGACTTTCTGCGGCTTGGTTGATATTAGCCATTGTGGATTGTTGAATAAGTAATCATCTTACATTGACATGGGTGAAAGTTGTCAGTTTTAAAACTGATTTCCGTTTTATGAAAATTTGAGTTGCATGTAAATATGTTCTGAAGTAACCATCCAAGAATATTAAACCTGTTGATTTTTTAAAAAGAACTTGTGTTTTAATGTTGTTGTTTTACCCTCCATTAGGGCAATTTCAACACCTCTTTAAATGGCTTGTTTCAAGAGCTTCCGGTACCCCCACAAGGGCTCTGCCCTGGACCCGCCGGGGGCCCTGGCGGCCCCCGGCTACAGTTTCAGTTTTTTGGTTTTTTTTACAACTTTCACCCATGCATTGACAAAAAAAAAAACTGTACTTCTACCTATTATTGCACAGTGCTCACTATATAGTGGGTTCTCATGAGCTTCTACCTATTATTGCACAGTGCTCACTATATAGTGGGTTCTCATGAGCTTGAATGTCTTTCAGGTAGAATACCCATAATCTGCCATTTTGAAAGGTTTCTAAATAGCAGATTATGGATATTCTCCTTAAATCAAAGTTTTCAATACTTAGAGGTAATATTAATTAAAAAATCACTATTCTTCATTTCTGTTTTCAATACAAGATTTGATTTCTAGCATCACGATCCCTTGATCATATTCTATGATTATCGGGGCTTTTATGCATCATAAGCATAAAGGTGCCTTCCCAATTGGAATATCCTTTAAAATCATGCTTTTTCTTTTCCAAATATTCAAAGGCACACAAACCTTTGGGTTTTGCAATTTAACCATTTTATTGATACAATTTTTCTAAATTACCAGGCCTAAGGCTCTGTCACAACCCGTTTTGAAATAAAGTTGCAAAATGAAATAAAATTATTTCAAAACGCGTCGCGATGACATAAATTTATTTCAATTTGCTCACAACCCGTTTTGAAATAAAATCGCAAATTGAAATAAACTTATCAAAAATGTATTTTATATTAAGATATTGTAACCAAATTGACACATGTGATAACCGAAGTCGCTTTAACCCTATAGCACTCAGGCACCTTTAGCTGATAAGCCTGTATCTACTTATCCAATATTGGGTTTTGCTTTGCCCTATCCTCAGACAATATACCAATATTTGTTTTTTTAAAAGAAAAAAAGGGGGTATTTATACAAATGCTAATACCTTTCGCATTAATAATTGCATTTGAGCAATTTTTTTTTTATTATGAAGGTAGATGAATTGTTTTTTTTTTATATATTAAAATTTCAAATGGATGTATGATAATATTTAATAACTATAGCCAATTAAAAGGGAAGAATGAAAAAAAGGTTAAAATAAATGTCATTCATAAGAAAATTTCATTTTTATATAGTTTATATAATAAAGATAAAATTTAAGATATAGATTTTATGAGTTCATATTTCAATCTTGCAAAGGTAAATATTCAAGCTCATTATGAGTACATTTTAAATGTTTTTTCTCTTAACTACATAACAGTGTCTGTCACAGGAAACATTAAGGGACAACTGTGATAAAAAGATAAATTGCTCCCAATCAGCAGTTAATCAATTTGCCGCAATGGCTTCTTAATTGAAACTGTTAAAAGTACAATTGAAGTTCATCCTGGGGTTTATTTCAAGTCCATCCTGTCAATAAAATGAAAATTCAAACAAAAAAAAGTATGGTCACAACAAATGCACTATCTTGATTCATGAAATTGGACATTTAATTGTTTTATTCATTGCTAGATTAAGACAAAGCAAACCAGAAAATGTGTGTGAAATATGGGCAGAGGTGGTGCTTGATTGGGCTTGTAAAACAATAAAAAAAAAGTATAAGTTTTCACAGTTATAAATGCCATGGGAGCAAGGGTTACATTTGTTGCTAATTTAACCCTCTAATTTACGAGTAAGTATATACAGGAAAACTAGTGAAAACTAGTTTGACACGTGCTGCAAACACTTATGACAAGAATTGCACTTACTGGGTCAGTGTTTACACGAAGGATTTTATCAGAGTCATAAATCACCCGCTGAGAGTGGTGTATATTTTAATCGATAAAAGATGCTAGATAAACCTTGGTCAACTATGCCGACAAAGTGTGTAGTAAATTTTTTAAACTGGGAGAAAACTGTTGATTTAAAAGAGAGTTAAATGGTACTTTAGGAAGAGGCATAGAGCGCCTAGCAACGTGGAAATTTTATGGAAATTTTTATTAGTGATTCGCTGTTCAAAGGGGAGTTTTTGCAATATTATGTAAGGTAATTTATTAGTTTAACTAATACTTGATAAAAATACCATCATAGCTTACATTTTTGTGAAAAAAAAACAAAATATTTAATTGTGATATCTAAGAGAATTTTAACAGGTTTGATTGTATATCATATATCGACCAAAGTGTCGATGTCAGAAAATAGTAAAATGTCGATCTTGGTCGACTGAAGTAGGGGCAAAAGAAACGATATAGACGTATTGGGTGCTATAGGGTTAAGGTATTTTCGACAGTTAATGACCCATTCTGACCGTTGATGGCCATGATAGACTTGCATAAAAAATGTGTGTAAAAGTTCAAATATCACCTTCTAGTCATGGCAATGCAACTCGTATGTGACTGATTGATGCCTAGGAATGATTTTCATGAGACTGAGACAGATTTGAACCATATAATGAAGAAAGTTCAAATTGAAATAAAATTATTTCAAAACGCGTCGCGATGACATAAATTTATTTCAATCTGCTAACAACCCGTTTTGAAATAAAATCGCAAATTGAAATAAACTAACCAAAAATGTATTTAATATAAAGATATTGAAACCAAATTGACACATGTGATAATTGAAGTCGGTTTAAGGTATTTTCGACAGTCGATGACCCATTCTGACCTTTGATGGTCATGATAGACTTACATAAAAAATGTGTGTAAAAGTTCGAATATCACCTTCTAGTCATGGCAATGCGACTCGTATGTGACTGATTGATGTCTAGGAGTGATTTTCTTGAGACTGAGACAGATTTGAACCATATAATGAAGAAAGTTCAAATTGAAATAAAATTATTTCAAAACGCGTCGCGTCGCGATGACCTAAATTTATTTCAATTTGCTAACAACCCGTTTTGAAATAAAATCGCAAATTGAAACAAACTTACCAAAAATGCATTTTATATAAAAATATTGAAACCAAATTGACACATGTGATAACTGAAGTCGGTTTAAGGTATTTTCGACAGTCTATGACCCATTTTGACCGTTGATGGCCATGATAGACTTACATAAAAATTGTGTGTAAAAGTTCAAATATCACCATCAGTTATCACATGTGTCAATTTGGTTTTAATATCTTTATATAAAATACATTTTTGGTAAGTTTATTTCAATTTGCGATTTTATTTCAAAACGGGTTGTTAGCAAATTGAAATATATTTATGTCATCGCGACGCGTTTTGAAATAATTTCATTTCAATTTGAGCTTTCTTCATTATATGGTTCAAATCTGTCTCAATCTCATTAAAATCACTCCTAGACATCAATCAGTCACATACGAGTTACATTGCCATGACTAGAAGGTGATATTTGGACTTTTACACACATTTTCTATGTAAGTCTATCATGGCCATCAACGGTCAGAATGGGTCAAAGACTGTCGAAAATACCTTAAAGCGACTTCGGTTATCACATGTGTCAATTTGGTTTCAATATCTTTATATAAAATACATTTTTGATAAGTTTATTTCAATTTGCGATTTTATTTCAAAACGGGTTGTTAGCAGATTGAAATAAATTTATGTCATCGCGACGCGTTTTGAAATAATTTTATTTCATTTTGCAACTTTATTTCAAAACGGGTTGTGACAAGGCTCTTCCCTATTCAAGAAAAAAATGCCCTGCTTTGCTAACCCTGTTTCACCAGTATTGTGTCGAGCAGTAATTTAACTCTATTTTCACACCCCATACATGGTTGAAGTAATATTTTTCATCACCTTAAAGACACATGAAAGGATATAAGTTCTAAGTTTTTTTGTAGCAGATATGTAAAATGCTGCCTGAGTACTAATGGGTTAAATTTTCTCTCCTAATAATTTGTAAAGAAGCCCAAAAAAACACCTTGCGAAGTATGTGTGAAGTTGTAAGTCTGATATTTCTAACAGAAGCAGGTGTTGATAATTCATTACCTGTAAATGATTATTCTGCATTTTTGCACCAGTCATAATTCATCTACTCCCTTAAAATGATTTTTTATTACTTCTTGACTGAAAGCAACATCAGATGTGTTTAAAAAATAATAACATCATACGGCTGGTGAACACTCTACCACACCACCATGGTGCTGACGACGAAATCTGACACTTTACCTATAGGCGATTGGTTACAATAAGGGTTTAATTATGTTTTGGGTTTTTTGTTAAGTTGGCTGAAAATGCAGAAAAACGGTAGAAATCCCCTTAAAGATGTTAAACCGGAAGTTGCACAAATGATTTTTGCTGTCGAAACCATGTGGGTGAGGCAGATCGTTCACCAGCTGTGGTATGGTATGGAAACTATGGGTGTGACAAAAGGAGACATTGTTGGTTTAGAATTTTTGTCAGTAATCTTGAAAATCTTTTGCTGTATGAATTGTTTAGTACTTTACAAGTTTGTTCTAGTTTCATATTGTGCAAACAGTAGTTGAGTAATATTGCTATACCCGGCACATTAGTATGGATGGAGGTAGACCACAGGCTTAACTACCCATATGGGCTGATCAAGCCAAGTGTAAGAACCACCAGCACTCGGTAGGTCAGCCCAATGTCTACCTTCCATGATGTCACCTCATGCATGGGAGAAATGGTATTAAACAGGATTATGATGTAGTTTATTATGTGGATACATGGGAAGTGTGAGAAATCATTGGGGAAAAAACAGTCATTAACACATTTCCACCTAACACCACATTTGTGTCTAGCAGCAGGCGACTTTCAAAAAGCATTGTGGTAAAATAAGAAATTGCTTGTCACAAGCAATTTTATTTCGTCATGTATACTATCGGCCTTAAATGGGGTTGCACTTCAAATGCAGGGGTCAGTCTGCTTTGCTTCTCGGTAGGAATCAGACTTTCTCCTTTGGCGACAATGTTTTTCCAATCTATTCACATATTGCAACAGCAGAACTGAAAGGGTTTTTACATGTTTACAAAGTTTTTCTAAATTCGTCTGCTTCAGGTAAATCAAAATTTCATCTGCAGGTTGAAAGAGTTTGCAGAGGACGTTTCAAAATGTGATGATTGTGGCAAATAATTTTCGGATAGGGCATAAAACATTGTGGGAAAAGGAAAAATTGATCGTCCCGAGCAATTTTTCCTTTTCCCACAATGTTTTCTAAAGTCATCTGCAACAAAGAAGTCAAATGTCGTTATTGTTTGGGAAAGGTTTAAGATAAAAAAGTTACATTTTGATGTTGAAAATTGAAAGAAGCCATTGAATGCTGATTGGAGTAGAAACTGCATTGCTTTCTTAGCATCTTCTGTTATTAAAAGTTGTCTGCTCAAGTTATATACAGTGGACCCGCGATAATCCGAACGTCGTTTATCCGGAATATTCACCATCCGAACAGAATTTTGAGGGAACGGATCTTACCTTCATCAATTTAACTGATTAATGCGGAAAATCCGCGTTCCGGAACCGGACAAAAATATTCGGGAACCAACAGTCACTTTTCATAGTGTATGCGTATGGCTAGTCCGGAAACCAGTAAAATCGTTTATTTTGCGGTAACAGTTGCGAATGAAGGGATCGGTCTTCTGTTGTAAACGGCAATCACACGTTTTGCAAACTGTCACGTATGCTTGACCATAACATGTCACCTAGTGTAGTGTACTGGAAGGTGTTGATTGTTTGTTAATCGGTCATTCTGTCAGTTGATTGGTCTTACATTATTGTAATTACGGTCGCATGTCGATAGTTGAGTTTGTAAAAGGTGTTGATTGGCAACTTTAGACAACAAACTAGTAAGGATAAAAACATATTTCATTTCAGTTACTGGATTGAAGCTATTGTGACAAAATTGTTCAATAGGAGCAATTAATTCCTTTGTCTCAGTGGTTACTAAAGCCTACAATTGTGTTATATTTTGTGGAGTCGTGTGACACATTATATATGGGGGAAATCCTTGCAAGATAGCTTCATCCGTTACAAATGTTCATTTCAATCAAGATTCCTTGGGTGTTTTTTTGCATTGATAAATTTTTACAGATAGTCCTGATTTACAATACAAGTAGGTATGATTTTCATTCATATATATATATATATAGAAAGAGGAAACTTAGAAAGTTTGATAATAAAAATGGAACAAATCATGGGTTTTTTCTTCAAAATTCTAATAGATAGAGGATAATAATCTTCTTTTCAATGATATCAAAAATATGTCTCGAGAATGGGTTATTATCAGGTTGAAAAACAAGTTCGAAGAACGAAAGAAAGATAAGTTTTTCTTGGTGACAAAAACCCATTCAAGTGACACATTTTTTATATCAATTGAATGGAGTTGATATTTCTATTTATTTTATTCGACTTCATAAAATTTATTTTCCAAATTATCTTCATAAAAACCAAAAAGAATACAAAATGGGAGAAGCGAAGCAGTTTACCATGCCATGACTGTACATTGATTTCTGCCAACCTTTCTACCAACTATGCATAGAAAATGTTTTGACTTTCAGACTTAATTACAAACAAATGTTGAATGATGTCACAATCGCAACATACTGGTTTATTTGTTTAAACTTATTTATTTTACATCAATTGTTAAACGAGTTCTTACAACTATGATTTATCACTCTCATTCGTGCTTCCTGGATACTTAACCAGTACTTGCGCCAAGTGTTGATTAATGAAAGTTCACAAGGCAGATCCTGCTTTTCACGAGATTCCAACCCACGTCCCTCGTGTCCAGATGCCAGCACTCTACCCCTGGCCCACTGTCCTCTGGATTTTTCTCAGACTTAATCCATTACCAAACAATGACAACATTTGAGCAGTTTGTTTCATACGACTCTGGAAAACATCGTGGGAAAAGGAGAAATTGCTCGTAATGAGCAATTTCTCCTTTTCCCACAATATTTTCCCTTCTAAAAAAAGGATTACTTTTTAATTTCATCACATTTTGAAATGTCATCTGCAAATTCTTTCAATTTGGGACAGTTGAAGAATTGTTGTTTGGTAAAGGGTTAACAAGAAGCAAATGTTGAATGATGTCACACTCGCAACACACTTGTGAGAGACTAAAAGCTTGAATTCGTCCCCCCAGGAAGCTACACTTCTTATTCCATAATACCACAATTCCACACAATTCCTGCTGAAGTTGTTAGAAACTTCTTTGACTTTAGAATAAATTGCTTTTTATGAGCCAATTATTTCTTTGGTCATACTGACTGCCTCTTGCCCACTTAAACCTTTCACCAAACGCCAAATTTTTGACTGTCCCAAATGGAAAGATTTTGCAGACCACATTTCAAAATGTGATGAAGTTGGAAAGTAATCTTCTGATAGAGTAGAACACATTGTGGGAAAAAGGAAAATTGCTCATTATAAGCAATTTCTCCTTCACCCACAGTGATTTCCAGAGTTGTCTGCAACAAAGTGGTAAAATGTTGTTATTGTTTGGTAATTGGTTAATAGGATAAGAAAACATATCATCATGTTGTTGTTGTTTTTCTATCTCCCCCTGATTGTGGTAAGAATTTTTACAACCCCTACAAAAAATTCGACTTATTCATGAGCTTCATGAACATTCATGAATGTAAGATGGTCATTCATGAACATAAAACTTATCTTGATATGTTCATGAATTTCAAGAACAGGTACATGAACATTGATAACAGGTTCATGAAAATTGATAACAGGTCCTTGAACATTGATAACAGGTCCATGAACATTGATAACAGGTCCATGAACATTGATAACAGGTCCATGAACATTGATAATGGGTCCATGAACATTGATAACAGGTCCTTGAACATTGGTAACAGGTCCATGAACATTGATAACAGGTCCATGAACATTGATAACAGGTCCATGAACATTGATAATGGGTCCATGAACATTGATAACAGGTCCTTGAACATTGATAACAGGTCCATGAACATTGATAATGGGTCCATGAACATTGATAACAGGTCCTTGAACATTGATAACAGGTCCATGAACATTGATAATGGGTCCATGAACATTGATAACAGGTTCATGTTTGAGTTTCATGAGCATGTTCTTGACATTCTTGAAAACATTCCGTGTTTGATAAACGATCATTTAACATAAATGAAGTTCATTCATATGGTCTGGAATCTTTCACAGAGATAGTAACATGTATCCATATAGTAAAACATTTCAAGAAAAAGAGAACAAAACATACAAAAAAAAAGAAAAATTGAGTGGGCTTTACTAGTTGATCATCATTAGAAAATACTTAGATTCTTGTGTAGCCCACTAAAGTACGGCATAGGCGATGGTTATAAGTGGTTAGATTCTTGTGTAGCCCACTAAAATACGTCATAGGCGATGGTTATAAGTGGTTAATTGAGCAGAGTAATTTACATGGCAGGTTGATCATAAATGATGGCATAGACTGAGATTAAACGACCATGTTTACTTGATTAGTGATTCCCTCAATTAACCAAATCATCCACATGGGGTTTTCTGTCAGGTACTTTAAGCTTATGGCAACAGTAAATGACAATTAGAAAAGTTTGAAAAATAATGTTTCCTTTTAGCTTTTTGTTCTTTTCTTGCAATTAGAAAAGCTTGAAAAACGGTGTTTCCTTTTAGCTTTTTATTCTTTTGTCATAATTATTTCATTAGTTGTCCAAAACATGTGTGTTAAAATTGAATGCATGTACAAGCGAAGGATCAAGGCTGTTATGAAAACTTTTTTTTCAAAATGAATTAGAAAATAGAGCTGACTGACTTTTCAACTTATGCTTCCACCACATTTAAAATATGTAAAAATCGCATTTCCTTGATGCTATTGGTTAGAATCCAGTGTGGCAATTTATAGTAACTTAAGTATTCAGGTGCTCTAAAATATAGTAACTTAAGTATTCAGGTGCTTTAAAATATAGTAACTTAAGTATTCAGGTGCTCTAAAATATAGTAACTTAAGTATTCAGGTGCTCTAAAATATAGTAACTTAAGTATTCGGGTGCTCTAAAATATAGTAACTTAAGTATTCAGGTGCTCTAAAATATAGTAACTTAAGTATTCAAGTGCTCTAAAATATAGTAACTTAAGTATTCAGGCCTGGGTTTCACGAAACATCTCAACTTGAGCACGTCCTCAAATATTGAGGATCCTCAAATATTCCCTCAAATTCTGTTTCACGAACGTTTTCCTCAAGTAAAATCTGAGATTTTTCCTCAAATATTTGAGGGAGGTATGTACCTACCTCAAACCGATCCTCAACTACCTAATGTCAGTTTGATTGTTCGCAACCTTCGGGTTTGTGCAGTCTCTATACACTATTTTATAGGAAAATTGAAGCTTTCCAAGTTAAAGATAGTTAGAAAATACAGTTTGGAGGACCAATGAAGAAGAACAACAAAATTACAAGCACATAAATGATAACATTGCGAGTCGAAACCGATCGGATTCGAACTGGAACTTAGCTACTCGTCGCACTTTGTTTTGGTTGCATTTTTCTTTTAAGTTGTAAACGCCACAGAGATAGCTTTATTTTCTGTTTCTGGAACTTATCTCAAAAGCATAATGTTAAGTCAAAGTGGGTATTAGATAGATTTTAAGGTTTCTTTCAGCAAGAAAGTGATGCCGTTAACAGCGAATTTTGATGCAAACTTCTAAGAATTTTTTTGAAGTAGTCTCCCTTTAAAATTGCGCAATTTTAAATATGAAATATTAATAATCTAAAATTATGCATGATTACGCAACATGTCATATTAGCGCAGTGGTCATGTGGGTCGATCCTGATGCAAGCGCACTGAGTTCGCTTCTCTGCTTGGGCGATCTTTTTGCATTCATTCCATCTTGAAAGTGAGTTTACTTACATCCAAATATGGATATTTATAGAAACAAACAACCAATACACTGTTCTATGTTCATTCGTGTATGCATATTTAAAGTGCATACATTTTATAGCCGGGTGCTTTATTAGAACTTTTTAAACCAACACAGGGCCATAACAAAGAATTGAACGGATCGATTCTTTTGAGAAAACAACATCATTGTCAGTAAAAACTAATTGATAATGATATACTGACAATTTTCATTCACTTATCTTAAAATCAACAATCATAAAACAAAACACATTGGTGGTAATATGGGTAAGAGATTTCAAAACAAAGAATTTCGTCCTCATCCCTCACAAGAAATTGCTAGTTTGGGCCGCTTAAGCACCGTAAAATCCTACTCAAATTGTTCCTCAGCTGAGGAGCCTCAAATTGAGGTTGAGATTTTACGTGAAACGCACAAGTTGAGAAATCTCAGCTGAGTGAAAATCTGAGGTTGAGGACGTACTCAAATTGAGATGTTTCGTGAAACCCAGGCCTGGTGCTCTAAAATATAGTAACTTAAGTATTCAGGTGCTCTAAAATATAGTAACTTAAGTATTCAAGTGCTCTAAAATATAGCAACTTAAGTATTCAGGTGCTCTAAAATATAGCAACTTAAGTATTCAGGTGCTCTAAAATATAGTAACTTAAGTATTCAGGTGCTCTAAAATATAGTAACTTAAGTATTCAAGTGCTTTAGAATACAAGAATACAATGGAAAGAGGGAAAAGATGTCGAGGATTGATTTGATGTTTCCCATATAAAATAACCGAAAAAAGTGAAATAAACAGAATCTTGTTATTTTTCTTGTAACCTTTAGATTTCTGATATTTTCACTTGATATATGTTTTTTGCTGCCAACGCTTTTATAAGATGAAAAGCTGAAATTGCCATTAGAAATTTGATCACAATACCTTTAAAATCAAATTAGGTCTATAACAAAGTGTCAGTCAAAGACTGTATTCATTTTATCCTAAATTTTTTACAGACATTTTATTTCTTTAGACTTGTAAAGACAAGTAAAGATTAAAAGAAATAGTCTGTTTAAAATTTCTTTGAAAACAAGGGAAAGATTTAAATGTCACCTGACAGCATGTTCCTTGCATGCGAAGAAAGATTCCGTTCTGTCATGGGATTTCTGTCAATTACGAGAGTCGATGCAGTCAACATCTAATAGGCTGGACGAGAAAAAAAATTATTGATGGGCCGCCTATCTATTCAACCTTTTACTACATGTCTGCTAAATTCTATGTGCCTGCTACTTTTAATATTTTAAACCATTTCAACCTTTTAACACACTTCTTCTAGATTCAACCCATTACCAAACAATAAAGACATTTGAACAGTTAATTGCAGACAACTCTGGAAAACATTGTGGGAAAAGGAGAAATTGCTCTAAACAATCAATTTCTCCTTTTCCCACAATGCTTTGTGCCCCGTCAGAAGATTATTTTTCAATTTCATCACTTTTTTAAATGTCGTCTGCAATCTCTTTCAACTTTGGACAGTCAAAAACTTGGCTTTTGGTAAAAGGTTAATGTGCCTGCTTCTTCTTTGTTTTTAAACAATTTTATTCAACATTTTACCACACATCTACTTGATTTAACGCATTACCACCTTATGCAAAATGTTTGCGCTCTGCAGCAGACGACTTTTTAAAAGCATTGTGCCACAATGCTTTTTAAATCTTTTCATATATCACAACAGCAGAACTGAGTTTTTTCACATGTTAACAAAGCTTTTCAAAAGTTGTCTGCTTTAAGTAAAACGAATGTTAATTTTGATGAGGAAAGATACTCAGAGTAGCAAACAGGTCAGACCACTAACAGGCTGGCATGAATTTAACCTACAGTCAATCTGGTGTTAAGAGGTCAGCCTATGGAACTGAGAAATTTGGCTGTTTAAGACAGGTTGGCTGCTTAACACAAATTGATGTACACTATAAATCCAACATAGGGACTTTCTGTAGTGGTTGTTTAAGGCAGGTTGGCTGCTTAAAAGGGTGGTTGCTCAACACAAGTTTGACTGTATTTGCGTAAGCATGAAGTTGGTTCCAGCACTATAAGGGTTAAGATAGCTCATGGCATTGCAAAGTTGTCTCTGACATTTGTCACAAATGAACCCCCCCCCCCCCAAACAAGTGGAAACCACCATCGAAAAAGGAATTAATCAGTGAAAGGTACAGGCAATTCTCCCCGTAACCTTGACTCTATTCTGCAGTATTCTCCCATTTCAGGATATATACTTGCTCTTACCCCTTGTCTTTATATACTTGCTCTTACCCCTTGTCTGTATATACTTGCTCTTACACCTTGTCTGTATATACTTGCTCTTACACCTTGTCTGTATATACTTGCTCTTACCCCTTGTCTTTATATACTTGCTCTTACCCCTTGTCTTTATATACTTGCTCTTACCCCTTGTCTGTATATACTTGCTCTTACACCTTGTCTGTATATACTTGCTCTTACACCTTGTCTGTATATACTTGCTCTTACACCTTGTCTGTATATACTTGCTCTTACCCCTTGTCTGTATATACTTGCTCTTACCCCTTGTCTTTATATACTTGCTCTTACACCTTGTCTGTATATACTTGCTCTTACACCTTGTCTGTATATACTTGCTCTTACCCCTTGTCTGTATATACTTGCTCTTACCCCTTGTCTTTATATACTTGCTCTTACACCTTGTCTGTATATACTTGCTCTTACACCTTGTCTGTATATACTTGCTCTTACACCTTGTCTGTATATACTTGCTCTTACCCCTTGTCTTTATAATGTCACAATGTGATTCTTCTGCAGCTTATGTCTGTTGAAATCACTATGGAAAAACGATAAATTGCTCCTGTTAAGCTTTAGTGTAAATAGCTCCTGATGAACTTAGGGATAAATAGCTCCTGATGAGCTTAAAGATAAATTGATCCTGATGAGTTAAAGTGTTTGTTGCTCCTGAAAAGCATCAGGATGAATATCTCCTAATGAGCTTAGGGATAACTTGCTCCTGATAAGTTTTAAGTATAAATGGCTCCTGATGAGCATAGGGATAAATGGCTCCTGATGAGCTTAAGTATAAAAAGCTCCTGATGATCTAATGGACATATTGCTGCTGATGAGCTAAGGGATGAATTGATCCTGATGAGCTAAGGAATAAATTTGATTTCAATATGATTACGGATTAGAAGCTTCTGTTGAGCTTTAGGATTAATTTATCTTGATGAGCTTAAGGATAGATTGCTCTTTATGAGCTTCAGGATAGATTGCTCCTTATGAGCTTCAGGATAGATTGCTCCTTATGAGCTTCAGGATAGATTGCTCCTTATGAGCTTCAGGATAGATTGCTCCTTATGAGCTTCAGGATAGATTGCTCCTTATGAGCTTCATTGCTCCTTATGAGCTTCAGGATAGATTGCTCCTTATGAGCTTCAGGATAGATTGCTCCTTATGAGCTTCAGGATAGATTGCTCCTTATGAGCTTCAGGATAGATTGATGCGCTTCAGGATAGATTGCTCCTTATGAGCTTCAGGATAGATTGCTCCTTATGAGCTTCAGGATAGATTGCTCCTTATGAGCTTCAGGATTGATTGCTCCTTATGAGCTTCAGGATTGATTGCTCCTTATGAGCTTCAGGATTGATTGCTCCTTATGAGCTTCAGGATTGATTGCTCCTTATGAGCTTCAGGATAGATTGCTCCTTATGAGCTTCAGGATAGATTGATCCTTATGAGCTTCAGGATAGATTGCTCCTTATGAGTTTCAGGATTGATTGCTCCTTATGAGCTTCAGGATAGATTGCTCCTTATGAGCTTCAGGATAGATTGCTCCTTATGAGCTTCAGGATAGATTGCTCATTATGAGCTTCAGGATAGATTGCTCTTCATGAGCTTCAGGATAGAGTGCTCTTCATGAGCTTCAGGATATATTGCTCCTTATGAGCTTCAGGATTGATTGCTCCTTATGAGCTTCAGGATAGATTGCTCCTTATGAGCTTCAGGATAGATTGCTCCTTATAAGTTTATGGATAAAATGATCCTCATGGGCCACTTATCCTTTTGTTAAAATAATTTCTGCATCACAAAGAAAAGTTTTTTCTTTTTCATGTTTTGCTCTTGTTTGTCTATTATTATTTTGAAATTGGACCAGGTACAAATTATTACATTAACCCTTGACCAAACGCCAATTTTTCGACTGTCCAAAATTGAAAGAGTTTGCAGACGACATTTCAAAATTTGATAAAATTTGAAAATAATCTTCTGATAGGGCAGAAAACATTGTGTGAAAAGGAAAAATTGCTCGTTAGGAGCAATTTCTCCTTTTCCCACAAAGTTTTTTTAAGTCTTCTGCAAAAATGTGGTCAACTGTCATTATTGTTTGGGAAAGGGTTAAGGAAAGGATAGTTAGTATAGATGTAGCTATTGATCAATGAAATTGTTGAGACAAAAAAGAGAAATTGCCTGCTACAAGCAAATATTTTTTGAGTTAATAGTTTGTTCCCAATATTATAAAAAATGAAGATGAGTCAAGGCAGATGTTAAAATTGTCTCTTCCATCTCTACCATTGACTTTAGGTTTGTTAAGTCAAACAATTTCTTACAGAGACATTGGTCAAATCGTGGCCCAGATGAAACCCAAAACAAGAATTAATCTATCAAGGTGTAGACAATTCTCTTAGAGACCTTGGGTTTATAGTGCAGTATTGAAAGAACGAGTCGGAACAATCATTGCAAAACATTTGTCCTATTAGAGAAAGTGAACTGTATAAATAAGATGCTTGTATTATTGGAAATTTAAACCATGCAAGTTTCCTTCTGGTTTCGAACAAAGTAGTTTAAGATTTTGTTGAAAGCTTATGAGAAAATAAAGCTCTAATGGTCACAGAATGAAATATTTCATAAATTTACACCAAAAAGACCAATTATATTGAATTAAGTTTTGCACTTCTCTGTCCCTTTAAATGTTTTTTCTATCAATATAAAAAATAAAAGTAGTTCCTGATAAATTCACAGTTGAAACATTGAAATGATCCTGTGTCAATATTTCAAAAGTGTCCATTAGAAAGTAAAAATAATTTGCGGTTAGTCATGGAAATAAAGAATTATTCATTCGGACAATTGTTTCTAAATACAAGAATAGTTTTATCTAAAAAAAAATGTAATATAAGATAAGATCCATGAGTAAATTCTTTATGAATTAAGTCTGCTTTAGATTTCCTTTTCACCATACTTCTTATTTAATGTGAGAAAGGAGACACATTATTTTTGTAACCTTGAGATTACGATTGCACACAAGGTGTTACGTTAAGCAGGCTTGGAGGGTGTCTTATGATGAAAACAGGGGAGCCAACTCTTGCACTGACTTTACTCTTAGCTAATGTTAACTTATCTCCCTTTATTATTGGAATTTCATAATCTCATTTATCTGGTATAAACATGTAAAGTACAGTCTGACTATGAAGTTTGAAATCACTGTGAGTTGCCATAAAACAAATCTTTCATTGGCTACAATGAATCATTTAAATGTAACTTATTTGTTATTATCAATCTCTGTTTGATGAAATCTTCTCTTCTTTTCAAATACACTTTGATAGAATTTAATGGTATCAGTCAATGTCATCTAATTCAGACTGTTAAAGCAGGGATAAAACTTTTTAGGATAATATTGTTTGTAATTCATTTGCCATGCAAATATATAAAATCATATAATTTCCCTCCTTTTCTATTTTCAGGTAAGTTCTGTGACATCCTTTTCCAGACTGTGAGTACCAGTATATTGATATATTGTTTTACCTTTCTTCTTTTCTCATAACGATTAGAGCTTGGTTTATCCTTCCTACAGCCCTTAGAGTAAAAAGCATTGAGCTAAATCAAAAAACTTATAGTGGAGTTAAAATGTCTGTTGGGTTTCCTTGGCTGTATAAATAGCAACATTTTACATAAGATACAGACTCAAAATGTTTGATCCTTTCAAAATGACGAAACTATAACTACAACAAACTTAACTTGGATTACGGTACTTGGGAGAATCCATATGCAATGCCCTTTTTTGGGTATCATAGTTTTATAAAGATTAGTTTCTGTAGAATGAATGGCCAATATGGAAACAGCCGAAAGGCCTCGCAGAAGTAAACTAGTCTCAAATTAATTTTTATGAACAATAGTTAATATTAAACAGTCAATTCAGGGAAATAATGCTATGAATACTACAATAGTATTGCATAGGACCATCTGTATAGTCTCTGTGATTATTGTTGTTCTACTTCAAGGATATGCCTAAACGTTTTTCACATTATACAAATGTTAACTCATTTTACAAATGTTAACACATTATACAAATGTAAACTCATTATCCAAAATGTTAACACATTATACAAATGTTAACACAGTATACAAATGTTAACACATTATACAAATGTAAACACATTATACAAATGTTAACACATTATACAAATGTTAACTCATTACACAAATGTTAACACATTATACAAATGTAAACACATTATACAAATGTTAACACATTATACAAATGTTAACTCATTACACAAATGTTAACACATTATACAAATGTTAACTCATTTTACAAATGTTAACACATTATACAAATGTAAACTCATTATTCAAAATGTTAACACATTATACAAATGTTAACACAGTATACAAATGTTAACACATTATACAAATGTAAACACATTATACAAATGTTAACACATTATACAAATGTTAACTCATTACACAAATGTTAACACATTATACAAATGTTAACTCATTATACAAATGTTAACACATTATACAAATGTTTACTCATTATACAAATGTTAACACGTTATAAAAATGTTAACACATTATACAAATGTTAACACATTATACAAATGTTAACTCATTATACAAATGTAAACACATTATACAAATGTTAACACATTATACAAATGTAAACTCATTATACAAATGTTAACACATTATACAAATGTAAACTCATTATCCAAAATGTTAACACATTATACAAATGTTAACACATTATACAAATGTTAACACGGTATACAAATGTTAACACATTATACAAATGTAAACACATTATACAAATGTTAACACATTATACAAATGTTAACTCATTATACAAATGTTAACACATTATACAAATGTTAACTCATTATACAAATGTTAACACATTATACTAATGTTAACACAGTATACAAATGTTAACACATTATTGAAATGTAAACTCATTATCCAAAATGTTAACACATTATACAAATTTTAACACATTATACAAATGTTAACACAGTATACAAATGTTAACACATTATACAAATGTAAACACATTATACAAATGTTAACACATTATACAAATGTTAACTCATTATACAAATGTTAACACATTATACAAATGTTAACACATTATACAAATGTTAACTCATTATACAAATTTTAACACATTATACAAATGTTAACACAGTATACAAATGTTAACACATTATACAAATGTAAACACATTATACAAATGTTAACACATTATACAAATGTTAACACATTATACAAATGTTAACACAGTATACAAATGTTAACACATTATACAAATGTAAACTCTTTTTACAAATGTAATCTCGGATAACCCATACTCAACCATTGGAATTTGTTACTGCTCAAAACTTAAAGGAAACAGAAAAGATGAAAGATCAAAATTTACATTTTCATGATATTGGCTAGGAAAAATTGTGACAAAAGGTTAAATTGCTACATATCTATAAAGACATTTTGACCTGTTCGTTACAGACGAATCTGAAGACAGTGTGGGGAAAGGACTGCTCCTTTCTCCTTTTCCCAAAATATTTTATGTCCTATCAAAAGATTACTTTTCATTTTCATCACATGTTGAAATGTCGTCTGCATACTCTTTAAATTTGGGTCATTCGAAAATTTGGCGTTTGGTAAAGGGTTAATAGCCATGTTTAGACTCTCCCTATCTGGATGAGTAACTCATTCTTGTATGAGGTAAATGGTCCTTTGGTAACTTCTGTACCAGGAATATGGGTTAGTTTTTCCTATTATATAAATGTAGATTTTGAAAATGCAAATAACTCGAATAGTTTATAGTAACAAACTGATAAATGTCTTCTGTCAGACACTGACAAACATTGTTATGAAAACAGAATGAAATGAATTTCAGAATTGCTATGTAAATAGACACATTGGCAATGTTTCCAGTATTATTTCCTATTCTGTGGCCCCCTCCTCATGGGACCAAACATCTAAATTCTGTATGCCAGACAGCGATTATTTTCTCTCTATTTTCAAGTATATTTGACTTTAAAATTTTCTAAAATGCTTATTCAATCATTTACAAAAAGTCGCTATGTATGTCTGCTACACAAAGAAGAGTTTGAATAGAATATTTGGATAGTATTGTAAGAAAATGTTCTTCTTTTCTCGCTTTATTTTCTATCCAATCAAATTGTTTATCTTCCAGTTTTGCTTTATTTTAAATGTTGTGTGAAAGCACTCTCTATTTTTTTGGGGATCATTCTCTTGCTAGAGTAAAGGTAGTCCCATTTTTTCTGAAAAACCAACTGATTTAAGATTATTAGAATAACTCAGCCCAAATGATATTTATTGACAATCAAACGTTTTTAGCATCAAACAGCATTAACCATATTAACCACCAGCTGTTAGTTTTGATCCATGTTGTTAAATGGCTGTTTAATTGAATGTGGTCACTAGTTATTGTTTAAAGCCATACTTGCGCTCATTTACACTTAAATTGTCCTTTGAATTTTCATGAGAGGTAGTCTCCTCACTGTCTATGAGGAATGCTGATGGTTTATTATCCATCTAAACTGGTCCTAATTATGGAGTGACTCTAATTATGGACATTTAAAAGAGGGTTTTCTCCCATTATATATAAGCTGGGCATTGCAAGATAACTGAAACATGTTGATGTGATATATTAAAACCAAAAAGTTTGAGGGGTCCCAGGTTCGAGCCCGACCGACACCTCTGAACCTATATGCAATAATAGAAGAAGAATATGCTTATTACCAATATTTTGCTTTTGTTACAATAAAGGTTTTCTGATGCCTTTTGGGCTCGAAACCTGAGACAAACCGATGCTTTCAAAGTGCCTCTACTTCAAGTATCAAATAAGGTTAACTCATTTCCATGTAAAAAGACCTGAATTCCTGCAGCAGGCTGCTTGTTACACTCCATGCCAATCATTTCTATTCTGTTATACTAATTGGATAACTCAATCTTCACTTAACCCTTTATAAACCACCAAACTTTCGACTGTCCCAAATTGAAAGGGTTTGCAGCCGACATTTCAAAATCTGATGCAAATGAAAAATAATCTTCAGAAAGAGCAGAAAACCTTATGGGAAAAGGAAAAATTGCTCTTTATGAGCAATTTCTCCTTTTCCCACAATGTTTTCTAAAGTAGTCTGCATCAAAGTAGTCAAATGTTGTTATTGTTTGGGAAAGCGTTAACCCCACCTCCCGCATAGGGTTGGTTTATATGGAATTTCTCTTGCCATGTGGGTTTAAGTCCCGATGAGGGATAAGGATTGCCATAAGAGGTAGTCTCCTGTCTGACTTACAGAATGTTGATGGTTCCACCCGGCTTGGCCAGCCCTAATAAGCAGTTGAGTATTGGGTCTTCCTCCATCATTAAGAGTAATCGGGCATCACAACATAACTGAAATAATGTTGATGTGATGTAAAACCCATATTAACAAATCTATGGGATTTAAAGACAACATTAACAACTATTCAGTAATGTTACAGCTTTCCTGGATTCACCAGTGGCTAGGGCTTAGAAGTGTCTTGTTTAAAGGCCACTCCCACAAACAGCAAGGTACCAGTGGAACCAGTCTTCTAAGGCCACTATACTAATTTTACCACTCTCTAAAATGGGATCTTGTTACTTATCTAAATAAAAGCAATTGTGAAGTATAAAAAAAATCGGTGGAGCGATTGATCATTGTTGGAAATTTGTTTGGAATGTTTCTATGTTTTCTGTGGGAAAGAAGTAGCCCTGTCCTGTTCCACTAACAGTATATTTATGAAAAAAAAAACGTTTATAGAGATCAGCAGACAATTCTATGATGCTAAAAAAGATAACATTTGGACACATAGCAAGGCAAAGGGTAACACTGGTATTTGGTCAAACATAATTAGGCCTGAATTCTGTCCATTAACATTTTTATCCTGATGGTGGCCACAGTTTATTCAATTGACTTCTGTAACTTTGTATTAATTGGTCTAAATTCAGACATCCTTACATAGCTTCATGCAGACATTAATGATTGGACTTATATAATAATAGATGTTGATGACAATAATAATTAATTAACACAATTGAATAACAGCTACTCTTTCTATTAAGATGGTCTTTGCTAATAATTTTGCTTTGATGCAACAAACAAAGGCTTAAATCTAAAGAATGCCTATAATAGCAAAAGAAACAATTGGTTGTAATTATATTTTGGTCTTTTATAATCAGGATTTCACAAAAAAATCATCTTTTAATCCATAAATACAAACAAAGTTCTCTTGGTCTTTATTTAAAGTTTTACTTTATTATTTGATGTTGTATTTTAGATTACATCAACAGTATTTCAGTTATATTACTGTGTTTGATTTCCTACCCCAATGATTATAAGTTGAGTAGGCTATGGAGCTCAGAATGTCCATTATGCACAGGTTGGCCTCTATGGCCTAGTGGTTAGAGTACAGAACCTAAAGCACAGCCAGGAGACTTAGCATCATGAAAATCCAGATCTTCAGGTGTAGTGAATCTCACTCTAATTCTTGTCATCAGTTGATAGGTCTGCCTGAAATCTGTATGCTACATCTAACTTGGTAATCTTTAAAAAGGCTTTGATAGAAATGAAAAATGAACATAATTTATGCAAAAATATTTTTTGCTTTTTCCTTGGAATCTACATAAGAATAAAAGTCAAGATAGCTGACTGTCTGCAATTTTGGAAAGGTCAAAATTAGTGTATCCTACCATACAAGATGGTCAAGATCAGTGTATCTAAATGTATGTTGCCCTTATAAAATGTCAAAGTACAAATTCTACCTTTAATCCAAGTCTCAATAAAGGTAAAATTTCACTGTTGCAGCACTCATGAAAGGTCAAGGTTCATGTATTAAACCCTCAAAAAGGGTCAAACTTCACGTATCCAACTTCTATAAAAGGTCAAGGTTCATGTAGCCAAGACTCATTTAAAGTACAATTTCATTTTTGCAGCTCTCATAAAGGGTCAAGGATCAAGGATCAGGTATCCAACTCTTAGAAATGGTCAAAGTTCATGTATCTAACCGTTATAAAAGATCAAAGTTCATGTATCCATCTTTTAGAAAAGTTCAAACTTCATGTATCCAAGCCCCATGAAATGGTTAAACAGTTAATGTATCCAAGCCCCATGAAAGGTCAAACACCCATCTTTTAGAAAAGGTAAAACTTCATGTATCCAAACCTTAGAAATGGTAAAAAAGTTTATGTATCCAAGCCCCATGAAAGGTCAAACATCATGTTTCCAAGCTCCATAAAGGTGAAAATTAATTTTTGAAGCCCTCATCATGTATCCAACCCTCATTAATGGCCAAAGTTCATGTTTGCAGCCCTGATTAAAGGTCAAAGTTCATGAGAGCGACGGTCAGATCAGCTTTCCCTTCCAAATTAGCTTGTGTAAGGGAATCAATCACCAATTGTATACAGCATGGGAAATCAGGCTACAATCGAATTAGAGGATGTTCAATTCGTCAGAGAACCAACATAGGGAGAGGTTACAGACACTTCGTAAGTCTATGACCTGTGAACTCTTCATAAAACCTTTCAATCCCGACCTTACTTATAAACTTATGGATCTACCTGCAACCATCTTAAATAGATCATATAAGAAACCACTGTAACAAACTAGGGAATCTTTGTGACAAAAGGTAAAATTCCTGGTGAAAATCTTATTTCTCTTCACTTAAAAATGGCTTATACCTGATATCGCTAAAAAGAAAGGACTGTGATTTTTGTATACTACTGAAATTGTTTTGGACAAGCCTCTGGAATGAGTTGATCAATTTGGAAAGTTTAAGAAAATGAAAATAAAAAATAACAATCAATCAAGATGCATGGAATTTAGCCGCTTATGCATTATGTTGGCTTAACCCATTACCAAACAATAATGACATTTGGACACTTTGTTGCAGACTACTTTTGAAAACATTGTAGGAAAAGGAGAATTTGTTCATAGCGACCAATCTTTCTTTTCCCACAATGTTTTCTGCCCTATCGGAAGATTTTTCCAATTTCATCACATTTTGAAATGTCGTCTGCGAACTCTTTCAATTTTGGACAGTCAAAAATTTGGCGTTTGGTAGAGGGTTAAATCAGCTCAAGAACTTGTAATTGTCCCCAAAAGTTTGCTCTATTTGAACTGAGCAAATGAACTCTAGAGGACACAATTGAATCCTTCCAGTTAGGAACCCTTTCAATCACCATAGCAACGTAGCACTCTAATTGAAACTTTTTTCAAGCTGTCTAATCAAGGTTGAGGCATAGACATTTTACTGTACTTGTACAATTTAGATATGTCTCAAATGTCTTCAATTAGGAACTCTTTCTATCACAAAAATGCTCTTAAAGTGAAACTTTCTGATACTGTCTAATCAACTTACAGGTATAAACATTTTAGTGAACTTTGAATTTAGATTCTTCTCAAATGAAATATTTTGTTGTTGTTAAGAATGGTTCACTAGGGCAATATCTAAGACAAATCTGTTATACATATGGTCCCTGTTTGTGACAATTTGTCTAGATGTTGTCTGTAAAATTGTGACTAATTGCCAATTAGGGGGATGTGGACTTTTCCTAGCTCTTGTTATTTTCCTGGAAGGACCGTTTGTCATACTCCGAACAGATCAAGCATTCTCAATATTGGTATATCAAGGTGCCTTAATGCGATGCTTTTGCAGTTCTTTCACACATAGTGTCAGAGCCAGCGGTATCAAGAATACAATATTGTTAACCCTTATAGTACTGGAACCGACTTCATGCTTATGCAAACAGGTTAGATCCAGGCCGGCCGCCAAGTAAATTGGCAGCTGGCCTGTGATCTAACCTGTTTGCTAACCTGAATATCTTTCCTGATCAAAATTAAGCCGATATCAAAGGTTTTGAAAAACAGACGACACAAAAATCTATTTTTAGAAAATACCCAGCATTCTAAGGGTGAAAGGAGCTGTGACTTGACTTAATAGTATGAACCATAGCTATTAGACTTTAAAAAGAACCAGCGCTAGCTATTAGACTTTATATAGAAGGAATCTGGCATTTTCTCTCGGAGACGCTTCCAATGATATGTCACATTGCATTATTATACCTTCATTTAAAATGCTATCCATGTTTATCAGGTTTGACTTACGCAGATATTTTCCTTAAGTTGTTTTGTTTTTGACTGTCCCAAATCGAAAGAATTTGCAGAGGACATTTCAAAATGTGATGAAATTGGAAAACAATCTTCTGATGGGGCAGAAAACATTTCTGACAAGCAATTTCTCCTTTTCCCACAATGTTTTCCAATGTTGTCTGCAACAAAGTGGTCAAATGTCGTTATTGCTTTGTGTAACTGAACTGCCAACAACAAGCTATAGAAGCTCAGCTAACATTGTATAGATGCGTTTGTTATAAAAAAAAAAAAAGATTCTTTCTCCCTTCTTTTTTGTGCCTCCTGATTGGCCATGGACGTCTCTGAATGCCTGATTGTCATACTTGCTAGGAATTGCTCTCATGAATATTCTAGGTTATTCCATAATGCTTTTCAAACAACTACAAGTTTTCCCGGAATAAGTATTCTACACGCACAAACTGAACAAAAAGATCGGAATTTTACGAATGCTTTTTGAACTTTTCCTGACAGTTGTAATATCAATTGTCAGCTTCAACTCAATATGTTAGCAGTGTTAGCAAACTACCATTTGCTGAACTTTCAGTGGATGTTACAAATTGTTACAATTGAGCAAAAACTTCGTCATTTTAACAAAGTTTACAACATTTAATTTTGTTACAATGTTTTTTAAATGTCAACTCAGGGGATATTAAGACATAATTTAATGAAGGTCAGTCTTAATGGGTCTATCTCACAGATTAAGAAATATTAGAAAGGTGACACAAACAAACCTTAGTACCAAGCAAATGACCATCTTCAATTTCTTTATATAATAGTCGGAATGAAATAAACACTTAGAATATTGGGTAATTCTCTAAAAAAAAAATGAATAGATTTTGTGTCGTCTGCTTTCCAAAGCCTTATATATCTGCTTTATTTTGTTTAGGAAATAATATACTCAGAGTAGCAAACAGGTAAGATCATAAACCAGCCGCAAATTTACTTGTCGGCTTGCCTGGGTCTAACCTGTTTGCATAAGCATGATGTCAGGTCCAGCACTATAAGGGTTAAGAGATAATTTGTCTACCTTTAGTTGGTACTCTAGCCTTTTGTCATGACAATCATTATTGCCGACAAAATATTGTTTTGATACTTTTTACTTTATGTGCCCGTATTGTACAGACGGAATGTTCAATTAAAATAAATGAAATGGGTGACAGATGCAAAGAAAATTACCTAGCCTTAATTTGGAAGGTCTCCAAGGCACTATTGCGGTTCCACAGGTCTTTCTGAACACATTCTATATCCTTTCCCTGAGACAACGTTTAAACATGTATTCTAATTTAAGCATACAGTACTTTCTTTCATAGTGATGTAAAGGGAGATCGTTTGTTATGAGCTCAGTGCCTAATTGTCCCTTTAATTAAAATCTCATTTTTGAAGTTGAGCGAGGTTTATGCATCTTTTTTTACTGATGATGATGAGCTGCCATGCAGTTTGCTTTGAATTTCTGAACTAAGGAAAAGGGTAGGGTATACATCTGCGGCAAAGAAAGTACTTTAGAGAAAACTCTAATATAAATGTTTAGTGTCCTTAGGCAGGGCACTTCATGAATATTGACCTCATTAGTGAGTTTGAACTAATTCATTTTACATCGATTACGAAACAAGTTCTTAAGACTTAGAGAAATCACTCTCGATTCTGCTTCCTGGATACTACACCAGTACTTGGGTAAAATGTGGATTTAGGAAAAGTCGTAAGGCAGAATCCATTTCTCACTGGATTGGAACTCACGACCCTTGTGTCCAAAGGCCAACACTCTACCCCTGGACCACTGTCAGTAGTAAGCCTTTGATGACTGTGATTTAAGGAAGAGTGTCTGGCTTGTATACAGAAGATTGCCCTCTGGACCACTGTCAGTAGTAAGCCTATGATTACTGTGATTTAAGGAAGAGTGTCTGGCTTGTATACAGAAGATTGCAGGTTCAAAACCCAAGTCAGGTCTTATCAAACTCGGAGGGTTCTCGGTTTGAGCCCCCATCAACACTGCTGGCTTTGGCAAGTCACTTCAGAGCCTTAACCTAGTAAGTGTTGGATCCAGGAAAATCGTTACATATCTGAAAAATTGTTGATATGGTGTTAAACACTAATTGTTTCGTGATTTTACCCCCATCAATTGCAGGGAAAAAGGAAATGACCCATTATCAAACAATCCCTGAATTTCACTTATTTGCGATCAGAAAATTGTCAAAAATGTTGTGGAAAAAGATCAAATTCACAACATGAAATATTTATCTTTTTTTTACCAACCACAAATTCCTTTAATTTTTGTCAGCAAACTGTGTTGAGAATAAAACACAATTTTATTTCTTTAAAAGCTGCAATACAATAACTGGATGAAGCAACAGAAAATAACGATTCAAATATTGTTTTCAAGATTTTCGGCATTTTTTTTTTTTTTTTACTTGGATGTAATAGGTAAAGTCTGTTTTATTATTCTGGAAAATCTCAACAAAACCAGGTCCCTGCGGTATTCAGACTTTTAATTGTTTTTCTGTGTAAGCAATTCATCACTGAAAAGTGTGGGGGACAAATTTCTTATTGAACAAAGACGAAAATTTGTGAAAGAAAGAACATGCTGGAAATCCTTAACATTTACCCTTTGTGAGAAATCAGTTTTATTCTAGACTGAACACAAAAACAAACATTTGTTCTCAGAGAATAGGGATTAGTCATGTTAATTGTCTATTCATTATACTCTAAGAAATTGATTTAAAGTCTTAATTGTTTTCTTGATTTTGAATTAATGAAATTGGATACTTGGACAGAATTTTGCATACACAAAGTGCGTGGAGAGATTGATATTATTTTTCAGGTCTTTTTTTATCTATTTGATTATACGCAGATTTCAACAATTATTTAAGTTTTATCCTGCTTATAATTTGTTATGGTAAGTTTCTGGCACAGGGGTCATATTGATCGTCTTGGTCAGTGCTGTACCGACATTTTTCAGTTTTGTAACAACTTGATGCACCAGTACTGGGCTAGGGCACTGATGTGACGTGCCCATGTCCACTCCCACGAAACCAGAGGTCTTGGTGGGGCCCAAACCCGAGACCCCCGAGTTTTGAGTCTACCACCTTAACCACGAGGGACCCTGTTATTGCCTACTTATTCCTGATTGTTTGGTAGCCTAGGTCATGTCCAGGATTGAACCTGGGTTAACTATTTGCATGGCTCAGTGGGTGAGGTGGTGGACTCAGAACTTGGGGGTTCCGGGTTTGAGCCCCACCAACACCACTGGCTTAGTAGGAGTGGCCTTTGGCAAGTCACTTCTGAGCCCTAGTCTATTACTGGTGGATCAAGGAAAGCCGAGGAAGTAAAAGATCTAGGGCTTTTTCCTGTACCAAAAGAGTAAATAATACACGATGTATAACCAATGCTATAAAAATGATTCACTACTGCCAATCCTGGTATTCCATAGTTTCATGTATGGTACCTATTAAAAAGGCAAAACATGATGAAGATAAATGTAAATATGACTTAACAGATAGGTAATAACAGCAGTGCATGGAAGATTACCAGTAAACAAATGTTTGATTATCTTTGAAGCTTATTATAGGTTTTTACTCACTGAGTAGTTCAAATGAATACAAGTCTGAAATATGACATCAGATGCTTCTTAACGTGACAATAAAAGCATTTTCTTATGGTCAACAAACTCTATTTTTTTTTGTGGTCACAAAATATGTAATAAGCTGATAAGATTCTCAAGTTGTCTCTGTAAGGTAAGGAATAAGACAGATGTCTTTAGTTCTCCAGTATTTGCTTGATGTGTTGTGATCGTAGAGAAGATGTTTTCCAGCTGAAAGATCTAAATTGGCAAAATAAATGGATTCTGGGCGCGGAATCTGTGCACTGTTTAACTAGATGTATTAGTAATTTATTTCCGAGGAAATTGGATCATCTGGTACAGGAACTCGGAGACGGCTGGAGGGGGGAGGAGAAAAAAGAAGATAAATACTCTAATCAACATCTATGTAAATTACACATTCCTTTATTCCACTTTAAATAGCTAAAGTAGCAACAGAGGTTGAGTTTTCTAACTTATTTTTATGGTAATAAAACTTATAAGTCCAGGATACCATTAAGAGCCGAGATGGCTGCCGGCATATTTGACTGCTTCAAATGACTTTGGTCGGTTTAAATAACAAAAAATATGATAGTTGGTCATAAGTAACACCTTATTTTTGTTGGGTGTTTGCTTAATTGACCTCCTCAAATTGAGAAGTGACCTATTACTCCAAAAACTTAATGTCAACCCTGTAAGTGAAGCTATCAAGCAATATTGAGAAGTCATTATGTATGGTGCATTACTTTTATGTACTTTTGCAGCCAACGGTGATTGAAACATTTTAGAAAAGAATGGTTAACTAACTGTAAAAAGATCATTCTCATTGCTAAACCTATAGCAATCTTTACTTCTATACATGGATTTGCTTTCGCTTTTGTTTCTAAATTAGGCAGCACATAAAACAGGTTATGTGAGCTGCTCTGTCTATTACTTGTTGAAAATTGCCAAATTGTTCTACAGCTAATTGGAGACCATTTAAAACATATATATATTCATGCATTGTGCAATTTTACTATAATGCATCAATCCTCTTTCAGTTTCATGTCAAAATGAGGCAGCTCTATAAAACAGGTTATGTGTGCTGCTATGTATATTACTTGCTGAAAAATGCCTCATTTTTCTTTAGCTTAAAGACCACAAATGGTATATAAGAATTCAGTTGCTGTTTATTTCATTTTAAGCCAGTTTATTTGACATTTTATGACATAAAGTGAATTCGACATAGTTAAGAACTGCATTTTTTGGTTCTTTTGCCAAACAGGGATTTTTAATTCTTCTACTTTCCTGAAGGTCAAAAAAAATTTGATTACTTTAACATCGTTAATTCAATAGAGTGCATTCTACAACAAGACCATGGTTGGAAAGCTGAGTAAAAAGAGTATTTACTGGGGCAGTGTTAAGTTTGAATTGTTCCCAAAGTAATTTGAATCGATATGAATTCAATCGTATAATGATGTGCAATGGAGATTACAAACAGCGTAATCTCCTAGTGGATGCCTGAAACAATACAGAAATGTTTTGCTTAAATTCCCGCAGTATGAATATTTATCGAAATAGGCTTCAAAATGTCTGATGAAACCCTTCCTTCCCACTCAGAAAGATTCAAGAACTTATTCATGAACATTCATGAATATTAAATGGCTATTTGTGAACATAAAAACTGTTCTTAACTTGTTCATGAATTTCAAGATCACCCTCATGAACATCAAGAACAGGTTCATTAATGCATTCATGAACCTGTACTTGATCCTCATGAACACATCCTTGAAATTAGTTGAGAAGTGTTGAGATCATAAGTAAAAAAAAAACCTGCAAAAGATTAGAGAACTTATTCATAAACTTAATTAACATTTATGAAAGTTAAATGGCCATTCATGAACACAAAGCTGTTCTTGACTTGTTCATGAAATTCAAGATTACGTTCCCAATTATCAAGAACAGTTTCATGAATGTCTTCATTCGCCTGTAGTTTATGTTCATGAACCTGGAAGATGCCACTGAATGCGTTCCTCAAAATAAATCCTTTACCATCAAACATTATATTACTTGATTGCATTGGTTTTCAAAGAATTCATCATAAATGTTTTAAGGTTAAATCTCTTCTGGAGCTTTAAGAGACTTTCAGGATCAAATTATTGTTTTCTTTTCTTTACATATTATTTAAATGCCTTTGTAAACATACCACAAATAAAACAGTTAGAAAGAAAATCTATAGAAAAAGTAATATCAAGCAATGAAGTATGTGTATGATTTTATGATTCTTTGAACACATAACTGAAAACTTGTTTCTGTGATAGGTTCGAATTTTATGTTGAAATTTGGAAGATTGGCTGTGATATAATTTTAACAAAAATGGAGCAAATGCAACATTTGAATACAAATGATGGTTTTCCATATATTCTCTGTCCTGACTGACAGCTTGGGTAATGAAAACACAGTTTGCTGGTTCCCTAATGGCTATTGCCCCTCTGAAATTCTGCTCAAATTTCAATTTTCTAAGAAACGTGTGATGTATGATAGAAGTTTATCTTATATATTTGTTCTAGCAACATTAACCAAGTTGCTAATATGGTATATGAAGTTTCTCCTAGTAAACCTGTTTTTGTACTCAGTAATTCTTATCCTTACAAAGATCATATACGAATCAGTGTTTGAGGAAGCAGATTTAAATTGCTTCAGTATTGATGCCTTAGTAACAGTTCTAACAAGACTGCAGTAACATCATACACTAATGGTACTTCATTCTGACTTGTATAGGTCATGGGGAGAGCCTCTCTGCAGTAAGTAAAGCCATAATTTGACCACAGTAGTGCAGAGGTAGAGCGTAGGTCTCTTGTATCAAGGGTTCTCAGTTGAATGCCCATTAGGCGAGGTGAAAATTTCTGGGATTAACCCTCAAATCTGCACTAGTACTGGTTTAGTATTCAGGGGGTAGTCATAGAGAGTGGCTTTGAACAAGCTTTAAGCTTCCTTCACAATCAATGTAAAACAAATCAGGTAAATAGGTAAAATTTATACTAGCTTGTCAGTAGTGTGCCCCTGAAAAAGATTTAAAATCTTTTTGATCATTTTCTGTAAAGTATTGGTTTGAGACTATTCTTAAAGATAGGAAAAAAATAATGAGCCATTTTGCAATCCACCTTTTGACACAAGGGCTTTGGGGCTTGATTCCCATCAGTAGTGGGGGCATTTTTGCGTATAACATTAATCCAAATAAGGCACAAGTACTGGTAATTTAGGACTCAAGAATCAGAATTGACACTAATGAATTTAAGTTGTAACAACCTGTTTAACATTTTATGTAAAATAAACAAGTGTATATGAAATTAATTTTCATTTTTTAAACTATTCGATTTATATTGATCAATGCTACTTCAAAGTAACAGTCATTTTTTTTTTATCCATCAGCAACCACCTTCAATAAGGACATTTTTATTTTTCCACAAGCAAAACATACAAGACATGCCCATGCAAAGGAATTAAGAACTGTGATCATGAACTGAAGGAACATTCATGAATGTATCTATTGACACATGCATGGCCATGAATACGTTCATGAACATGTTCTTGATAAAAAAAAATCAAAATTTTATTGGAAACCAAACTTGCTAAGAATAAAGTATTTCTCAGAACAAGGAATATCTGTCTTTCCTTTGTTTTGGAATTTGTTAACCCTTCCAATCGCAGCCAATTAAATAGCGAAATGTTCCTGCCAGCACCAAGTTATTTCAGAGTTTTGCAAGAAATATTTACCAGTTTGCCTGATATTGGCATAACTTTTTCATTATAATAATAAAAAATTGAGATAATGTGTTCAAATTTGGAACACAGCTTGATATTAATTAACTTAGTTGGTAGCACATAAAAGAATGTTGTCATGATATGATGTGTATAAATTGTTTACTTTCAAATATGTTTACTTCCAAATATGGTAAAAATATTTTTTTCGCAGAATTTCCTATGGCTTGGTGATTCATAATATGCATACCTGAATTGTCGCTTCTTTCGGAATCTTCCGATGTTTCTGGACTGTTGTTTCCATTAGAACAACTTTCCGAAGAACTTTCGTCAGCTGGTTCCTCGCTATCGCTGTCATTTGCCAGCATATCTGTGACTTGTTGGCAGGTATAACTTTGATTCCTTCTTGCCGCCACCATATTGAACGAAAACAAACGTTTCGGAAATGTCAAAAAGTTCAGACAGCTTTAAAACGGCCAATTTTTAAAGATTTTTGTTGGAAAAACTTAAAAAACACTTTGACAGCCTCGTTTTCGATTATAACAAAGAAACACGGTGCATGCGTGAGAGTTACGTATTCGTAATTGTTGCATAAAGTTGCCTACTAACAACAACATCAATTTGTTGACGAAAGTCGCCTACGGCGCTCTACCAAGCTGTCGACAGGAGTCGCCTATGGCGGTGAAAGGGTTAAACTGGTCTTCAGAGCAACAAAAGGCTGTAACGTATATATATTGTTTGAAGTCTTGACCTGTGGAAATGGACTTTTATACATGAGTAAAGCTGGTTATTTTGTCATGCCGAGAAGGTCTCTTAACCCTTAGAATGCTAGTTAATTTTCTCACAATAGAATTGTGTGTTGTCTACTTCCCAAAACCTTAAATATCTGCATTATTTTGATGAGGAAAGATACACAGTGAAGCAAACAGGTAATATCACAGGCCAGCCGCCAATTTGCTTGGTGGCTGGCCTTGATCTAACCGGTTTGCATAAGCATGAAGTTGGTTGCAGCACTTTAAGGGTTAAGTTTCTGTCTCCGTAAATAATTATTTCCTATCGGAGTGAATATGTCTACTAATGCTGATTCATGGTCATATTGCATGAGCGTTAATCTTTCTGCTACTGTCATTGCGACATTTACCCCAGCCCCCATATTGGCGGTATTTGTGTGTCATCCAAATTGAAGGCAACATCAGACAACAAAGAATGAATATGGAAAAAATCCTTTATTTACAAAATCAGAAACTTCCGTGACAAAAGGATAAATGGCTCATTACGAGTAATTTATCCTTTTCTCACAGAAGTCTCTCAAGATTTCTCCAACTGATGGGTTAAAGGGAATTATAATTATCTGTTTTAAGGTTATCTATCTTTTTAGGGTGAAAAGAAGGGTTTTTCGATAAGCCTTTTTAACAGAGGCATATTTATTGAGGCATCAAATCAAAGACAAAACAAGATGCTGTCTAAATCTATTGCCCTTATAGATAAAAAAGCCTTTTGATGGTCCATTGTTCAATTGTGATGCCTTTTTATGGATTCACATGTTCTCTATAACAATGCATTATGTTGCCTAATTTGCATAAATATTCCGAGAACATTACAATAGTATGAAGTAAGCCAAGATCTTCCCAAGTGTGTTTGAATTTTTTTTAATGCAGTATTGCAGCATTTTTCATCAATTTTTAGTTATATATTTGGTTCCATGGGTAACCTTCTGATTTATTGGTAAGTAACCACAAAGGATGTTTAACCTCAAATTCTAAAGTCAAAGAAGTTTCTAACAGCTTTAGCAGGAAATGTGTTAGATTGAAGTATTATGGAATAAGAAGTGTAACTTTCTGGGGTGGACAAATTCAAGTTTGTAGTTTCACACAAGTATGTTGCCAGTGTGACATCATTCAACATTTACTTCCTGTTATGGCCCTGTCACACTACAACGTATGGCCTTAACGTATGCCAGCATATGAGATTTTTTGCCAATACGTTGGTGTACGTTGATATAGGTTAGGGATACGTTAGGTGTTCGTTATCAGCATGCTGTCATACGCTGTCATACGTTCATGAACGATTGACAAAAAAATGTTTTGGGTATGTTCAAAACTTTTGAGCGTATGACAACGTATATTTCATAGGTTAAGCATACGTTATAGATACGTTTGAGGTAAGTTAGACATACGTTGAAACTCGCTAGAGGTACGTTGCTGGTATGTTAGGCATACGTCAGCGGAGGGTGTATCGTACAGCTAACTTATTGACAACAATTGAGTAACTTATTTCTAACGTATTTCTAACGTGTTTATAACGTATGTTGGCGTATTTGAAACGTGTATTGACGTATTCAAACGTATTGTACGTATGCTAGGCGATTGAGTAATGTATGTAACGTATATCTACCGTATAGCTAGCGTTCCTTTAGCATACAATGAGCATTTTACAGGCGGGGTATATAACAACAACAACAACTTGCGTGTTTATAGCCAACGCATATGTTACAACAATATAGCGTATATATATAGGGTCCATGTCCACGTTGTGCATGCGCTACTCATAGGCTACCCATACGCTGGACATTCGTTGAGAACGTCAGACACTCGTTGAAAATACGCCCAGATACGCTCCCATAAGTTATGTATAAGTTAAAGATACGCTATACATACGTTGGACATACGTTCTGTATACGTTAGATTCGTTGTGTTTACGTTATGTATGCGACCAATCCACAACAAATTTGATTTTTAGGTACCCGGGTCGACGTATGCCGGCGTATGGACACTTTTTCAAAAAAAAATCATTTGTTCGGCATACGTTATGCCCATACGTTGTAGTGTGACAGGGCCATTAACCTTTTTTTTATTTTTGACTGTCCCAAATTGGAAGAGTTTGCAGAACACATTTCAAAATGTGATGAAATTAAAAAAGAACTTCTGATAGGACAGAAAACATTGTGGGAAAAGGAGATTAAAAGCAATTTCTGCTTTTCCCACAATGTTTTCAAGAGTCATCTTCTAGTAATGGGTTCTAACTGAAAAAATGTTGAAAATGGCTTACAACCTATTCATGTGTGGGACAGGCAGAATGAGTGGTTTGTTTGTAGACAAATAATTGACAATGAAAGCCTTGGACCCTTGTCTTGCTAACAATCTAAATGGATTCCATATAATTTGGTGGAACCATAAATCGGCCTCTATAATTACCCTTTCCATATGGCCAGATTTTGTGCAGGAGAATGCATGAAAACTACACTGGAGAGTGGCATGGGAAATATCAAAATAATTTGTTTAACCTTTCCCCAAACAATAACGACATTTGACCACTTTGTTGCAGACGACTCTGGAAAACTTTGTGAGAAAATGAGAAATTGTTGGTAACTTAGATTGCCCTGTTAGAAGATTATTTTCCATTTTCATCACATTTTGAAAGTCTTTCAATTTGGGACAGTCAAGAATTTGTTGTTTGGGAAAGGGTTAAGTCATTTATTTCAACTTTGAGATTTTGTCATGAAATGAGAATTCTGCCATTTCAAGCAACTCTTCATTTTCTGAGAATATTTTGAAGGAATGTTTTGATATCTGCAGGTTCTTTAATCGAGGCAAGGGTCCCAGTAACATATTGACCAAATGTGCCAAGGGGAAATTCACAGAGAAGGGTGGGGGCTGTTACCTTACTTGGTATTTTACCAAACTTGCTGTGTGTTTGTTGAAAGCGGGAACATTGAGTAACGTTAATCTTTCCTTAAGTTTCTTCTTTTTTAGCTTTTTATAAAGTTCTTTGTACCCAAAGGTACATTCAAGGGTTATGAACTTCCGTAAGTTCTTGTATCATTCACAGGGGCTATACTTTATTTTGTTGTCCTCTGACTGCATGATTATGACCAAGTGATGGTTCCGTTTTTTCACAGAATTATTGGCAGATTGCATGACGTCTGTGAAGCGTATTGATGTAATGGGTCATAAACAAAACTCCATTTGTTTTATCCCCTTCTGTACATTCGTCTCCTCTTAACCCCTTCAGAAATAGATGTGCTGAAGTTAAAATCTTAACCCCTTCAGTAATAGATGTGCTGACGAGTCTTAACCCCTTCAGTAATAGATGTGCTGACGAGTCTTAACCCCTTCAGTAATAGATGTGCTGACGAGTCTTAACCCCTTCAGTAATAGATGTGCTGACGAGTCTTAACCCCTTCAGTAATAGATGTGCTGACGAGTCTTAACCCCTTCAGTAATAGATGTGCTGACGAGTCTTAACCCCTTCAGTAATAGATGTGCTGACGAGTCTTAACCCCTTCAGTAATAGATGTGCTGACGAGTCTTAACCCCTTCAGTAATAGATGTGCTGACGAGTCTTAACCCCTTCAGTAATAGATGTGCTGACGAGTCTTAACCCCTTCAGTAATAGATGTGCTGACGAGTCTTAACCCCTTCAGTAATAGATGTGCTGACGAGAAATTTAGTCATACCGCTTAAATAAATCTTTACAAACCACGAAATTGTTTCACGGATTTTCTTTTGAACATTTATTTTTAAATTGAGGACCATTGGAAATGACGATTGAAATAGTGGTGCAATTTGGGACTATATTTGAGAGCAAGATAGTTTCAAGCAATGGAGCATTGTCATCTTTTATTTCAGTGTTTTCCTGCAGATGTATAAAATTGAGTTTGTTTGTATGGCATGGGTGAAAGTGTTCAGGATTATTCCTGAATTTTAGGTTTTTGAGACTTTTGTCCCTGTATAATGCTATAGCAAGCATACCTTTTCAGGATAATGAACTACAGATTTCAGGTTTTTGAAATTCTTCAACTTTCACCCATGGTATGGTATTTAACTGGCCGTACATGAAAACTTTCTTCTATAATAATCAAATAATATTTAATTGATCTTAACCCATATGTAAAGCATCAATAATAACTGTTTGAAATTCTCTGTACAGCACCAGTAATACTTGGTATTTCGAAAAAAAAAACCCTCGATGAGTTGTTTGTTTTTCATGGTGAAGCTATGTGTATAATGATTGAACCCATAAACACGAGTTCTTATCATCTCTTTTTCAGATCAATTCTGTTGTTGGTTTAAAACAGGTGGTTTGATCCAGTGAGATTGTGTCACAGAAAAATCAGATATGGTGACCTGAATTTCAACATGGAACTTAACCCTTTCCCAAACAATCACGACATTTGACCACTATGTTGCAGACAACTTCAGAAAACATTGTGGGAAAAGGAGAAATTGCTCGTAACGAGCAATTTTTCCTTTTCCCACAATGTTTTCAGCCCTATCAGAAGATTATGTTCCAATTTCATCACATTTTGAAATGTCGTCTGCAAACTCTTTCAATTTGGGACAGTCGAAAATTTGGCGTTAGGTTGATGGTTAAAAACATAACTGACCCATTGGTATACCCAATGCACCAAAATGCTGAATGGGGTAATGTGGTAATACCTTAATATTTCCGGCCAGTATGGCTTTGACAGGCCCAGATGATGAAAGTGCAGCCTTTAATGAAATCCCTCAGACTTGATACAAGCTAGTTCAATCCTTAGCCAAATATGTCTAGCCTGAACATTGCGAATTATAAGCTAGAGTTGATTATATCTTCTCATTCCCTGATCTGGAAACTTGTGACTGGTTCAAACTGAAAGGAAATATAGACAACAACTTTAACCCTAAGAATGCTGGGTAATTTTCTAAAGATATATTTTTGTGTCATCTGCTTTCCAAATCCTTAACTTTCTCTGCTTCATTTTGTAGAGGAAAGATATTCACAGAAGCAAACAAGTTAGATCACAGGCCAGCAACCAATCTACTGTGCAACTGGCCTAGATCTAACCTGCTTGCATAAGCATGAAGTCGGTTCAAGCACTGTAGGGATTAAAGTATGAAAGGTTATTATATTCCTGCCTAATATTAGATATAAATACTTTTTGTTACAAAAAGAATAAATTGCTAAATAAGGGCCATTCAATATGTCTTCAAAATGATTTTCAAAATTCTTTCGAGCAGATGCACCAAAAAAAAAAAGAAACATTCTCCTTTATAAGTTTATATTAATATGCAATTTGTGGGTGACAGTGGTCCAGAGGTAGAGCGTCGGCCTTTTGTACTGAGGGTTCCTGGTTCAAATCACAGTCATCTAACCCACAAATCTGGTTAAGTATCCAGGAAACAGTCATCATCTTTGAACAAGCTTTAAGCTTCCTTCACAATTGATGTAAAACAAATAAGGTAAACTAACTAAAAATATGGGTTTTTTTCAACAACTTTGGCACTTCTTATAGATGTTCTCTGCTACAAGCCATAGGCTAGGGGTTCAGATTTAATTTTGCTAGAAATTGGTCAATATGAATTTACATGAAGTGAAACGACATGTTCTGCTGAAGAAATTGGGCGCCACAGTGTATTTTGCATTTGCAACAATCGCCATCTGATTACATGTCAAAAGTAGAATTTTCTATGAACCCAATACTCTACATTGACCTTATATGATGCAATATGATCATTAAACTTAAGGAACCATTCTGTCAGAAGGATAAACTACATATAACATATAATAATCTATCTTTGTTTCACTATGATTCTACCCAATATTGTACAGAAAAGTTATTTTTTGCATGCTTTATGATCTGCTTTTGCTTTCAACATATTGCAATCTCACTGAATGATACCCCAACCTTATGCTTTTTAATGCACCGTTTGATTGCCTTTATTGAAATAGTTTTTGGGGGGGTAAAAAGAAAACAAGGAACAATTTATGTTGTTTTCTAAAAGGTGTCTTTTAAAAGTCTTCTTCAATTAAATCAGGTATATCGAGTATGGGCTTAAAGCGACATTTAACAAGTAAGGGGCATGAAAAACTGAATTTAAATTTCTACTTCCTTCTGCAACAAAATGAGGTATAATGATGTAATGGGTTCAGGCAGCGGTAGACATATAAAGAGCATAAAAATCTGGATTGAATTGTGTGATAATTTGAAGCAACAATATATATTCTTATTCAATAAAAGAGAAGAAATTGATTCTATCTAACAATTTCGTTTTGTCATAATGTTTTGTTAGAAGGGTATGATCTATTTGTAATATTTACCCATTACCAAACAAAATCGACATTTGACTAGTGTGTTGCAGACAACTCTGGAAAGCATTGTGGGAAAAAGGGGAAATTGCTTTTAACAAGCAATTTCTTCTTTTCTCACGTTTTCTGCCCTATCAGAAGGTTATTTTTCAATTTCATCACATTTTGAAATGTCATCTACAGACTTTCAATTTTGGACAGTCGAAAATGTTGCGTTTGGTAAAGGGTTAAAAGTCTGTATTTGGAGACATGTTGCCAGTCTAGGCATTGCAGCGAGTCTAGATTCTAATCATCTTTATAACACGTCTTCACCTCCACGTTGTTATTAATTCCGGCAGCACTACAATGGCTACGAGTTGCTAATCATGCCGCTAACCTCGATTAATATTTGCTCTCTAAAGTGTGCCTGTCAAAATATATCTTATTATAAATACCAACTATTGATCAGAGACTCGTATGCAATCCCCATTCCTGTGCAATCATGGACTACTGCTCTAACTAAAGTGTTTAGATTGGATTGTTGTTTTTTGCATTGCCATTTTAACCCTTAGAATACTGGGTAAATTTCTGAAAATAGGTTTTTTGTGTCGTTTGCTTTTCAGAACCATTTAAAATCTGCTTAATTTTGACGAGGAAAGATACTCATAGTAGCAAACAGGTTAGATCACAGGTCAGTCGCCAATTTACTTGGCAGCAGACCTGAATCTAACCTGTTTGCATAAGCATGAAGTTGGTTCCAGTACTTTAAGGGTAAAACAGACATTTGTTATATTGCATAAATCAGAGCACAAATTTATGCTCCTGGTATTTTCTCACCAGCCCAGCAAAATACTTTTTCCAATCCAATGCTTTCCCACATGAAAACAATTAAATGAGAAATGTACAAGTCACCTGTCAATGAATTCATGAAATAAAGGTAAAGGTTTTGTTTATCATAGTGTCATCCCTATTGAAAGGGCCAGCTAGTTTGGCTTATCAGACAGCTCACTGATTTTACCGAGTACCTTCCAACTTCTATAACCTTCCAACTTCTATCACTATGCCAGGCGCCAAGCGGATATAAGTCTGTAACAATTAATTTAACTATGAACTGGCCATTTCAGAACAAGTCCCACTAGCAACATTTTCCGGGAAAATGGGAACACTTCCCTCGGGGCTCCAACCTTCGTCCTCCCTGTCCCGAGGCAGATGCCTTAACCACTCGGCCACCATGACGGAATATATATTTGAAGCAATATTGGCTTATGAGGGTCATAAACTCATCTTACCTAAGTGAATGACTCTCAATGTCATCATACTTGAGAAATCTAATAGGGGTGGGGGATGGGAATAAATAAAGATACAAGCCCTTATTTTATGTTTTATTGAAAATGGTATTTCATCAAAATAACATGACTAACATATTATTGAAAAATTGCATTTAACCAAAAGCAAAAAAAGTGAATTTCACAACAAAGCATATTACAAAGAAAGAAATGACTAAGAAGATAAATGTAAGTTTAGAGATAATATGGTCTTTGTTTCGCTTGAAATGGGACATAGGCCTATCTTAGGGAAAAGAAATATTGACCAGTAGATAAACCTGCTTTGTCATCAATTTTTCCATTGACTGACCGGTAATTAGATACTATCTTGACTCCATTGACCAATTCCTTCATACCAACGGGAGTTATTGTCCCTGTGCATAAGAACACCTAAGAACACCTAAACAGGTCCTGTCTGGCCCATTGGTTAAGGTGGCAGACTTAGAACTTGGGGGTGCTGGGTTTGACCCCCACTGACACCTTTGGTATATTGGGAGTGACCTTTGGCAAGTCACTTCAGAGCCCCAGTCTATAACCGGATCCAGGAAAGCTGTTACATAACCGAAAAACTGTTGATACTTGTTAAAGACCATTCAAAGAAAACATATTTAACTAGTGTTACAAAAGGATGAAGGATGAATTGCTCACAATAAGTATTTTCTTTGTCACAAGGGTTTCTATTCTATTTCAAGTCAATTTTGACCAATGATATGGGTGTATGCTGCTTTCTTCCTTATGATCACAATTCTTGCTTCTTAAGTTTGAAGAAGGTCATTATCTACCCCATCATAAGATTCAAGAATTTATTCATGGTCTTGAGTCTGTCATTAACCTTTAATGGCCGTTCATGAACACAGAGCCTTGTCATTAATTTCAAGCACCTGTTCATGAACATCAAACACAGGTTCATGAATACATTCATGAAACTGTTCTTGGTGTTCATGAATACGGTCTTGAAATTCATGAATCAGTTTAGAACAGCTTTGTGTTCATGAATGATCATTTAACTTTAATGGGTGGTCATGAATTTCACGAATAAGTTCTTGAATTTTTTTCAGGAGTTCTTTTTTATGATCATAATGCTTGCTTCAGAAAGATTGAAGAAAGTCATTATCTACCCTGATGAATGTGATTTTTCATGAATCACCTATTTCCATCAGAGGGAGAGTTCTTGTACCAATTAACTAATTAAAAGTTCATCAATATCTAGAATATCATAGCAAAAATAATATTGATTTATTGAACATTCTCTTTTTATTGTTGTTTTATTGTTGAGATATTTTGATTGACTTCTGATAAATGATATTCTAGTCATAAAAGTTGGGTTCATGGAAGTTTCCTTTTGAAGACACTTCAGATACCTACCCATATTATTAATTTGTTTGGCATGCTATGTATTGATGATGATGTACTATATCCATGTCAAAAATGAAATTCTATTCTGTTCATGTCCTAATACCATAGAATCAAAGATATGCCAAAACAGTTGGAAAACTGTTGCCATGGTGTTAATTTCCATACATAAAAAAATATTCTTAAAATCTGTTGGAGACATACTTTCTTGGACGAAAATATCTCATGCTATTTTTTTTTTTTTTTCATCTGGAACTATTTGTATCTCATCATATTGACAAATGTCATGCTGTTATACAAAGCTTTTTTTAAAAAAAAAGAAATAAGAAAGTGATTTTTTTCAATTATACCATTCATACATTTCCATGTAAAGTTAACCCTTAGAATGCTGGGTAATTTTATAAAAATAGATTTTTGAGTCAATGCTTACCAAAACCTTGAATATATGCTTAGTTTTGTTGGGGAAAGATACTCAGAGTAGCAAACAGGTTAGATCACACTGTTTATATAAGCATGGAGTTGGTTTGAGCACTATTAGGGTTAAAGAATAAACCAACAACAGATGGCTCTTTTCAAGTATGAAAAAATACCTATTTTTATTTTTGATAAAAAGCACATTCACAAAAAAGTGCAAAATTATGTAATTATAAGGTAAGATGCACAAGGCTTCTAACAAGTTTTACAAATGCAGAGTCATAAATTTAAGCATGGATCAGAGAAATCATTTTATCACAGAATGCTGTTGTCATGGCAACAAATTGGGGGTCAAGGAAATCTATTTCTGGTGACACAAATAGCTTCGATTACAGATAGGAATTTATCTCTTGGTTCTTGATTAAACAACTCCCTCCACTTATGGGAATTTGTGGCTATTATAAATTGAAAGCATCATCAGTTCTGATGACAGTTATGAAGTTTGATATTATAATTAATATTTGAGGTTTTCTGGAGTGATCACACCATGGATTAACACACAAATTTGTAGTTAATATTTCTGAAAAAATCCTCTTTTTGATTTAATATGGCGTTTTATTTGACTTTTCTAGTTATATGTCCTTCCTGAGCTTTACACATAAAATGTTGTAGTTGACGCTTGCCCATGTTTGACCCTACTTTAAGCGTCTTGCATGGCCTTGTGGTTAAGGTGGTGGACTTAGAACTCAGGGGTCCCAGGTTCGAGCCCCACCGACACCTCTGGTTTCCTGGGAGTGACCTTTCGCAAGCCACAAAGCCCATACAAACAAACAAACAAATTTAACCCTACTTCATTGTTAGTCACAGCTTTTACTTGATAGTATCAATTATTCTATAGATATTCAAGTATTATTTTTTTAACTTCATTTGGATACTGAACAAAATAAAAAGATATTTATTTATTTCCTGCAATTATTTTAACAAATTAGAAGTTGCTGATCATACAAATCTATGCATTGTTTTTTATCAAGGAATAAATTCATCAACATAAGGGGATATACTGAGAGTGATGCTTTTTATTGAGGGAGCAAGGGAATGAAATGTACTTTGAAGTAAAACAATCTGATGAAACTTAAAGTATCCAGGGAATTTTTTCATTGGAACAGGTCTCCCTATAAAAACAAGCGTCAACATCATTGATTAAAATATCATACATCCAGGCAATTCATCAATGTGCCATAACTTGTAATCATTAATCCAAGTAAATATCACCAAACAGGTGATGGCGCCTGGTGGACAGTTTTTGTGAGTTTTTCACTTGCATCCATCATAATGACTTCCAGGGGTCCTGCTTGCCCTGTGGTAAGGGTGGCGGACTTAGAACTTTAGGGTCCCTGGTTTGAGCCCATCTGAAACTTCTGCTTTTGTGGGAGCAGCCTCTCTCAAATCACTTCATAGCCATAACCATACACCATATAATATATCATGACTTTCATTTATAAAAAACTTAAGAAATCAATATGACAGAAGGAGATAATTTGTGAACACTACTCAGTGAGAAGTACTCACCTGTTTTGTGAACACTACTCAGTGAGAACTACTCACCAATTTTTTAAACACCTTTCAGTGAGAACTTCTCACCAATTTTGTGAACACTTCTCAGTGTGAACGTTAACTACGCACCAATTTTGTGAACACTACGTAGTGAGAATTTGTCAATAATTTTGTAATTAATACTCTGTGAGAATTGCTCACCACTTTTGTGTACACTACTCAGTGAGAACTTCTCACCAATTTTATGAACACTATTCAGTAAACACTTCTCACCTATATTTCATATATTTCTAAAGTAACATAGAACTAGATTATTGAAAGCTTCCCAACTCTGTCCATTATTATATATTGAAAAGATCAAGAACATTTAAATAACAGATAACTGCAAACAGATTTTTTTTCTATATAACAATTTTAAGTTAGAGTAATAGGTGATAATTTTAGAAACCATTGTCACATGAGTCTTTGAAAACCCTAACCAGGCATATGCATGAACACAAACATCATTTCCTTCAAGTGAAAATGTCGGGTGAGCAAGAAAACAAACAGCAAAAAGCATTAAAATTGATATTTGCTCAACTTGATAAGGAAAAAAAAAATATTCACTCTTTCTACAGCTGTCTGTCTGTCTATGTATGTCTGTCTGCCTCCCTGGCCCCCTTCCTGACTACCTAAATCTTTTTTTTTCTTAGACTGAAAAGTTCTCATCCAATGGTCAGCTAACTTTATAAAAGTTTGGTGGCCATCATGTGTCCACAGGACTTCAGAATTAGGGCTCTTAATTGACCAAAAATGGACAGTTTGTCCAATAATGGTAAACAGAAAACATCCCTTTTTCTGGAAATCAAGCTGTAGTTTTATTTTAAATGATGTTATGGTCAAATGATGGTGTGCTACAGTGGTGCAGTGATAGAGCCATGGCCTCTTGCGCAGAGGGACACGGGTTCATTTCCCCGTTAGTGGAGGTCAAAATTACCAGGACTCACCAACAAATCGGCAAGGGCACTGGTGTAGTATCCAGGAAGCAATCATCAAGAGTAAATTGTTATAAGCTTCAAACTTCAGTCACAGTCACAGTCACAGTGGATGTCAAAACAATAAGTTGAAATGAAGTAAGAAGGATTCTTCTCATTTGTTTGATTACTGACTACACTGTGATATTTTTCAACAATGAACTCCCAGGAGAGGTAGATGGGGGAGGAGAATGACTTGTTTGTGGATTTCTGTAATGATGAATGGCATTCAACCCCTTACTTCATAGTGATTATAACCTTCTGCAAGAGGCAAGAGCTTAATCATGGATGTTAAACGACAATTCATGAACTAAAAATTGTTCTTAGCTTGTTTGTGAATTTTAAGGAGATGTTTATATAATTGATTCATGAATGTTTGGCCCAGCAGTTAAATTGGCGGACTTAAAACTCGGGGTCCCGGGTTTGAGGCCCATCGTTATCTCTTGTTTCATGAGATGGACCTTTGGCAAGCCACTTTAAAGCCCTAGTCTAGTTCCGATGGATCCAGGAAAGCCGTTACATAACTATAAAAATTGTTGATACAGTGTTAAATACTATATCAAGCATTGAAGACAAGCAGTTACTACTAATGAAGGAATTGATGAAAGTCTCCATACCCCCCTTTTTGATCTGTGCTAATGACCCGGAAAAGTCTTCAGGCGTTGTCCTGCATTCGTTACACAAAATTAATACGGAAGATGTTCTCTTTCGAGTCACCAATGCCAGTGATAATCTGGTGTTGGGCCCAAGATTGAATAAATACTGTCTCATTTGCATATTCATCCTTTCACACGTTGCGGACAGAAAAATGATCCCACCGTTTATTGTTGCTCGGAACTAGATCTCTACGACGATTAGAGATTTCCAGGGGGCCAAGTGAGAATATGACTTTGAAGATTTACAAATCCCCGAGTTTAAACTTGTATACTGCTGCTGATGACTTTCGTAATGAAGATTTTGTTTTACAGCACTTTCTCTGTTTTATTACTGTGGTCAGATCACCTAATCATGTGGTCTAACATAGCCTCACTTAACTTTAAAAAAAAAATATACAAGCCATTTGAAAAAAATATCTTTCATTCACCTTTACAATGTTTTTGTCTTGCATATAGAACCCTTGAATCGTCAAACCATTTTATATTCATTTTCTATAAACATTATACTAGTTACAATGACCAGGGTGGCGTTTTACTCATTAATTTATGCTTATATATAGAACTTGGGAACGTTCTAAATAACATTCCCTCTTATTTCAATAATAAGAAAAGCAATATTGCAATGTGACACATCATATAGTCTGTCTGTTTGAGATGATGATCATGCATAGTGGTTTTGACTTTTGCATTTATTTTTCTTGAAACGTTTAGTATAACGCTAAATTATGGTGGTAATTGATAAAAGGAAACTTTGTTGTTTGCTGTATTTGCATTTGCTTAAACAACAAGCACTTCATTTTGATTAGATTTCTCCATTTTGTCACAATATTTCCCTTAGGTCTAAAAGAAACTTAATATTTTCTTATTGTCCTCAATATTTTTTTTTATAGAAAGTATTCATGGAAAGTTAAAATGGAACAGTGTTGCAAGGAATTTAGTCAGAAATACCCTCATTAACCCATTGCCAAACAATAGCAACATTTGACCAGTTTGTTGCAGACGACTCTGGAAAACATTATGGGAAAAGAAGGAATTGCTCTCCTTTTACAACAATGTTTTCTGCCCTATCAGAAGATTGTTTTTCAATTTTATCACATTTTGAAATGTCCTCTGCAAAATCTTTCAATTTGTGACAGTCAAAAATCTGGCGTTTGGTAAAGGGTTAAGGTAAGGCATGAGTTAATTTGTTACATTGTCTCATATAACTGTACATTCCAAATTTATAAAGTTCTTTATTTGTTCTTCTTAAACTTAAATTTCTTTAAGATACCAAGTAGAACCCAATTCAACAAAGTGGAAGACATCATTTATCTCAATTTCTCCTTCCTGTCACAGTTTGTAAAATCTCCTTGTACAAATGCATCAAAATGGGTCAATACAAAGTGATGGACCCAGGAAGTTGCTTGGAGAAAATAAAATGTCTTGTTGTCATTTATCAACTTGAATCGTAAATATTTAGGAACCCCTGTGAAAGATTCAAGAACTTATGCATTAACATTCATAAATGTTAAATTGCCTCTCATGAACAAATACTTTTTTTCATGAATTTCAAGATTTTGTTCGTGAATATCAAGCACAGGTTTATGAATACATTCATGAACCTATTGTTGATTTTCATGAACATGTTCTTGATGTTCATAAACATGTTCTTGAAGTTTGTGAACAAGTTGAGAACAGATTTGTGTTCAAGTATGGCCATTTAACACTCATGAACGTTCATAAAGTTCATGAATAAGTTCTTGTATCTTTTGCAGGGGAAAACACATAACTCCAGATTGTTTGCTCTTGTATAGACCAATTGATATGGGGCCATCTGTTTGTATCCTAACTGGAGACATTGGAAGGGAAATCTATTATTTTAGTTCCAATGGTGAAATATTCTCGACGGTGTGGGAGTTCAGTAGACAGAGTTCTCTATTTAACATGATACTGTGAACAAATAACAAACGGAAATTCAGTGTTTTTAAGTTTAGTGGAAATTAGATTGCTTTTATGATATGACATTTGAAAAAAAAGTGTTTTAGAAATTATTGATTATTTGTGTGTTCAGTTGAGTTTTTTGTAAGAAGTATCATGGCTTTCATGGATGTTAAAGCAGATATCAGATTCTTTTATGCTTTTGCTTGAAAATAAGAAAAGAATAAGTTATTTCTAGTGTCAAGGAAAATCTGTTTTGAAGTTTGATAATCCAAGAATTGATATCAGACATATTTGGAGTTAAAAACAGATAATACTTTGTTACATAATGATTTGTTAATGTGCAATTAGGTAAAGATAATTGCATAGACTAAGTGATATATTAAGCTACTTTATTTAGTTTTAAATAAGTGTTTTATTTGAGTGTATACATATAAATGGATTTGTAAATTCAACTTAGTGTAAAAGAATGAATGAATTCACCCAATTAAGTGTGTATAGATGTGGATTTGTTGATTCAATTAAATGTATATTATGAAAAGATAGACCTTTTCTAATATATACAAACGGGTGGTTCAGAGAAGTTGAGTGTATAGCCTGCGGTTTTAAGTGCAAACAGGAAACGTTAAAAAGGTTTGGCTTCAGGGAGGCATTGTTTGTAAACTGTTTATGATAAGTCACATTTCCCTTGAGAGCTTTACTTTTATTTTAGCCCTATAAGCTACAGCATGATTAATTATCCATGGTGGCGTGGTGGTTATCGTCAGGGCACTGAGACTGGCTGGATCCTCCCCCTGCGAAAGATTCAAGAACTTCATGAACAGTCATGAATGTTAAATGACCATTCATGAACACAAAGCTGTTCTGATCTTGTTCATGAATTTCAAGAACATCAAAAACAGCTTCATATAAATATTCATGAAATGTGCTTGATATTCATGAATCTGTTCTATAAAAAAAACGTTCTGTGTCCATAAATGGCCATTTAGGGTTTATGAAGATCTAGAATAAGTTTTTTTATTTTTCATAGACCGGGTCCTTTTACAGATCCAATTTCCATTGTTAAGTCCTTTGTGAAGGCTTCAAGAACTGTGTTTATGAACTACATAGATAGACATGAAGGACAACTGGCGGTTTATGAACAAAAAACTGTTCTTGAACTTGTTTATGAATTTCAAGAACATCTGGTTCCTCAATGCATTCATAAACCTTTTTCTTTCATGAACGTGCTTGTGTTCATGGATGGCTCTTTGTCATACACATTGATAACTGAAGTTCATGAACACAGATCTTGAGTCTTTCCCAGGGCATCCATCGGCAAGTCGCTATTTGATATCTTAGTTCGGGGTGAGTACCCACATAGATACCTTGGCATCAGGATGCATGTAGGTCCTGCCTGCATCTCCAAGTGGTTAAGCATAGGGACTTAGAACTCAGAGCTCCCATGCAAAAGCCCTATCGACACTTTTTGATTTTTGCTAGCCCAGGACTGGTGGATCAAGGAATACCTTAACATAACTGCAAAATTGTTGATACGGCTTTAAACACCAAACAAACAAAATCAAGACATATGACAAACTCATCTCACTGTGAACATGGTTTCACCAAGAATCTGACCAAACTTATCTCAGATAAAAGATGTTTCACCAAGAATCTGACAAAAGATGTTTCACCAAGAATCTGACCAAAACTTATCTCAGATAAAAGATGTTTCACCAAGAATCTGACCAAACTTATCTCAGATAAAAGATGTTTCACCAAGAATCTGACCAAACTTATCTCAGATAAAAGATGTTTCACCAAGAATCTGACCAAACTTATCTCAGATAAAAGATGTTTCACCAAGAATCTGACTAAACTTATCTCAGATAAAATATGTTTAAACAAGAATCTGAACAAACTTATCTCAGATAAAAGATGTTTCACCAAGAATCTGACCAAACTTATCTCAGATAAAAGATGTTTCACCAAGAATCTGACCAAATTTATCTCAGATAAAAGATGTTTGAACAAGAATCTGACCAAACTTATCTTAGATAAAAGATGTTTCACCAAGAATCTGACTAAACTTATCTCAGATAAAAGATGTTTCACCAAGAATCTGACTAAACTTATCTTAGATAAAAGATGTTTCACCAAGAATCTGACCAAACTTATCTTAGATAAAAGATGTTTCACCAAGAATCTGACTAAACTTATCTTAGATAAAAGATGTTTGAACAAGAATCTGACCAAACTTATCTTAGATAAAAGATGTTTCACCAAGAATCTGACTAAACTTATCTCAGATAAAAGATGTTTCACCAAGAATCTGACCAAACTTATCTTAGATAAAAGATGTTTCACCAAGAATCTGACTTAACTTATCTTAGATAAAAGATGTTTGAACAAGAATCTGACCAAACTTATCTTAGATAAAAGATGTTTCACCAAGAATCTGACTAAACTTATCTCAGATAAAAGATGTTTCACCAAGAATCTGACCAAACTTATCTTAGATAAAAGATGTTTCACCAAGAATCTGACTAAACTTATCTCAGATAAAAGATGTTTCACCAAGAATCTGACTAAACTTATCTTAGATAAAAGATGTTTCACCAAGAATCTGACTAAACTTATCTTAGATAAAAGATGTTTCACCAAGAATCTGACTAAACTTATCTCAGATAAAAGATGTTTCACCAAGAATCTGACTAAACTTATCTCAGATAAAAGATGTTTCACCAAGAATCTGACTAAACTTATCTTAGATAAAAGATGTTTCACCAAGAATCTGACTAAACTTATCTTAGATAAAAGATGTTTCACCAAGAATCTGACTAAACTTATCTTAGATAAAAGATGTTTCACCAAGAATCTGACTAAACTTATCTCAGATAAAAGATGTTTCACCAAGAATCTGACCAAACTTATCTCAGATAAAAGATGTTTCACCAAGAATCTGACTAAACTTATCTCAGATAAAAGATGTTTTAACAAGAATCTGACCAAACTTATCTCAGTTTAAAGATGGTTTCAACAAGAATCTTAACTCAATTCTCGATGTAAACTGTCCAACTTATAGCACAACAAAGACGAAGGACTTAAGTTGTCTATATATTTGACTTTCTCTAAGCCATTGAATTGCCACATCTACTGTACCTTAGTCTTTTGGGTCCTTTGTGGCCCAGTGGTTTAGGTTTCGGACTTAGAACTGAGGGGCCCTAAGTTATAGCCCTACAAACCCTCTGGTTTCCTGGGAGTCACTTTTAGCTGGTCACTTCAGAGTCCCAAGCTTTAACTGGCCTTCATGTCTCCAATCATGAAAAAATTAGTTGTTTATACTCAAACTAAAACTCTTTTGAGCAAAGACTTTTTTTTTTTAAAGTGTAAACCTGGCATGACTGCATGTGCCACAGACTGTTCTATAACACATTGTCCATAATCCATGCTTTCCATACTTTCAGTTGTAGGATATCAGGGTTTTCCTTAAGTGGCTGCTGATTTGACAGCCTCAAATCCTTTCCTGACCGGCTCAAATTTGCCAAATGGTTAAAAAAGATATATTATTGGTACCTTAAAAGAGGTTCAACTCATTTTCGGTGAACTGGACCCACAAACCCTTGCCTCCTAAAGAGGTCTTCTGGCCGTCTACTCCAATCCTTAAGGAAAACCCTGGGATATAGCAAGGTCCTCACTGATACAGCAGTACATAATTTTAGTTTAACTTTTTTTTTTAACATCAATTGTGAAGTGTAAATCACTCTTGATAACTGCTTCCTGGATACTTAACCAATAATCCAACCAATTTGTGGGTTAGTCCCGGCAATTTTCACTGTAGCTAATGAAGATAGAACCTGGGACCCTCGGTTCAAAAAGTCAACATTCACCGTTTCCTCCAATGTTGTCCGAGACAAAAAAAATGGAAAAACCTTTAGACCGTTCATTATAAACAATTCTTTACTTTGTCATCTTTTCTATAAATTTAAGAGTGAAAAATCGTTTCATTTGAGTTTTTCTTGTGCTATCAATTTGGTGCATGGGTAATTTATTCTCAATTAATTTCAGTATGTAGTGTACAGCAAATATGGTAAACTGCATGGGGATAGACACCGTATTTTAGGAAATTTGAAGAAACAGCTCATTTCTAATGTAATTGGGTAAACTTTTTAGATTCAATGTAAATTGATGGAATGAATTGTGAAATTGTCAATTTGTTTTCTCTTATCAGATGCTTTGACGTGCAATCGATGCCTGAGGGTGAAAAGTTTCCAAGATCAATTCCTTAGTTATACCCTCTTTCCTATACCTCTGCATTGCTGGTCATTTAAACAAGTTGATAAAAGTAATTTTAACTCATTATGAGCAGATCATTTTTATGTTACTATAATTTCAATGTTGATGTATCAATTCAGCACTTTTCTGTTAATCCTTATTATTAAATGATGATGAATTTTAGTTCTAATTGTAACACATTATAATTTGATTTACTAGTTGATAGAGGTTTGAGCGCTCAAGAGGGTCTTGCTTAGCCCTGTGGTTACGTTGAGGACTTAGAACTCCAGGGTCCCGGGTTTGAGTCCCACTGACATATCTGGTTCCTTGGGATTAACCTTTGGCAAGTCACTTCAGAGCCCTAGCCTAGTACTGGTGGATACAGGAAAGCTGTTAAACAACTGAAAAAAATATTGTATGGTGTTTAACACCATAAAAAAAAATGTTTAAAGACAGCATCTTAAATTTTTACCCAGAAACAAATGTCTTGTTACATTTTTTTTCTTTTGTATCAAAATTCCTTATTCTTTTGCCTTAGGTGTTATTCAGTAAATATTTGTGGAGAAATGGGTTAATCTAGACTTTATAACTTGGAGAGTTATTGACTTGAATCATAGAGAAGTCTTTGGTTATTGAAAACCACATTGCCAATATTGCCCAGCACCTCTGACAATGTGCATTGTTGCAAAATTCATTTTCCCTTTTCTTGTACTTAAAGGTATACAAATATTTGTCCCCTGGACCTTTGCCCCCTCTTTGGTATAGGGCTGACTTTTGCCCCCTCTCCGTAATGTAGAGAACAGATATTTGCCCCCTCATATTTCCTCTTATTGGATAATAACACGTCATTTGAATCGTCTCTCTGAGATGCTTCCAATGACGTGTCAAATGACAATATTTTGTTTTCATTCAAGATACTGTTCATATTCATCAGCTTTAGCTTAAGCAAATATTTTTATCATATTGTTTAGTAAAACGGTACCATAGTGTATAAAAAAGGGAAGTAATCTTAATCCATTACCAAACAACAACGACATTTGACCAGTGTCTTGCAGATGACTCTTGAAAAGATTGTGCTAAAAGGAGACATTGCCCTTAACAAACAATTTCTTCTTTTCCTACAATGGTTTCTGCCCTATCAGAAGATTATTTTTCAATTTCATGAGGTATTAAAATGTTGCCTGCAAACTCTTTCAATTTGGGACATTCAAAATTTTGCCTTTTGTAAAGGATTAATAATATGGTCCAGACCATTGTGCCAAAAACAAGGATACTACTTTATTCAAAGCAAAGGTTCGCAGCTTCAAAATATGGAATTATGCAACCAAATTGTCAATTTTTCATGAAACATAATAATAATTGTGGGGGTAATTGTTTATATGTCTTTATCTAACAGTTTATTGCAACATCAGCATGGTAAATGACCCTAGCTGTCGATGCGCCTTGAAACACTATTCATCCATCGCTATGCCGGATTGTATTCAAGTGAAATTTGAACACTGCAAATCGAGGGTGTTTGAAATTAATAGTTATTTGTTATAATGTTGGGAACGAAAACAAGTGATAATGTGATCCATTAGTCTGTCATAAAATACTGGATCTTTAACGTTTTTCCATTAACGCGGCTTTCTCTAAATTCAGGGAAAATCGGTTTCAATGGATAACTTTTGAAATATCAAGGGAAATTAACAGAAAGCCCTACGAATACTGTTTAAAGTCATATTATCAATAGAGTGTATTTTCTTTAACCCTTAACCAATTATGTAAAATGTATTGACAGTAGTTGCAAAATTGGAAGTGCATGTTGAAGGTTAAAGCTTGACTTTAAAGGACTGGTTCAAATTGAAAGCTATCAACAATTGAAGAAGTATTAGAAAGCTGATTTTTGTCACTGTTTCTGTATTTTTAACCGTTATAGTGCTGGAACTGATCTGACTTCATGCTTACGCAAACAGGTTAGATTTAGGCAAGCTGCCAAGTAAATTGTTAGCTGGTCTGTGATCTAACCTTTTTGCGTCTCTGAGTATCTTTCCTCATTGAAACTTAGTAGAAATATAAGGTTTTGAAAAGCAGACGACACAGAAATCTATTTTATGAAATTACCCAGCATTCTAAGGGTTAGATATAAGATGGCAAGTCATTAAGGATGCTTTTGTAGTGATCAATATTAACTTCTTGGTTTTTTTATCTTTATCATAGTTATTATCTATATCCGTGGCATCGTTTCAAGACAATTTTACAAAGTAATTAACAGGTCAGAACCGCTAGAGCTTCCCCAGGAAATCACACACAGCAATCTCAACTAGTCGGGTTCAGGCAAGGTGATCATGTGATCAATGTTTATGATATAAAACAGATTGCAAATGGTGGCGCCAATGAATGAGCAGGTATTTATGCATTTTTTCAGCCAATTACTTTTGTTTTCCACTATTTTATATATGCCATGATCCGACAATCAATTCTGTGATTTCTCTACCGATTGTTAGATGTAATGTGTTATAAACCAAGTGTTATCATAAACCAACCAGAAAGTTGATAGTCGGCACATGGCCTATATAATATAGTCAAAAGCAAAAGTAATCTGCTGAAAAAAGCAAATACATCTGTGGCGTGGTCATTTTGTTTGGATATTTTTCGTAAACATTGGTCACGTGATTGGTCAGTGAATTGGTGGCTGGCCTGTTATCTTGCCTATTTGCTGCTTTTGGTATCTTTCTTCAACAAAATTAAGCAGATATATAAGGTTTGGGAAAGCAGATGACACAAAAATATACGTTTAGAAAGTTACCCATCATTCTAATGCTTAACACAATTCCTCTGCATGGCTTTCAAAGTTAGAGATAATAAATGATTAATTGACAACTTGATGCATTTGGTCTTTTCTATTTAGGAGAATAAACTGAATTGGCTTCACAGATACCATGGTGACGTTTGAAGTATTCTCTGAGACATTTGTTGTGGGGGAAGATGTATTTTTATAGCCTTCAATTGATTTTATACCGTTATCATCAGATTACCTAATTCCTGATGCTTGTTATTATATGGAAGACTTAATTTAATTTTTTCAAGCTTTGTGCAAAGTGAGAACTAATTTTGTGTTGATTAACCTTTTTAATCCGTTCAAATATCAAAGGGCAAAATAATCTGAAATTTTGCAGAATGTAGATGAAAATTTTCTGGTTACCCTTGAGACCATACAGAAAATCTTCTCCAAATCCACTTTTCAGATTTGTAATTGCACTAGAGTTTAGTAGGTAAAATTATTAAAGAGCTCATTAAAACAATGTCGATATTTTCAAAGAAAATGGCTGCTAGGGAGAAACTGAAACTAAAATGGCTGCTAGGGGTACTAGGCTGCTTGTCCATATATTCAATGTAAAACTAAAGTAAGTCTGTCATGAACCCTTACTGTAGTATTGTACTTAACACTTAAAATGCTGGGTAATTATTTTGAAATAGATTATTGTGTCGTCTGCTTTCCAAAAGCTTAGATATCTGCTTAATTTTAATGAGGTAAGACACTCAGAGTAGCAGTTAGGTTAGATCACTGGCCTGTATCCAACCTGTTGGCATAAGCATGAAGTCGGTTCAAACACGGTTAGCCTACAATATGTCTGCTATTCTTTCTCAGTATCTTTCAAGAATAAATGAAAGACATTAGCATGTATTAGAAAAATCAAAAGGACTTGGTAAAGTCTTCAAATGAACCCTCAAATTGTCATCTGCTGTTGCTTTCAAGTTTATCCAGTGACCAAATTCCATCAGAGGGTTCAAATAATTATATTATTCTGGAAGAAAGGTTAAATATGCATAATGCCTGTCAACTGATGAGCATTCGTTTACATTTCCATAATTCTCCTACAGTCAATCCATTTTCTTGACACATGGTTGGCAGCACAGGACAATTAACCCTTTTGAATTTGACCAATAAAATGCCAATTAACCCTTATAATGCTGGATCATTTTCGTCTGCCAAAAGCTTAAATATCTGCTTAATTTAAATGAGGAAAGATACTCATAGTAGCAAGCAGGTTAGATCACAGGCCAGCCGCCAATTAACAAGGCGTCTGGCCTGGATTTAACCTGTTTGCATAAGTATGAAGTTGGTTCCAGCAATATATGGGCTAAGATGAAGATTGATAGATAGACACTAGACCACTTTAACAAACTATGAATTTTACTGATTATGCCAACACATTTCATTTCTCACAGTGTTTTCATGTTGTTATGTGCCTACTCTGATTTTAAGCTCTTCAATATGTTAAAGTGTCTGCATAAATATGTACGAGTTTCCATTACTTTCCGAGTCCCGTCTATGTGAAAGTGCCTTTTATTTAATAGATCTCCCTAATGCAGTCTGCAACCAACGGTGTCTGGTGATGGCAATCAGCAGCTTTGGTTTACTTAACATGACAAACTGTATTGACTGATTACTTTGGATGGAAATTTCAATCTGTTTTCAAGAGGCTTTCAGTGCTACCATTGCATCTAGTTTGCCTATCAAAGATACATTGAGCAATACTCACCCTGCTTCCTTGATCTAACCTGGTACCCTTGGTACCAGAGGTTGACGTCTACCAGAACACTTCTATCACCAATAAACGGGTAATACTGCTTTTTTGAGCCAGAGTCTCATATGATATATATAAAACATTGTAGGGGCCTCTGTGGCCTAGTGATTAGGGTAGAGAACTTGAGATCACATGGCCCCTCTCTTCACGGGTTCAAATCCTGGTAACTGCATTTACAATTTCATGAGAGGTTGTCTCCTGACTGTGGCATGACTAACGTAATGCTGATTGTTATACCCGGCTTGACCAGCCCTTATGGTCAGTTGATTATGGGGTCTTCCTCCATCATTAAGAGTGGAACATGGCAACATAACTGAAGTAATGTTGATGCGGTGTAAAAAAAAACCTCATGTAAATATTAAAAAACAAAACATTGTACCGGAAAAAAACAAAGCAAAATCTTCTATTGAGGATGTTTATCAGCCAATCTATAGCCGTACAGATGAGATCAGTGTGTGGGTGGGAATGGATTTCAAATGTATGAAATAAGCAAGCATAAAGTTATGCGCAAGATGTGTCCTCTACATGCTATCATATCTTTTAATTTCTCATAATCCTATACTGTTGGTACTCATTAGAATGCTCTTACTGTGACCATTCTATTGAGTACCCACAATATAGGATTCCTTGATTAGATTCTGAAAAAAACTCTTTAAAACCACAATGATAAGTCACTATCTCAACCAACCCCCCTGGCAAGGAAGGAAAGATTGTTTTACTGATTCCATCTATTTCATTATCCACTCCATGTAATTCACATCAAAGCCCGAGGGTCTTTCTGCTATAGTGCTATATGCTCTATCGGTAATCCCTTACGTTTTAGTTACCATTAACTGGACACATTAAATAAGTGAAGGACGAAAACTGTTTGGCTGACTCTATAACTAATACAGTGGGCAATGGATGTTCATTGATGATATTGCCTTGTCATAAGTCAGACAGGAAACTGTCTCTTAGGAAAATCAAAATGATTTTTGGAGGGTCCTGCATGGCCCAGTCGTCAAATTGGTTGATTTGTAACTCTAGGGTCAATGAGTTTAGTCCGACAAGCACAAACGGTTTGTACGACAGTCATTTTGTAAGGCACCTTGAGTCCTTTAGAGCAATGTACTGGTGAATCCCATGAAAGTCTCTTTATAACTGAAAAATTGTTGACATTGTGTTTAACCCGATACATTAATAACAAACAAAACTGGAGTTCGCATTGACATTGGCCTTATAGCTAAATGGTTATCAAGCATCACAGACCTGTGATGGGCGTGTATTTGATTTAAAATCCTAATTTGAACCAACATGGAATTGATTTTGTTTCAATATAGGCTCGCAACTCCCTCTGTACAAATCAAAGTACAGTCGTCATCAGCAAAGTCCTCCACTTGCATGTCAATGGCTGCACTATTGTAGCGTTATGCAAAATATCTTGGTTATATTTCCCTAGAGTCTCCTGTACCTTATCCCATCTGTCTGTTACTTAAACCGTCCTGTCATATTATTATATTCTTTGGTCACTTTTCATTAAGCAGTTTCCTGATGAAGGCTGCACCATTTTTCATCAGCAAACAGCACTATTGTGGGACTTTTTGGCTGCTCCAGATTGAAAGGTTGAAAACAACGGCAGGAGTGAAAAAAAAAATGTGAAAATAGTTTTTATAACGATGGGTTGAAGCCATGGTGACAAGAGGATATTTTGCCCAAAACTTGGATTTCTATTCTAAAACTGTAGAAGATGGTTCCTGGCAAGGTACTATGGAGTAAAGTGTTGATAAAGACTGTGGGATTTTTATGTCTTTCCCCTGTGAAATATTCAAAATCATAATCATGAATTTCATGAATGTTCATGAACATTAAATGGTTATTCATGAACATAGTTTTTTGTTTGAAAACTCATGAGCATGTTTATCAATATCAAGTACAGGTTCATTAATACATTCATGTATGAACAAGTTCAAAATAGATTTGTGTTCATGAATGTACATTTAACATTCATTAATGTCCGTGAAGTTCAGGAATAATTTTTTGAATCTTTTGCAGGGGTATGCTATTAAGACAACCGGGAACATTTTGATGTGATTTGTTTCAATTGGGTTTAATCCCTCATCAATAATTGTTCAGTAATGTAATAGCATTGCTGGATTCACCAGTACTAGGCTCGGCTTCTGCCAAGAAACCAGAGGTATTGGTGAAGCTTGAACCCGGTACTCTCTAGTTCAAAGACAGCTACCTAAACCACTGGATCTTGCAGGAGCCGTAGATTTTGTGCTTTAAGGAAGTATCTCAAAACAATTAAGTCACTAAGTGTTAAGTATAGAAAATATCTTCCTTTCATCTGATTCATGACAATGCCCATGAATCCTGAGCCCCTAAACAAATTACCTCTCATTGACAAATCAAATATAAATGTTTTAAGAAATTATCACTGTACAAAAAAGACAGACTGAGCCCCCAACTGAGCATTTTCTATTTTTGTAACTATTGTTTGTACCAAATATCATAAATGGAATGTACTTTGTTTACAATATATGTTTGTCTTCTGCTTTTGCTATCAATTTTAACAAATTTGTGTCAAAACAATCTGCTCAGTTTTAAATCAAGTTGACAGCTTTAAAACCTTAATTTCAAAATTTTAAAACTATCTGTTTTATCATAGACCAGCATTACCATTGTTACCAAAGGATAGCTTGCTCAGAATAGCCAAACCCTCCTTTCATCACAAAGTTTTAACTCAGCATGAGGGCGATGTAAATAGAACTATTTGTAAAATCAGTGCTTAATGATTTGACCAAGTTCTCTGCAAGAGTGAAGTACTTGCATTAATCTTGTATGAACCCTTATGGTGCTGGAACCGGCTTCATGCTTATGCAAACAGGTTAGATCCAGGCCAGCGGCCAAGAATATTGGCGGCTGGCCTGTGATCCTACCTGTTTGCTACTCTGAGTATCTTTTCTCAACAAAATTAAGCAGATATTTCAGGTTCTGGAAAGCAGATGACACAAAAATCTATCTGTAGAAAATTACCCAGCATTCTAAGGGTTAAATCTTTGATAATATTGGTTGAAAATGGTTATGGTGTCCTGCATGGCCCAGTGGTTTAGGTGGCGGACTTGGAACTTGGGGGTCCGAGCCCTTCCTACACCGCTGGCTTTAGAGGAGTGGCCTTTGGCAAGTCACTTTAGAGCCCTAGCCTAGTAGTTGTGTTTCCAGGAAAGCTGTTACATAGCTGGAAAATTGTTGATATGGTTTTAAACACCATACAAAAATAAAAAAAATGAAAAGAAAGGAAATGTTTATGATGTGAAATGATTACATCTTTCTGTATGGAGGAGTGGGTAACTGGTTTCGGGAGATATATTAATTTGCCCACTTGTTCTAATGAGGACTGCAGATGTTCTAATCTGTAAATTGGCAAAAAAAGTGTTAATTGGTTTTTAATAATTCACTAATAGTCTAGGCCAATTTCTTAGTTAACTAGTCTTAAACTTGCTTCTGATAAAGAGCATTGTTATGCTCCCCTGCCAAAGATTCAATTATTTATTCATGAGCTTTCATCAACATTTAATGGTCGTTCATGAACACGGAACTTTTTTATGAAATTTAAGAAAATGTTCACGAACACCGAGCACATGTTTGTGAATACATTCGTGAAGCTGTTCTTGATGTTCGTGAGTATGGTCTTGCAATTCATAAACAGGTTAAGAATAGCTTTGTTTAAATAAATGGCCATTTAACATGCATTAAGGTGCATGAATGTGTTCTTGAATCTTTCGCAAGGGTATTATTAAATATGAACAATTACATTTGCAACTATGATCCTTGGAAGTACCAAATGTAAAAGAAAATGAAAAAAGAGGACAAACTGTTCACAATGGACTAGTTTCTCTACTAACCCTTAAAATGCAGGGTAATTTTCATAAAAAAAAAACAATGTTTGTGTCGTCTGCTTTCCAAAACCTTAAATATATGCCTAATTTTGTTGAGGAAAGACACTCAGAGTAGCAAACAGGTTAGATCACAGGCCAGCTGCCAATTTACTTGGCAGCTGGTCTGTGATCTAACCTGTGTGCATAAACATGAAGTCAGTTCCAGCACTATAAGGGTAAAAGCGTTTTGGCTGCTGGGATGTTTAAAATCAAGTATGCAGAACTATTAGAAAGGATAAGGTATCTATGTTATAAAGCCATTCATCATTTTCATAAATATGGAGATGGTAGATGGGACCGGAGTTATCACAGGATGTGAGTGAGACGTTATAACCAAATAAATTACATTGTCTGATATAGGATGCAATTTGGTCCACCGCATATCATGGGTTCTGCGCAATACTTGTTTATAAAGCACTTACTATAGTCTTGCACTGAACCCTCAATATGTCTGGTTGGATTGGTGTTGTTGGCTGTTTTCAACATATTTTCTGCTATATAATGGAACTTAGTGAGCCTATTCATGCTCCTTGCATTCAGCCATCTTATTGTATTGGGGTCCTGCATAGCCCATTGGTTAATGTGGCCAAATAACAGACATACATACAGACGGACTGACAGAGCCAGACACAGACAGACAGAGAGGCAGACAGATGGACAGACAGACAGACGGACGGACAGAGCCAAACACAGACAGACAGACAGACAGACAGACAGATGGACAGAAAGACAGATGGACGGACAGAGCCAAACACAGACAGACAGACAGATGGTTATCAGAAATGCAGACAGACACAGACAGACAGACAGAAAGACAGACAGACAGACAGTCAAATCGTCAACAGAAATGCAGACAAGCACCTTCAAACCATTTTATGTAATTGACCACTCGGTCAATAAAACCTCATTTTGGCAAATCTGCTGCAGCAGTATTTGGAAACCATTGTGTTTCAAAGGAAAAAGTGCTCCTAAAGAGTGTTCATACTTTTGTCACAATGTTTTTTGTCACCTACCATTCCTTTTAGTTTGGATAAGTTACAAATTTCTATATTCCTGTTTGGGGAATGGGTCATTTTTAGACAGTTCTCAAGTTTTTTCCTTGGGGAAAATCAATTATTCTCAGACAGTCAAATTGCAAAAAAAAGTATATAGCAGAAAGAATCAGAGACACCTTGATTTTTTGAGATTTTCCACAGGAAAGTCCTTGAAGGCAATTTTTCAATGAGTTTGTCAGTTTTCATACCGTTTGGGGAAAAAACAGAACTAAATGAAGAAACTTTCTTCAACACATTTTATCATTTCGGTTTTTATACCTTCACTTTTATAAAAGTGTCTTTAGATGGTCCATCAGTTCCGAACACTAAAGAAAGCTTTCCCCTATAGTTCACTCTGAGAGCATGCTTTAATCAAACCAGCACTTCAATTGCTTGGAAGAATTTATTGACCAAATTAGGGGAAAACAAACAACAGATTCTTAGGAAATAGAAATGGAATCAATGCAACAACTATTAATTCTGCTGCAATGGCATTAGAAAATAAATATTGGAAAAAAAGACTGCTCAAATTATCAATTATCAATTTTTTCAGCAATTATTTTCATTTTATCAGAAGAAAGTGGCATCTTTAAAATTGAAAATTTGAAGAAGAAAAAAAAATGCAACAGGACAGAATTGCTTGAAAGTCTAGCTTTTTCAGGGCGCATGTCCAAAACAGTCGGTCTTCAACTGTGATTTCCCTACCAAATGTTAGACATAATGCCGTTATAAAGTATGGGTTGTCATATACCACTAGAACCAGAAAGTTGATGGTCAACTCACTTGGTACACAATGTTGCTATCATCTGCAAAACTAGGTGAAAAAAGCAAAAGTACATTGGCTTGTTCAGACATAAGATCGTATTATATTCGTCACATGATTCCCCCGCCTGATAAAAAAATATTTCATCTCCATTTCTAGGGATTCTTCCTTTTTTTAGCCCAGTTCAAAGATACAAAACAACATACTTATATGATGAAAATCAGGTTAGCAAGCAAGGCTATTGAATTTGCCTGTTTTCCATTTGTGAATTTCATGGCTCAGAATCTGATGTCAGGTGATGGTAAAGTTTTTTTTTTTATTAAAGTTTCACCCCTATTGAAAGGGCCAGCTAGTTTCGGCTTATGAGACACTTTTCACTGATAATACCAAGTACCTCCCAACTTCTATCACTATGCAAGGCACCAAGCGGCTATTAGTCAGTAACCATTAAAGTTAGATTTCTTAATTCCGGAACAAGTCCCATGAGAAACATTCTGCAGACAAACGCCCTCTGTGGGCTTGAGTGTTCGACCTCCCCATCTCGAGGCAGATGCTTTAACCACAAGGCCACGGTGATGGATATAAGATAACCTTCAGAGGGTTCTCTACTATGCAATTAAGCTATTTAAAAACTTTGTAAAGTGGCATTTCTCCCTTTGTTTGTTCTTTGGATACACAATTTTTCATGGAACATTTATTGATTAAGAACACATCTTCACCATGAAAAACAGTTACCACATCGCTGTATTGAAGGCCTGAATTGAAATATCTTTTGCGTCTATTGATGAAACACAACACTTGAATCAATTTTCTTACTGATGGTCAATTTCAGTTGGAAGCCATAAAAAGCTGAGGGATTTTATTAGCCCGCAAATATCACTTATTATTATCTCCGGCTCTTTTTACAAAAGTTTTAGGATGCCTTTGTGGAAAGTATTAGATTGATCAATCAATGAGAGATGGGTTATTATCAGGACTTGGTTCTCTTTGTAGCCTCTCACTTCATATAAATGCATATTGATGGTTCAGTGCTATACTATAGTAAGTGCTTCACGTTTGTGACTATAGTCTTGTGTTGAACCCTCGATATTAACCCTTTCCCAAACAATAACGGCATACTTTGTTGCTGACAACTTTAGAAAACATTGTGGGAAAAGGAAAAACTGCTCGTAACGAGCAATTTCTCCTTCTCCCATAAGGTTTTCTGCTCTATCTGAAGAATATTTTTCAATTTCATCACATTTTGAAATGTGGTCTGTAAACTCTTTGAATTTGGGACAGTCCAAAATTTGTTGTTTGGGAAAGGGTTAAGTATCTTCCTGTGATTTATAGAGAATAGAAAGTTGGTGTTGTGAATCCGAAATGTTATTAGGCAATGCATTAGAATATTATCCAGTGAGCCGAAGGGGATTCGGATAACAATCTGAAGCCAAGCCTGATAACCTTTCCTATTCAAAGACACCAACCATCTTTTTTGTTTATCCTGTTACCTATATGGATTCAAAAAACGAACCAAAAATGAATATAAGACAAGAAAAAAGTGAAACCATGCAGAGAATTAACACTGAAAGGTGCGGTGCGCACAGCCATCATGTTAATTAGTGATGGATATCAAAAAGTGTTATACAGCACTCGGTTATCCGTCTGAAAGTTGCCCTTGTAACAGGAAAGAAATTGTTAAATGAAGATTTTCTCTTTGAGTTTGGAGTTAAACTATTGTGATAAGAGAAATTACTTGTTTCTTGAGTTCTCTGCAACAGAGGTGTCACAATGCATGTTAAAAATCCTTAGAATGCTGGGTTATTTTCTAAAAACAGACTTTTGTGTCGTCTGCTTTCCAAAACCTTACCTATCTGCTTAATTTTGTTGAGGAAAGATACACAGATTGGCAAACAGGTTAGATCACAGTAAACTAGCTGCTGGCCTGGATCTAGCTTGTTTGTATAAGCATGAAGTTGGTTTCAGCATTATAATGGCTAAGACAGAAAAGGTCTAAATGGTTCATATTGAATAAATACTTAACTAATGAAACACAATTAAGCATTAATCACATTACAGATATTGGAAACGTTATTTATTTTATATGCTTTTAAAGTTTTGAATTTCACATCAGGCAATGACACAACCTTTTATCCTGTCACTAGTGCCATTTTGGGACTGATAAGTAGGTGCCGTATAACATTTGTGATATCCGGCACTAACCATATAACACATGCACATGACGAATCATGACGTCATAAGAACGAAATGACGTCATATTTACATCATTCTCTAATTATTTTTTCTTTTTTTCTCGTGTTTTATTCACATCTTGTTTGTTTGAAAGGATACATAAAGGTAACATGATAAATACAATAGAAAGCTGGTGTCTTTGAATGGGAAAAGTTATCGGGCTTGGCTTCGGATAATATCCGTTTTGCTTTCGGCTCACCGGATAATATTCCTAAGCCTTGCCCGATAACATTTCCGATTCACGACACCAACCATCTATTCTCTATTTCTTGAAGGTCATCTTCCTAGTGTTTTAAAAAAAAAATATTCATAACCTGATACTTAAAGTCAATTTGTTAGCAGTGATCCATTTCAAATGGAAACCATAAAATCTGGATATTTTATAACATTCTGTTAGAGTACAGCTCTTCCCATACATGAAGACATAAATTGTCTGACATCTTTATGTCCCAAACTGATGGCAGCATGGCTGATGTATGATTTGTCGAATCAAATTTTATTTTACTCAACCTTTCAGTGAGGTATATATTACTTAAAATCTTGGATTTGTCTGAATGTTGATCAATATTAGCTTGACAAATTGAACTTTCAACGCAAGACTATATTAAGTCCACCATATTATGAAACACATATTGCCCCGATTTATCAATATATTGCATTTTTACAGAAAGAATGAAGTCAATGTCCAGGAAAGCTGATACATAACTGAAAAATTGTTGATATGGTGTTAAACATCATACAAACAACAAAGTATTTATTACTGATCAAAGTTCAGATTATGGAAAGGCTCATCAATGTTTCAAGTATGCTCTGCTATAAAACTCTCTTTAGTCATTGTTGGCCAGAGGCGTAGCTAAACCATTTACACAATTATTTGGTCATGGGCTCAACAAAGACATTTAGGTTTAGTTCTTATGGTGCTGGAACTAACTTCATGCTTATGCAAACAGGTTCAATACAGGCCAGCATCAAGTTAATTGGCCACTGGCCTATGATCTAACCTCTTTTCTACTCTTGGTATCCTTCCCAACAAAATTAAGCATATATCTAAGGTTTTGGAGAGGAGACTACACAAAAATTTATTTTTAGAAAACTACCCAGCATTCTAAGGGTTAAATGAGGAGCTTTTTTCTCAAATACCTGATATTAATTTTTCACCACCATGGATATAAAAAATGTTATGAAATGAGAAAAGAACTTTAGTGCATTTCACTTGAACATGTTATTGAATACCGAACATGGATTGGAATAATAGGAGCTTAAAGGCTTTCTCTGATTCAAATTACTTGAGGATCTTTGCAGCAGATGTTCTTTGACAAAAATGTAAATCACGAGAAATCTGCTTCTGCAATGATAAACACAATATTTAAGAATCAGTTCTGCAATTTTGTTGATTATAATGTGTCACTTTGATGGCAATAATGTTTAGAGTGACATCTACAGTCAAACTCGTGGTAAGAGGTCAACCTATGGAACTGAGAAAATTGGCTGTTTAAGTCAGGTTGGCTGTTTAACACAAATTCAAGTACACTATAAATCCAAAAATAGGACTTTCTGTAGTGGTTGTTCAAGGCAGGTTGGCTGCATAAACTGATGGTTGCTTAACACAAGTTGGACTGTACCTCAAAATTCTTAGATTATGGAAGGAATTCAGGCAATAATTTCTTTTCAATAGCTTATCCTCGATTTATATATATACTTGGTTTATTTTACCGAAAGTGGAATATTACAGAAACCTTTCTTAACATGAAGAGATAATGCTAGTCTTAACCCTTTAAGGTATAGAGATAAGGCTTATCAGTGACACTATAGGTATAAACCATCCGATTATCGAAGACCATTAACGCATACATAATTAGTCACCCTGGGTACCTATTTGCACAGGATTATCTCCGATAATTGTTATTGATTGGGGTACTGTTAATCAAACCCAAATTAATGCATTTTGCATTCATCTAATAGATTTTCTCAAAGAATAAAAGACGAAGAGAACAAAATTTCCTTTAAGTTGATGTTTTTTTTCTTTATTTAGTGATACATTCATATCAGGATTAAGTTGTAGAAAATTAAACAAACAATGAAAATGTATATTACGGCGTGAATTATACAAAATCAAAAGTAATAATATGACTTATGTGTTCTCCCTGAGAGATCCCTAATTTATTTTTCTGTTTTGTCATCAATTGCAGGGAATTTTGTTGCCGAAAAATACCATTCATGACTCGAAATACATACTTTGCCTTTGCATATTTCTCAACAAAGCTGAATCGTTTTACTTCAATTCCCATTCAAACCGTTTCCAAAATGAAGAAAATAATGTTTTTCAACGCTATATTTCTTTGTAAAGAAGTTAAACCTGGTCCTTCTAATAAATGTAAAACAGGAAAAATCAACTCATTTTGGCAACGACACATGCTAATATTTCCGTAAAAAACGTGTCCATGGGTGATGAATTTACCAAAAACTCGTAGTTGTAGTCAAAGTCGGAGGAATGATCTAATTTGCTTGTCCGTGAATTGGTAATATTTATCAACATTTCATCATCTTCAGGCTTAAAAAACCCCGATCAAATTACTGCTCTGAATCTACATTGATGTCTGACTTGCGATCGGAAACACCAAATTGGCTAAATATTTTAAAAAGGCCGTCTTTATAACGTCAATTATTTGACGGCTCGATTTTCAATCGCCTTTAAACTTTGAACAATAGCTCCGTGTCATAAACATCCTTTACAGGTCGCGTGCCGTATGCTCTCGTTTTAATTGGATAGTATTTTTAGAAATGTGTTAAGTTACTAAAGAATTGCATGAAATCCTTATCGAGTCTTTACAAATCGGCAGTGTTTTGATCTTTTATGACCGGAGGACTTCTCATTAATTGGATTGGTAATTTGGATTCCCTTCATCTCAATTTGATAGCGTTATTTCCATAAGCGTGTCGTGAGACCATTATCAAAAGATTCTCTCTAGAGCAAAAGTTTTAACTTTTACCCTATAATTTTATCATCGGAAATGAAAGAAGACATATTTATTTAAGAGGAAAATAAATTTTGGAGAAAATGACGTGTGTGCAAAGTTGTGTTATTAAGAGCTAAAGTTGAATCAATTTTTCAGCTGTCAAAAAGCGTTCTATGCGGTAATCGATAGAACGTCAAAATAGGTTTTATACGGTAATAGGTATAACGGCGAAAAGGGTTTTATACGGTAATCGATAAGGCGGCGAACGGCGCTATATACCGTAAAGGGTTAAGCAATATCTTATTTTCTTACAGTGGTTTTCAAAATTCTTCTGTTACAGGTGCTTTTAAACATGCCTTGGAATTGACTATTCATGAGAATTGGGAACATCTTATAGGTTTTACCGATATAGACATAATGTTCTTAGACCTGGATTATTAGTGATCTGCATCTGATGCCAAAAAAGGAATCATAGTATGAAAACTCGACATAAGTTTGAAGACTTATGAATCATTCAACTCATTACCGTTAAAATGAGAGGATAATTGATTTATGTGTGACTGATAACAGAGAAACAAAAGAAAAACACATAAATACACCTTGTATGAATGATTGGACCAAATTAATGATGAAGTTTAAGTGTATTAAGTGTGGAACATGGAATAGTGTGTGATGTAGTATGGTCACTATGGACACCAATCAAACCGTTACCATGGAGACAAGTGATAGTGTCATAGCTCATGAGGAGTTTTCCCTACGCGAAGAGTCGATGCTTTTCATTGATGACGATTCCATAGAATATGAAGGAACTCACTCAAGCAGCATTTGTCGCAAAAAATGTGTTGTGCGGCTTGATAATGCCAGATATACAATAGGTACTTTTATATGTGTTGTGATTCTCTTACTTTTTTTTATCATTTTTTTTCCAACCATATCACTACATGTATCTATGAAATTTGGGGGTCCTGTGTGTCCCAGTGGTTAAGGTGGCGGACTTAGAACTTTGGGGTCCTGGGTTCAAGGCCCCATCGACACCTCTGGTTTTGTTGGAGTGACCTTTGGCAAGTCACTTCAGAACCTAAGCCTTGTGCTGATGGATCCAGAAAAGCTGTTTCATAACTGAAAAGAATTGTTGATACAGTGTTGAATGCCATACAAATAGATAAATATTAATTCAGCTTTTAACCCCTCCTCTGCCAATGTCAAGATGACCAGCATCTTGGTTTTCGTTTTAAATTCTTTTCCCTATTAAAGGTGCTTGTTCACAGAAGAGAAAATTTGAAAGTCTCAATAAAATGTCATTTAAACAATACAGATGTTGTATTGCTGTTTCATATATACATTTAAAGATGGCTTTCGTAAGCAAAATTAATTCAGGAAGCCTTAAACCTTTCCCAAACAATAACGACATTTGACCACGTTGTTGCAGACGACTTTATAAATCATTGAGGGAAAACAAGAAATTCCTCATGACGAGCAAATTTTCCTTTTCCCACAATGTTTTCTGCCCTATCAGAAGATTATTTTCTAATTTCATCAAATTTTAAAATATCGTCTGCAAACTTTTTCAATTTGGGACAGTCGAAAATTTGTTGTTTGGGAAAGGGTTAACATACATGATTATTCACAAGATACACTTTTTATAGAATAAAAACGATCTGAATTTTTGCATTTAATGTCTATTCTTCAGTAGGTATGGTAAAACAGTACAGCTTTGGTACAGTTTAAAAAAAAAAGATTTTCAACTTTTAAATTTCCTCACATTTGTGAACAAGGGCCTGATGTGATGATAGGCCCAATACAATTCAAAACAATTTTGCCAAGATGCTCTCAAAGGTGCAATGGAGGAGGGCACAGAATATTTCAAAACAAATCATAAAAGTAATCTAGCTGTATTAGTTATATATTTAAAGGAAGACTTTTCTCCAATCAGAGATGGATTGTAAATGCATTTGAATTGATGAATATTCAATAAATATTCATGAGGACGCTATTAAATTAGCTTAGACTTTCATTGAATATATGAAAATATTATTTTCTTTTCTATTTTTGTCGAGCAATTTGAATGCTAGAAAAAGAATACTTATAGAACGCAATTTCTCATTCCAAGTATTTCTTTGGTCTTGCATTGAACTCTCATTATGTAATGAGTATTCCCTAATGTTGTTTTCTATTTAGACCAGTCTCAATGTCTACTAAGTTTGAATGGATTAACCAATTTCCACAATGTAGTAATATATCACTTGCCCAAATTAAAGGCAATAGCAGAAAAAAAGCTAAAAAAACAAACAAACAAACAGCACAGCTTCATTTTGTTTGAGTAATAGGGGAGAACCTTTTTGTTCAAATGTTAATTTGTGCCTTCACAGAAGTTGATTGCTTATTATATTGAAAGTATGTTTTCATGCAGAAGTTTCTTTGTATTAACGCATTACTAAACAATGAAGATATTTGACCAAATTGTTGCAGATTACTCTGGAAAACATTGTGGGAAAAGGAGACATTGCTCTTTATGAGCAATTTCTCCTTTTCCCACAATGTTCTTGGCCCTATCAGAAGATTTTTTTTTGAATTTCATCACATTTTGAAATGTCGTCTGTGAATTTTGAACAGTTGAAATTTTGGTGTTTGGCATTCACCTATTCAAACAAATTTCCTAAAATGATGTTTGTTGCTGTTTTTGTCACGAGCAGTTCCTCCTTTTCCCACAATGTTCTCTAAAGTCGTCTGCAACAAAGTGGTCAAATGTCATTATTGTTTGGGAAAGGAATAAACAAACAAAATCGAAACAAATTATGAAGAAAAAAAAGGAAACAAAACTTGAACAAGTAGAAAATGAAGAATACATTCATGAGGTCATATGAAACGATGTACTAATGACATCATGATTTGTCATGTGACTGCATTACATGTGGTTCGTGCCATATATCACAAATGTTGAATGGCGTATTGTTATTGGTCCCAAAATGGCATTGGAGTCAGGATAAAACCTCTGCCACAATAGCTAAATTATCTATTTATGATACCATTTAGGAAACATGATCATGTTTATTAACATTTTCCCTTTCTTTATTTATTTCAGGTAAGTGAAGAAATTATACTTCAGTCCTACCCCCTCTCATTGTTGTTCTTATGAACATGGAAATTGACAAACAAACTCAGGAAAGGTAAGTAGGTTTGCAGAAACTGTCATTGTGTTTCACAAGTTGCCTCCCTTATTAAGAAAATAGTTACAATGTATTTTATAATCCTTTTAGAAAGAAATAGAAGCTTTATAGAATATTTAAGCTTTAATTGTCTCTTGCCACCAAAACTGCTCATTTCATCGGGGTGAATGGTTGTTTTTTGCAGATAAATTTTTACATTTTCTCATCATACCCACATGTCTTTTTTTATCACAATGATTTTCACTGTCAATAATAAATGATTCATAACAAATGATATTCTGTGAGCATGTTTATTTATGGTATCATTGAATAAGCCTTACTTCAAAAAATTAATGTTTTGAAATTGTCAGCAGGACTTAACTGTTGCAACTTGCAATATTAGTTAAAAAAGGAAAGGTTTTCGCTCTCCTTACATTTCTTAAAAATCATATGATCAGCTTGTCATTCTATAATGTTATCATTTGTGGTCTGCAAGATCTTAAAGTTAATTTAATTCCTACAAAATTTAATGGTTTATTTGTTGGCAGTTGTTGACATGGAGTTCGTGCATGCCCTAGTGATTAAGATCTAGAATGTGGATTTGCGCAGAGGTTCAGGGTTGGAACAGGGCTGGATTAAAACCTGAGTGCCGCTGGTTTTGTAGAAATGTCCTTTTAATGCACATCATTACCCTAGCCTACTCCTGGGATGGATTCTAGAACTTATTCATGAACTTGAATAACATTTCTGAACACAAAGATTTTCTTATTTTGTTCATGAATTTCAAGTACATGTTCATGAACATCAAGAACAGGTTCATGAATGTATTCATGAACCTGTACTTGATGTTCAAGAACCTGTTAAATTGTCAATTATTCTAGAACTATTACAAATCTATGTATTAAAGGAGTGCTGTTTTTTCCTGTAAGAATTTTTATCTTACATAATATCTTTTCAAAGTTATCGGCTGCTTAGTTTAGAAATAATGTCTGTAGTTGCAAGAAAAGGAAAATGAACTGATTTGCACTCACAGTTTATATGATCTGTTACTGACAGGTGTGGAAATGGTTTCATTGCCAGAAGAATCTAAATATTTTTCTAATATCAACATTTTTCATAGCGCACCTTCTGTTTGTGTCATTAAAGGTATCGTTTAATTTGTTAGGTAATCAGTATTTTTTCATCAACAATTTGTTATTTTGGTGCAGATATAGTCTTCAACTAAGAAATTTGTTGCACCAAAAAATGTTTGCCAATAGATCAGTACTTTCTGTAAACCTTTTTACCAAACAATAACGACATTTGAGTAGCCTTTTGCAGACGACTTTGGAAAACATTGTGGGAAAATGGTCCCTCATCCAAGGTTTACTGTAGGATGAGGGTCATTATTAAAGTAAAGCCGGAGGCTGAGCATGTTTGTATATACCCCCCCATGTCTATTGCTTTTGCTTTAGATCAGTTGATGTGTTAACCCTACCCTATGGTTGATTTGCAACAAAACATTCCTTACTTTAAACTTATGATCTCCTAGTTGAAGAGTACTTCCGGTATAGGTAGGGCGCACTCAGTTTTTATTCGATTCTTTAAAGCGCGATCGGTTAAAATATATGTCAAGACGATATGCTAATTCATACATGTGAAAGCCGGAGGCTTTACGGAGAATAAGGAGAATTTGCTCTTACAAAGCAATTTCACTTTTTCCCACAATTATTTCTGCCTTTCAATTTTGTCACGTTTTAAAATGTTGTCAGCAAACTGTTTCAACTGGGTCAGTCGAAAATGTGGCGTTTGGTAAAGGGTTACATAAAAGAGTGTTTTGGTCCCTACAATGCTAATTGAAATAGTTGTTAATTAGATAGAGCTGAAGTGAAACTTATGCTTAGCATTGCAGCTAAAACAAGAACTTTCTTCTACTCTCCCCCCTTTTTTTGGTCCCGAAGATTCAATCAATTTAAAAGGAATGTGCTTTGTCAGATTTGTGTTTGAATACCCATTTCTCTGATTTTGACCTGCAGTAACAAACTTATACAAAGTCAGAGGCCAAGTCAAAGGCTCTTGCCTAACTCCTTTTGGGTTTTTCTAAACCCCATTTATAATGGTTTTTCATATGAAGTCTACTTAGTATATTAATTCTTCTCTCTGATTCCTGGATACATGACCAATACTTATATCGAAATCAGATATATGCAGAATGGCAAGACAGACCCTTATACTGGCAGGAAACGAACCTGCAACCCTCCTGTTCCAAAGCCAACACTCAATCAAACCTCGAATCGCTGTTAACAGCTTTGAGCTATACTTCATACTGCCAGCATGTTTTGATTGTTGATTCAACCCTGGAGATTTGATTCCAACAACGTCAATTAAGCACAGAGAAAGTATAGTATTCTGGTGTTTTATACTGACAAGACAGACTTTGAAGAGCAATTTATGTTGGTAGCTAAATTAACCATTGATGAATCAATTAGACCTTTTACTAAACATTCTGAGGTTTTAAACCTTTACCCATCGCCAAATTTTCAACTGTCCCAAATTCAAAGAGTTTGTAGAGGACATTCCAAAATGTGATGAAATTGATAAAAACTTTTCTGATAGGTCAGAAAACACTGTGGGAAAAAGAGAAATTGCTTGTTAATGTTTTCCGGAGTCTTCTGCAACAAACTGGTCAAAAGTCGTTATTTGACTTAATGGCTCATCCTTTATATGCTTTGAAATCATTCAGGGAAAAATAGAAATTCTTAACACGGTTATCAAACAATTTCTGTTCTTGTGGATGTAAAACTTATAGTTTAACTAATGTTGTTCAGATTTTTTTTTTCAAATGAAAGATCGTCAAGTTTTGAGGATTTGTTAAAAACTTTGGCAACAGCAGATCTTTCAGATGATAGTATTTCCCAAAGGCCAAATTTTCGACTGTCCCAAATTGAAAGAGTTTGATATTTCAAAATGTGATGAAATTGAAAAATACGCTTCTGATAGGGCAGGAAAAAATTGTGGGAACATGAGAAATTGCCTGTTAATAGCATTTTCACCTTTTCCCACAATGTTTTCCAAAGTCTTCTGCAACAAACTGGTCAAATGTTGTTATCGTTTGGTAATAGGCTAATGGATCAACCTTTATATGCTTTTAAATAATTCAGGGAAAAATTGAAATTCTTAACATGGTTATCAAACAACAATTTCTGTTCTTGTGGATGTTAAACGTATAGTTCAACAAAGGCTGTTCAGCCTTTTTTTTTTGTTAGATTAAAGATGTTCAAGTTTTGGGGATTTTATAACAACTAGGATCCTCGATTTTCTGTAGGGTTCATGCAGATGAAACATATTTAGATCCTAATAATTTGATAAAAACTTTGGCATCAGCAGACCTTTCAGATGGTTATGATTGATACATAATGTATATGCACTGTGTGCATCTTAGGAAAATTGGCAAAAACATTACAGATATCTCACCATATGCTTTCTTGAAAACATTTTTCAACCCAGTACCAAACAATGACGACATTTTACCATTTTGTTGCAGACGCCTTGGTAAAACACTGTGGGGAAAGGGGAAATTGCTCGTAATGAGCAATTTCGCCTTTTCCAATAATTCTTTCTACTCTATCAGAAAATAAATTTCCAATTTCTTCACATTTTAAAATGTAGTCTGCAAACTCTTTCAATTTGGGACAGACGGAAATTTGACGATTGGCAAAGGGTATGGGGACTGTCCTAGAAACACCAGCATTTCTGGTAGAAAAGTGTTGTGCATACAAAGATAGACTGCCCAGGAACACTCTATATAGGGATTCCCTTTCAGGAGTCACGTTTTAACCCTTTTCCACACAATAACGACATTTGACCACTTTGTTGCAGACGACTTTAGAAAACCTTGTGGGAAAAGGAGAAATTGCTCGTAACGAGCAATTTTTCCTTTTCCCACAAGGTTTTCTGCTCTTTCGGAAGAATATTGTTCAATTTCATCACATTTTGAAAGAAATGTGGTCTGCAAACTCTTTCAATTTGGGACAGTCGAAAATTTGTTGTTTGGGAAAGGGTTAAGTAAGTGGGTCGACTTCATTAGTGCATTCTGTGGTGTTGTACAATTCAATCTAATTGTCTGTATTAGCTCGGGCAACTTTGGGCGGTGTGATGGTTGACAAACGACGACGTAGGTCTGTGGAGAAAATGTTTCTTGTCAATACTTTCCCTAGGAGGTTCTGGTAGGTTCAATCCCTTAGGTCAGTGGTTATAGGAGTACAACAATACTAGATTCAGCCCCAAGTTGAAAAGTTGACTATGTGGGGTGTCCTCATTATTTCAGATTCTGGTAATGCAAAATGACTTAACACTTTACCAAACGCCAAATTATTGTCCCAAATTGAAGGAGTTTGCAAATGCCATTTCAAACTGTGATTAGATTGGAAAAAAAAATGTTCTGACAGGGTATAAAACATTGTGGGAAAAGAAGAAATTGCTTGACACGAGTAATTTCTTTCATTTCCACAATGTTTTTCAGAGTCATCTGCAACAAACTAGTTAAATGTTGTTTTTGTTTGGTAATGGGTTGAAAATAGCTGAGCTTTGTTTTTAGGCTCAACTAAAATGAATTTAGAAATAGCATGTAGATGACCTGTAATAATATATATATAACCCCTAAAAACCATCCACATTTCCATATATAATGGGTCAAAAGTCCCTCAAATTAGCATAAATCAACGTGGTCAAGGGAAACCATGCACACATGAATGGTTAGGCGCAATACTATAGTAAGTTCTTCACATTTGTAGTATTGCACTGAACCCATGATCATGTATGTTTCACTGAGGTAGCTGCATGCAAAATCTATTGAAAGCATAGAATCCAGTCAAAAAAGAAAAACTTATTAACACAATCTCATATCAAAGGTTTGATGCAATAATTAAAGACTGTAAGAAGTCCTTTTGTTTGGTAATAGACTTACCTGCACTTGAGTCTTGCATGCTGCCATAAACATGCAGATAATTGTGCTAGCAGACACTGCTTTGCTTCAATCTTTATTGATAAGTCTGTGTTGTCAGAAGATATCCACTCTTCCAGTGCCAATATCACCGATCAGCACATTGTTGTGGAGTGCCAATGTCAAAGGTCAAGGTCATCTGATCAGATTTATTGTTGTTAAGTTATTTTACTAAAACATGTTGTTTGGCATTGCATTTTTTTTTTAACCGTACTTTGCCACAATGGCGTTAGGGTATATGCCATCAAAGGTCAAGGTTATCTGATCAGAGTGTGTGTTGTTGAGAATGTTATTATACAAAGCATTTTATGTGCAATCTTTGTTTAAAGATTCAAATTAATTTATGATATTTTAAACAGGTACAGCCTTGACCACTCTACCACTGCACCACTCTCCCCCACGTTATATATAACTTTAAACTTTTTTATCTTACATTGATTGTGACAGAAGCTTGACACTTATTACATTCACTCTCACTGCTTCCTGGATACTATACCAGTACTTGCCCAGATTCTTGGGTTAGTTTCTGCAATTTTCACCTTGCATAACAGGGGATTTGTACCAAAGACCCTCAGTACAAGAGGCAGACACTCTACCACTGCATCACTGTCACTTACATACAATGTATTAGTTGACAGGTATTCATGGATATTTCTTGACAATTTAATTCTGCTTAAGATCTCTTGGAACAGGATGTAAAGATATCCTGTTTATCAAAAGTATGCAACAAAAGCTATTAGCACAAGAAAATGAGATTGTAGCTCCCAGGTATTACCCCAGACCTATAAAGATGCACCCTATGAAGATAAATTAGCACCATGAAATGTATTTGTGTTGTACAAGGAACCACCCCTATAACTTACTTTGATCTTCAAACATTATAAAACTCATTAAACCTTATGTAATAGATTCGTTAGTGAGCTGTTAGAAGGATTGTTGATTGAATGAAATATTTGCGTACCTTCCAAATTTCATCATTTTCCAACAACAATTTCTTTATACCATACAAATGCTTTTAGGAGGATTTGCTTTGTAATACAAATATTATAATTTCTTTGTCTGTAAACTCTTTAGAATTTTTTCTTTAATCAATTAATTTAATCACAAACTCACTGTAGTCTGGAGATCATTGGATACTGCATTTTTAGATATGGCTTTCAAACATAAGCAGCCCAAACAAAATTTCAAAGCATGGTGAATAAAGGAAAGTATACTACATTAAAGGGAACTTTTCCTTTTTTCTGAAAAATGTTCCAGTAGATGAAACTGGTCCTATTACTGGTGCTGCTTTCAATTTAAACGGGTTTAAACAGCCATGGGAAATGGACTTTGACTAACTCGGATTGACTTGAATTAGGAAACTTCAACCCTTATAGTGCTCGAACCAAGTTCATGCTTATGCAAACAGGCTAGATCCAGACTAGCCGCCAAGTAACCTGTTTGCTACGCTGAGTATCATTCCTCATCAAAATTAAGCAGATTTTTAAGGTTTAGGAAAGCAGAAAACACAAAAAACTATTTTCAACAAAAATTACATAGCATTTTAAGTGATAAAAAAAATCTTCTCATGTTAAGCTCTTGTCAGCCATCATTGTTGTTGTTGTTATCTCTAAGAGACATGTTCTTATTCCCCTGGCATAAGAGGTACAAGTTCCAGAAAAGTGAGAATCAATTTATTAGTTGCATAATCTTGTTAAAAGTCAATCTCTGGAACTCGGTTGAAATTATGCAGATGCTGGTTTTAAGGTTTGAAAACTTGAAATGTTTCCAGCTGCATTTCCAATGGGTTATCGAATTCTCTGCTCTGGCGTTAAGAACCTTGTTAATGTGCATGTAATCTTACTGCTTTAACAGCTTTCCAAAGTTTTAAACCCTCTAAATAACCCTTTCCCTAATCTACTCTTGTTTTAACTCTTTACCACCTGCAGACAACATTTTTTCACTTGAAGCGGAGGACTTTAGAATTTTTTTTTTGTAAACATGTGAAAAACCTTTAAGTTCTGCTGTTGTGATATGTGAATAGATTGAAAAAGCATTGTGGCAAACCAAGAAATCGCTTGTCACAATGCTTTTTGAAAGTCGTCTGCTGCAAGACGGAAAAATGAGGCGTTAGGTGGTAATGTGTTACAATTGACCCCCGGCCTTTTTCAGTTCATTCCAATTTGCCAGCTTCCATCCCTGGAACCATGGTACTGTGAAAAAAGATAAATTGCATATTGTAACCAATTTATGGTTTTTATCACAATGGTTTCTGCCTTAAATTAGAACATGATTGATCATTGTGTTCACCAGGTGCGCTTTGCACTAACCTTTGTACTAATGCTTAAAGGATTGTGGGTAAACCAATCAATGGATAAAAACTTATTTTGGTTGTTGTTGTGACATGACGTCACAAGATAGCGTTCAAACTGACCGTTGCACATTTGCAAAGATGTTGTTCTTCTACGAAAAACTCCTTTTAATTTTTCTATTTGCTAGCTGGATATTAATTCAAATAATAAATTAACCTGTTTTGTAGTTATTACACATTACAATCAATTCCTTGGGTTATATTTAAAAAAAAGTATTTCTTTGCGTATGTTCCTACTGTGATGTGGTGCGTAGGTACACAAAAAGCCATATCTCGCTGTGATGCGTCGTGGTACAGGGGTCTGTAGTTACTGATGCGGTAGACCCCTTAACAGGATGCATTATTGATATGTTGTATACTTTCATCGTTGTCTGCCCCAACATATGATAAAGGAGCATTTATAAAGTCCCATATTGTGGTGTGTGTTAAACTAATCTCATTGTTGCAGATTCTACTGCAGAGGTCTTCGATCAATTTGATAATAACTGTAGATTTGGTATTGCTGGCATAAAACAAGTTAATAAAGCAGTGCACTATTGTATGGGAATCTTTCTTACCCATGCAAAAGATTCAAGAACTGGAATGAATAACTCAGGGACTATAAGAATGATTCTCAAATCAACAATATTATGAATGCTCGTGACAGATTTGAATAAAGACTTAAAATGATTCCCAATTTCACAAATTTATTTTATAGAAAAGCATCTCTTTATGTTTTATTTTAAATGTTGACAATTTTTTCTGTTTTTTGACTAAGGGTGCGTCAGCACCTTAGTCCATTGAACTTACATACCACTTTTTTAGGGACGGTACTTTATCGATACACAAACGGAGGTCTGACCCCAATTACTCATTAAACATCCGCCTTCACTTTGCGGACTAATACCTTTTTGGAACTAGGAATGTAGTCCGGATTTACTCTCTTTGTTTTGCTCTATATTATTATGACTGTTGCCTAATGGGAAATCGTAAAAGGTCCAGATGTTCGAAAAATAGACTATCATTCGGTCTCTGTTTACAATAATAATAATAGTAATGGTGGTAAAACGTGCAGCTGTTTTTTCCTCGAGATGTTGCTCAAAGAAATTTTCAAATGTTTCCTCAATTATCATTGCTTAAACACACCTAAGTCCTTCAGCGCTATCAGCGCTTTGATTTTAAATGGTACTAAAACAATATGTTTAACATTATATAAAAGTTACTACATGCTGAACAGGGTCGTACTATTGATACAGCAATGTTTTTCATGAAACTATTTTAAACCTTCCTGCTACTTTATTTGTATGGCTCTTGATTTAAATCCTTTAAAAGCCTACTAGTGCTAAAAGAAACTTGCAACACTAGGTGAAATTAGTAATAAATTATGTTAGAATATGTTTAAACATAGTGTTACACCGCATGATCATGACAATATTTTATCATCACTGTTTCAAAGTGCTATTTTCACAATTTGTGTACCCCACAAATTGACTTCATTGTTTACTTTTAAGTTATGTCTAAAAATACTGATGAGCACTTGGATAAGCCAGTGGCGGTCATCTGGTTATAAAAGATACTGTCACTCATTCAACATCAACAACAACAACATGAATATTCAAATAGAGAATTTCTCAGATTTCATTGGTTCCCAATGTTTCTTGGCTGACCTTAATTTATTGCTAATTGTAAACGAACCTTGTTGTACTCACTCCTTTTTCTTTTAAAAGCATCATTAGAATGTGTTACGGTCTCGATTGCTCTGTAAATGGAATTTAAAGTGACTTTAAGTGAATTGTCAATTATTCAAGAACTTTCACAATTTTAGAGTAAATGAGCGCTAGTATGGCTTTAAAAGGGCTTTTCTTTGTATCATTTTACAGATTTACAAGCGCATCTGAAGTTATGAAATAAGCATTTGAAATAAACCTTGCTCATATTCTGAATGGAATAAACTCAATCCATATAAGGACGCCTTAATCATACTAGGCGCCAATATATGGTACAGTTCACTCTCAGACTCATTTTACATTCAACTAAAGAAGAATATTCATAAAGATGTTATACAGGAAATGAGTATTTTACAAAGGAAGTCTGTATTGCTTGTATATTTGTACATGGATAACATTTCAGTTCTAAATGGAATATTCATGATGTCAGCTTTCATTATGATATTTACGATAACATCCCAGGTCTTGTTTTCAAACTGAATATAACTCTTGGAATGCTGGGTAATTTTTTAAAAATAGATTTGTGTGTCGTCTGCTTTTCAAAACTTTGAATATCTGCTGAATTTTGGCGAGGAACGATACTCAGAGTAGCAAACAGGTTAGATCATAGGTCATCCATCAATCTACTTGGCGGCTGGCCTGGATCTAACCTGTTTGCATAAGCATAATGATGGTTCCAGCACTATAAGGGGTAATCATGGATTATGCATAGACAGGCATAATACAATAGAAACAAAGGTCTGAAACTCATTCCTTAATTTGAAATTTTGGCTTTGCGGAATACAAACCTATTGCAGGCTACAAAAAATAAATTACCTCAAAAAGAATTGTCTTTGTGAATCCAGTGACTAGAGGGGTGGGTGGGGCAATTAAAAATTTCAGTTTGCTTAGTGTATTTGTTGTTGGACGAGAGTAATTATCAGAAGGATGTAATTCAACCGTCATTTAAAACCATACTCAGAGGGGGGAAAATAAAGCTGACAAACACGTCAGAGATAGCTTCCTGGATTTGCTTAAACTCCTTTATTGTGTCTAAGAACAATACTTAAAGGTAGATAGTTATTGACAATTATTGCAGTGATAGCTGAGTTTTCACTTGGTATGTTGAAACTAGAGCTAGGCCTCCATACGAGGGTCGTGGGTTTGAATCGAGTCATTAGCGTGTTCGGCCCTGTGACCTTTCATTCGTCCACATTCAGCGCGAGTACTGGTTATGTATCCAGAGAAGCAGAATTAGAAGTGATAAATCTAAGTTCTTAGAACTTGTTTCATAATCTATGTAAAATAAGTAAGTTGAAACTATGGGAACTGGTTATTAGTCCAAATTGAAGGCAATTTCAGATGACTGTTTTAAAGTATGAAAAGTGATAGTTTTGTATCACATTTGATAGACTAAATTGTGACAAAAGAAGAAATTGCTAATCTTTTTTGTTACAATGGTCTATAAAAAAGCTTCCTACATCACAGTACAGGGTAGGCTAGTTATCCCTTTCCCAAACAATTGCGACATTTGACCACTTTGTTACAGACGGCTTTAGAAAACATTGTGGGAAAAGGAGGAATTGCTCATAACGAGTAATTTCTCCTTTTCCCACAGTGTTTTCTGCCCTATCAGAAGATTATTTTCCAATTTCATCACTTTTTGGAAAGTTGTCTGGGGTTAATGGTAGACTGGTGGAATGCCATAATAGAGAACGTAGACAAATAAGAAGTTGTGGAATAATGTGGTGTTGACAGGCGGCTTATGTTGGTTTCCATTATTTTGAAACAAGGACAAATCTGCTGCTGATTAATGACCTTTGACAGCTTGGCCTTTCACTGGTTGATATATGAGTAGGACTTTCCATGCTCAGATTATTCATCAATTAATCTTAACCCTTTATTGTAGGTATTATCTGAGACGATTCTTATGAGTCAATAAATAGGTTTTCTGCAAGATGATTCTTATGGACTTACCTACAAGATAATATTTATTTCGTTGTTTTTGAAAATACAAAACATTAACAAAAGACACTTATCATAATGCACTCTGGTATGTGTTGTTGCTTTCTACTCTACTTCATAAAGAATATATTTTATTTACTCTTATTTTTGTCATCTGCTGTTGCTGTTTATCTTTAATATTTGCAAACTCTGTTGCTTTAGAGTTATTTAAAACAAGTCTCTGACATCTGTGGTTCATTCAGGTTGTTTGCAAAACACATACAAAGTGCTCTCAAAGTGAGCAAACTATATTTTGCTGTTGACACATATGTTGTCATCAGTTAAAAGCATTTCTTGTGGGTCAACTCTTACATGATGCTTAACTCGGAAGTTCTGAGTTTGAGCCCCAACCACACATCTGGTTTCGTAGGAGTGAACTTTGACAAGTCACTTCAGAGCCCTAGCCTAGTACTTGGGGATCCAGAAAAGCTGTTACATAACTGAAAAATTGTTGATATGGTGTTAAACATCATACAACCAAAACCATGATGCTCTAGTTCTCACCAGTCTTCTCTTCGTTCATTGGAATCTTGAGCAGTTGGTATCAAAATCAGATGTCAAAATAATGAGTTCAATTGATGTTTGTGAAACTCTGCATACTTGGTTGATTGATTGATTGATTGATAAATGCTGAAATTTGAAAAAATGAATGATGCAATTTTTTTTCAAATTACATCTTTTATGACAATATCAGGTTTTTCCTCAATTTGTCTGCTATAAGAGTTTAATATGATGTTTCTATAAGGGAAAAGGTTTGATTAACCCCAGGGTATAATTATGAGTTTTACTCACAAAGCATCCATTAGGCTGAAGTCCCTTGGTCCTTACTCCTTACCATGACATATCTACTGTAGAAAACTTGAAAAAAAAAGAGTGAGATGAAAGGATTAATTGCTTCTAATGATCACTTGAGCCTTTTGTTGCAATGGTTTCAACCCAATAGTGTTGTAAAGTTATTTCTTTTTTATTCTATATGTTGTTGATTGCTTTTGATTTTGGGGCAATCACAAACTACAGTATGGGGGTGGGTGGGGTGAACCATTACCTGTTCTCAAATACCTGCAGTAGACAGGGATGATAAATCGATGAGAATTGACTAAAACGGAACCTGTAGACATCTAGATAGATAGATACACTATTGATGAATCCAAAGAGTTATATATGATGATGTGTCCTGCTTGGCCAAGTTGTTAAGGTGGTTGACTGAGAACGCAGAGGTCCCTGGTTCGAGCACAACAGGAAGAGGTGGGGTTATACTTTTTATCAGACCCTAGTGTTTTCTGTACATATTCGTTTAATGGTTCCTGCATGGCCCAGTGGTTAAGGTGCCTGACTTTGAACAGGGGGGTCCCGGGTTCGAGCCCCACCAATCCTTCTGGTTTTGTGGGAGGACCTTTAGCCAGTCACTCGACGGTCCTAGCCTAGTACTTGTGAATCCAGGAGAGCAGTGACATAACTGAAAAACTGTTGAAACGGCGTTAAACACCAACCCCAAACAAAACAATTCTTTACATCTTCAGTAGAAGACACGAGCTATAAGAGACCATAATAAGACTGAATGATATATTATTGTTTCAATATTCATGGTTATCATCAGGTATTATTTGATAATTTCATTACTTATCATTGCTTTCCGTTTGGAATTGCCAGAAAATCTAATGGGGTGGAATTGGATAACATATTGACTAATGCATGAACCTTCAAGACAGCTAATATCCCCTGTTGCCAAACTTTGCCTGCTAATTGTTCTATGTAATTGTCTCAAGGTATTGCTTCCTATCCAAACAAACCACAAAATGTTGCATGAGGGGAATCATGAACATAATCATAAGAGGTAATTCCCCCCTTTTGTCACAATAGTTTCTGTTTGATTTTGTACAAAAAGCGTTATTGTTCATACTTTATAATGATCGCGTTTGCTTTCAATCTGGACCTGTCAGAAAATCTTGTATGAGTGATTATGTTGTGTCAACCCTTATAGTGCTGGAATTGACTTCATGCTTTTGCAAACAGGTTTGATCACAGGCCAGTCGCCAAGTTAATTGGCGGCTGGCCTGTAATCTAACCTGTTTGCTACTCTGAGAATCTTTCCTCATCAAAATTAAGCCGATATTAAAGGTTATGGAAAGCAGACGACACACAAAAATCTATTTTTAGAAGAAAATTACCAAGCATTCTAAGGGTTAACAGTTTCCATATCAGGTTATTATAGAACCCATACACCATTTCCAATGAATAATCAGTATCACAAAGGGGTTCTTATTTCTGTGAGTGTCGCGTTAGTGCCCTCCATCTTCTAGCACAACTCGGAATGGAAATCATTCATAGATAACATTGGTAGATTAGTTCTGTGGTGATGTTGGAATGGAAATCATTCATAGATAACATTGGTAGATTAGTTCTGTGGTGATGTTGGAATGGAAATCATTCATAGATAACATTGGTAGATTAGTTCTGTGGTGATGTTGGAATGGAAATCATTCATAGATAACATTGGTAGATTAGTTCTGTGGTGATGTTGGAATGGAAATCATTCATAGATAACATTGGTAGATTAGTTCTGTGGTGATGTTGGAATGGAAATCATTCATAGATAACATTGGTAGATTAGTTCTGTGGTGATGTTGGAATGGAAATCATTCATAGATAACATTGGTAGATTAGTTCTGTGGTGATGTTGGAATGGAAATCATTCATAGATAACATTGGTAGATTAGTTCTGTGGTGATGTTGGAATGGAAATCATTCATAGATAACATTGGTAGATTAGTTCTGTGGTGATGTTAGTGTCGGCAGCAAGGATTTGTAGCCGTAATACCACTGAGGATCTGTGCTGGTGATTTGTTCGATTAATGATATGAATTCTGCTACTATGGATTTATTTGTTCTTTCCGTGGAGCTGTTTGTTTTGCCACATATAGGGTAATTGGTCAGCGAGAATATTGTTCTGGAAATGAGTTAGGCAAATAATTCTTATGGAGTGAATTATTGTTTTATTTCTTATAAGTATTAAGGAATTTTTTGTTGGTTTTGACTTTGTGCAATGGAAGTTTGTAATCAAGATCTTTGGGTACTTTTCTTATTATTTTTTTTTTTTTCAAATATATGTGTGGCGTTGATTCTTCTTACCTCTTTGCCTAGTTATAGAGAGACACAGCAGCAAGCAAAAAAGCAGAGTTATCCAAAATGACATCCAAGCATCCATTAAAGTAGAAAATAAGTTCGTTTTTTTAAAAATCATTGAAGTAGAAAATAAGTTATTTGGTTAAAAGTTAGAGAATTAACTTATGGTCAGCAAATTTACATTTTATCAGAATACTGTTGAAATGCCAACTGCTGGAAATGATGTTTCATTTGACTGATGCTTACTTCAGATGGTACTTCTTTATTGAATATTTAAACCCTATAGTGTGGTTACTCATTGGGACTCCTGCACAGGATTCAGAAAGTCTGTTCATGAACATCAAGAACATTTTCATGAATATCAAGAACATTTTTATGATCACCAAGAACATGTTCATGAACATCAGTATGTGTTCATGAATGTATTGATAAACCTTTTCTTAATATTCATGAATACTTTTGCCAAGACAACTTTGATCAGTACACATAAATTAGGATTTCTTTAATTGATTTCAAAACACTGCATGTAAAACGCCCTGTTATTTCACCTTTTTTAGACCACCAGTTAACCCTTATCGTGCTGGAACTGGCTTCATGCATATGCAAATAGGTTAGATCCAGGCCAGCCTTCAAGTACATTGGCGGCTAACCTGTGATCTAACTTGTTTGCTAGTCTGAGTATCTTTCCTAATCAAAATTAAGCAGACATTCAAGGTTTTGGAAAGCAGACAACAACAAAAATATTTTTTAGAAAATTACCCAGCATTCTAAGGGTTAAACTCAATCAGTACACCAGGTGTTTTGCCATAGAAAAGAACAATAACCGAGTTCATATATTATTGTCTTTTTCAAAGAATTAGCAGACAACAGTTTTAAATGTGGATTAATAATGACAGTTTTTCAAACGGTGAGGAAAGGGGAATTGCCTTGTCACGTTGGCACTAATCTCTTACCCATTTCTCCCTACCAGAAAATAGGTGATAGGTTCAAATTGAAAGTTAAATTAGACCCCATCAAATAGAAGGACAAAACAATTCTCTATCTTTTTGGGCAGAAATTATTGAGGCAAGAGAATAAATTGCTTATTAAAGATGCTTGTTCAAAGAAGAGAAAATTCAAAAAATGATTTTTCTTTTGACATACTACTGGTATATTAAGTCATCTGTTGTTGCATTGAATTTTGACTAGCCGCAACATCTTATACTTATGAACAGGAAGAAGTTTTCTGTGTCAAGCATAGTCATGGTCATCTATATTTCTAAGGAGGCCAGTTTATCCCTCTTAAATTGACCATTTGACAAGTCCTATCCCCAATGTTTGCCGGAGAAATATCACAATGCAAGGGTATAATGCAAGACAAAAGTAAATTCTTCACAAGTGTGATGGACTTACTGTTGTGGTGCACTGAACCATCACATATAAGTCATTTAACCAATTACCAAACAATAATGACATTTGACCAGTTTATTGCAGACAACTTTGGAAAACATTGTGGGAAAAGGAGAAATTGCTCGTTACGAGCAATTTCTCCTTTTCCCACAATGTTTCCTGCCTTGTCAGAAGATTATTTTCAAATTTCATCACATTTTGAAATGTCTTCTGCAAACTCTTTCAATTTGGTACAGTCTAGAATTTGGCTTTTGGTAAAGGGTCAAAGCAATATCCACATGCATTTCATCGTCAGAAGTTTAGGGGGTCTCTGGCGACTAGTGGTTTATATACAGAACTTGAAATTGTATGGCCCCTGTTCATGTGGGTCCAAATCCTGGGTACCATTTTACTAAACAACTTAGGGAGAATATTTGCGTTAGTCATAACTGATAAACATAGATAGTATCTTCCATGAAAAAACAATATTGCAATGTGACACACGTCATTGGAAGCTTTTCGGAGAGACGTTTCCAATGATATGTTACTTTGCAATATTGCTTAAACTAGTATTGAAATAAGAGGAACTGTTGTTTTGGACTTCAATCTGAAGGGAAATGTTTAGTAAAAAGGTACCCTAGTGAGGGCATGTGGATTTTAATGAGAGGCAGTCAAAAGTGCAGAATGGTTTTGTCCTGCTTGATTAGTCCTTATGGACATTTAAGTATTGGGTCTTTCTCCATCATGAGTTTGGCATCGAAATAAGTGAAATAATGTTGAAGCGATGTAAAACCAATATATAAACAAACTTATCAGAGTTTTATAAACGATGTTGTTTGTAAATCCTATTCGAGGGTTTTTTGGGTGAGAAATTTGTAATGATTTGTAAAGAGAATCCACAATAGATGAGAAATGGAAGAAATAAAGAAACAGGCATGGCAAATTTACCTCTTGTTTAGATTTCTGGCTGATGCTATCGGTAGTTTTCTTGAAGCAGGGAATTTCTTGATTCTAGGATTCTGTCAACAATGCAGCTGAAACGTCTCCCAGGGTTAAGATAAAGGCAATATGTAACTTGTTACAGTGCACAACACCGATTATCTCTCATCATTTCCTATATCATTGGTACTTGTTAAAGCCTTAGAGCAAGATTCTTCCAGTTCCACCAGCAGGGATCAAACCTGAGACTTGTGTTGTAAGTCCATTACTCTAACCTCTTGGTGCCAGAGGGATTAACTGACTACCCAAGGGTCCTGTGTGGACTAAGAACTCAGGGTTCTCAGGTTTGAGCCTTTGGCAAGTCATTTCAGAGCCCTAGCAGAGTAGTGGTTGCTCCACCAAAGCTGTTATATAACTAGAATATTGTTGATATGGCATTAAACACCATACAATTAAATGAATACATAGTGTGTAGGTTTGGCCTGTCTACAAGAAAGTTTGTGCAGGAAATACCTCCCATTTGATATAATGTTTCCTGCACATCGGGTGGCCTTTATGATGAATGAGAGTGCGGTAAATTGCAGATTATGCAGAACATCTCACCTGTAAGATCTATAAAACTATTATATCCTTTACATGTTTCAAGGAATTCTTAGGCATACAAAATCGTTTTCAAAGGAAATGAAGCTATCAATGTAAAGAATGTAAATTGATACACTGTGAGAAAAGGAAAATGTTATCTGTACAAGACTCAGTAAATTCTCCTTTTGTACGCTTATTGTATTATTGTCTGTCTTTAAGATTGAGCTTAATCCCTTACTCCATAAAGCAACATTTTCTTATGTTTGTTACAGCTGACCTTAGACATATGTATGACAAAGGATTAACTGCATACCATGAGCATATCTCCTTTTATCACAAAGATTTTTCCTAAATGTTTCTACAGAAAAAGGTACTTTGTAAAATCATGCTATTGCTTGTTTCGTTTTTTGACAAGTCTTAAGTTCATATATAGGGTAATTGGTTAGACCTTGTCTGTTACCATAAAGATTGATCAAGCTTCCACATGCATGAAGGGTTCTGGGTGGCCCAGTGGTTCAGGTTTAAGACTTAGAACTCTGGGGTCTGTAATTCGAGCCCTATCGATACCTCTGGTTTTGTGGAAGTGTTCTTTGGCAAGTCACTTCATAGCCTTAGCCTAGTACTGATTGATCCAGGAAAGCCGTCACATAACATAAAATTGTTGACTTAGTGTTAAAAACCATACAAATCTTCATGCATTATTATCTAGATGGAAAAGACCAGATTTTAGATTTACAGACAATAATACATGCTGAAGCTTGAAATATTGAAATTGCTTTAAAAAGATAAAACAGTGTGCTGAATGGTTATATCCATGGCAACCAATCCCTTAAATGGAGCAGACTAATAAAATGACTGTATTTTTTCAGGTCATTATGAAATACAACATTTCAAAAGAGAGAATGGATGACTTAAAAAGTTGAAACCTTTTGTAGTAAATGAAGTCTTATATGACAGACTGAATCTAAAAGTTGAATGCATCCCTGCTGGAATTTTTTTTTTTTATCCAAATGACAGTAGTAGAGTGTCTGCTTCTTGTACTGAGGGTCCGGTCTTCGAATCCCTGTTAAGGGGGTGGAAAATTGCCAGGACTAACCCACTTGTCAGCACGAATTTCTGGTGTAGTATCCAGGAAGCAGTCATCCAGAGTGACCTTAATAGGCTAAATTAAGCTTCCTTCACAATTAATGTAAAACAAATCAAAACAAACAAAGATTACTTAATTTAAAGGTCTCTTTAATTATTTATTTGACCAGTGATGATTATATAGGTGGAAAAATTATTGTCTATTGATTATCATTATACTGTTTCTTGGTCGCCCAACATTGTCTATTGACTTGTTATCAGATATCGTTTCGAAGGTTACCCTCTTATATGGTCCACTGATTTGTATGTTTCTACGTTGTTGCAAATATCACTCAATATCCTCACTCTCAATGGAATCCACTTTACAAGTTCAAACATTAACTCTCCATTCTCACATGAATATACTCATAAACCTACTTACCTATGAAAGCCTTATCTTAAAACATTTAAGGAATCATTCCTTCAAATTTCAAGTATCATTTGATCAATCACTCAATGTTGAAATTTGTGAATTCTATTGCATTGAATCCTTAGATTAATATACAGCAGACATTATTAGAGGGATTGTTAAGTTAACAGAATATTCTTTGCACTAATGAACAAATGTATTACTAATTAATGAACTATTGCAAAGATTCAGTTGAAAATATTTGAATTTATTCATGAGCCAACCATTCTTTTTAAGTTAGTTTTAACTTATTTATTTTGCATCAATTGGGAAGCAGGTTCTTACAACTTAGATAAATCACTCTCTGTTCTGCTTTCTGAAAATAAAGCCAGTACTTGCGCCATATGTAGATTAGTTGAAGTTCGCAAGGCAGATCCCGCTAGTCACGGTATTTGAACCCATGACCCTTTTGTCCAGAAGTGGATGCTCTAGCACTAGACCTCTGTCCTCCACAACCATGGTTACCTCCCAATGCATGCAAATGTTGATTGTTATGTGAGATATGTATCAGCACTGTCCTCCACAACCATTGTTACCTCCCAATGCATGCAAATGTTGATTGTTATGTGAGATATGTATCAGCACTGTCCTCCACAACCATTGTTACCTCCCAATCCATACAAATGTTGATTGTTATGTGAGATATGTATCAGCACTGTCCTCCACAACCATTGTTACCTCCAAATGCATGCAAATGTTGATTGTTATGTGAGATATGTATCAGCACTGTCCTCCACAACCATTGTTACCTCTCAATGCATACAAATGTTGTTTGTTATGTGAGATATGTATCAGCACTGTCCTCCACAACCATTGTTACCTCCCAATGCATGCAAATGTTGATTGTTATGTAAGATATGTATCAGCACTGTCCTCCACAACCATTGTTACCTCCCAATGCATACAAATGTTGTTTGTTATGTGAGATATGTATCAGCACTGTCCTCCACAACCATCATTACCTCCCAATGCATGCAAATGTTGTTTGTTATGTGAGATATGTATCAGCACTGTCCTCCACAACCATCGTTACCTCCCAATGCATGCAAATGTTGATTGTTATGTGAGATATGTATCAGCACTGTCCTCCACAACCATTGTTACCTCCCAATGCATGCAAATGTTGATTGTTATGTGAGATATGTATCAGCACTGTCCTCCACAACCATTGTTACCTCCCAATGCATACAAATGTTGATTGTTATGTGAGATATGTATCAGCACTGTCCTCCACAACCATTGTTACCTCCCAATGCATGCAAATGTTGATTGTTATGTGAGATATGTATCAGAGACAGTTTAATCAGATGATAGCTATCATGCCTAAGTGAATATCGGCAGGTGATCTCTCAATTGTAAATCTTTTAACTTATTACCCCCTTGAGTATCTGCAACTGTTGATCTCTCAATGGTAAATCTTTTAACCCATTCCTCATAATGCACATTCCCGGTTGGAGACTACTTTAAATCATGCAGTTTTCCAGGAAATTCAAAGTCACAACAGCTTTTTGGTTTACCAGTTCAGCAATTTGATAGATGTGATTTCCCAAAGTAAGCGGACTTAGGCTTGTTCTAATTTAATAGTCCAAAAAACTATAAATGATGGGATTCATTCACATTGAGCAAACTGACGGGTTGTTTGAACATTTTAAAAAGAATGAAAATTGTTATTAGGACTCTTATCTTTTCAAAACAAAGCTTTCAATTAAAAGTACTTGCGAGTGTTATCATTATTCTTAATACCTGTGGTCTGTTGAAGTTCTGATGATTGTGAACTGGAAATAGGGGGTTTAATGTAGATATCTGCATTCTAATCTAATCCCAAAGCTAATGGAGGATGTACTTAACTCTAAAGTGATTATAATGTCATCTCCTTATAAAAAGATGGAAAAAAAATCGTAGAAATTGAATAGTGTTATAGGAAATGGCCTCTAGGAAGCCGAGTTAATATCACATTTTTTCTCATAAGTAGCTTGCTTTATCATTTATATCTAACTTAACCCTTTCCAAAACAACACATTTTTGACTGTCCCAAATTGAAAAAGTTTGCAGACGACATTTCAAAATGTGATGAAATTGGGAAATAATCTTCTGATTCGTCACGAGCATTTTCTCCTTTTCTCACAATGTTTTCTAAAGTCGTCTGCAACAAAGTGATCAAATGTCGTTATTGTTTGGGAAAGGGTTAAATGATGTGTTTCTAACAATTAATGCTTGATACTACATATTGGCTGAGCATTTTCATTAATGACTTATATATACAGAAGGTTTAATGTATGTTTCTAAGAGTTTATGAGTATGTATTGTTGTTTTTCCCAGCATAAGGTGTTCGCTGCATTTCAAAATGAAAGTTTGTTTAACTGTTTTTGTCAATGCTTTTATCAATGGAATGGGCATTAAACCAAGAATACCTGGTTATAAATCCTCTGGTGTTAACTGTTAACCCTTTCCCAAACAATAACGATGTTTGACCACTTTGTTGCAGATGACTTTAGAAAACATGTTGGGAAAAGGAGAAATTGCTCGCAACAAGCAATTTCTCCTTTTTCCACAATGTTTTCAGCTATATCAGAAAATTATTTTCCAATTTCATCACATTTTGAAATGTCGTCTGCAAACTCTTTTCAATTTGGGGCAGTCGAAAATTTGTTGTTTTGGAAAGGGTTAACTGTTACACTGTAAGTTGTCCCGAAACTGAAAGGATCAACAAACATCTTGTTAACAAATAAGTTTTATGTCTTTGGGACAAAACAAGCCAATTCGTCTATCCTCACATTTTGTCACTCACTTTTTATTCATTTTGAAAAAAAGGCTTAAAAAGTAAATATGTATTTTTAAAGTAATGATAGTAAATGAATATAATCATTTTGGTTTTTCACTGTTTTCAACAGTTGTTCAGTTATATCTATAGCAGACTATGATTTGCTCCATGCTTTTTCCATTGAGCATAGGGACCAAACAGCGATCCCCTATGGCCTGTCTACAGAAATTGTTATGGATATTTTTAATTGGTGCAGTTTGTATGTGACTATAATTATGAATGATGGGGTGTTTACAATGCTTGATGAATAGGAGCATTTGTACTGTATCCCAAAAACCCATCATTGGATTTAACCCTTTTAGTGCTGGAACGGACTTCATGCTTATGCAAACAAGTAAGATCACAAGCTAGCCGCCAAGTAAATTGGCGGCTGGCCTGTGATCTAACCTGTTCGCTACTATGAGTATCTTTCCCCATCAAAATTGAGCAGATATTTTTATAGTGTTGGAAAGCAGAGGACACAAAAATCTATTGTTAAGAAATTACCCAGCATTTTAAGGGTTATATTATTGACACAATGTAAAAATCCAATGTAAAAACAAATCTGTAATATTTCGTAAAAGCACTAGAGAAAAACAGAGTGATCGCACTTCTCAAGAAATATCGGATCTCCTATGGACATAGATGCTTCTTATTTCCTTTTTGTAGTTGATCTGTAGTGTACTATTATGAAGTGGAGGACAGTGGTCCAGGGATAGAGTGTCGGCTTCCGGACACGAGGGTCATTGGTTTGAATCTTGTGAGAAACGTGATCTGTCTTGCAACCTTTTATTATTCCACATTCGTCGCGAGTACTGGTTATGTATTCAGGAAGCAGAATTGAGAGTGATTTATCTATGTTGTAAGAACTTGTTTCACAATCGATGTGAAATTAATAGGTTCAAACTAAACTAAATATTATGAAGTATTGGGTATATAACTAGTTTTATACTTTATATGTACATGATCACATCTTAATCCTTGTGGTGCTGGATAATTTTCTAAAAATAGATTTTTGCCTTGACTTCTCTCCGAAACATTATATATCTGCTTAATTTTGTTGAGTAAAGGTACTTTGGGTAGCAAACAGGTTAGATCACAGGCCAGCCGCCAATTTACTTGGCGGCTGGCCTGTGATCTAATCTGTTTGCATAAGCATGAAGATGGTTCGAGCACTATAAGGGAAAATAGCCTCATAATTGTCCACTATAAGCAGGTCCTGTTGTTACGGTGAAGTTGTTTTTCATTGGACTAATATTGATGGTGATGTGTGGATGTGGTTGTTTTAACAGTATACATTTAACCCTTTCCCAAACAATAACGATGTTTGACCAATTTGCTGCAGACGACTTTGGAAAACATTGTTGGAAAAGGAGAAATTGCTTGTGACGAGCAATTTCTCCTTTTCCCACAAGGTTTTCTGCTCTTTCTGAAGAATATTGTTCAATTTCATCACATTTTGAAATGTCTTCTGCAAACTCTTCCAATTTGGGACAGTCGAACATTTGTTGTTTGGGAAAGGGTTAATTGGTAGAATACTATATTTGCCCTCAATGTTAACTCATTCACTTATATGGAATTTTTGGATTAAAGGGTGCGTGTGTGTGTGATGTTTATAATGTTTGCAAAAAAAAAACATTTTCATTGTGGTATTGACAGAAAACCATTATAACTTATAACAAGTCAAGTGCAATGATGAAAAGAGTTTAAGAAACCTGGATTTCAAATGCCTGATTTAGGAAATGTTAAAACATTGTTCTAAAAGCGGAAACTGTAACAAAGCAAATTTTTACCTTCTCAAAAATGATTTCTAATCTTAAAGATGAATATTTTGCATTTTTTATTTTTGATTCTCGTCTACAAGTTTTCTTCAGATTTAGTTAACAGACATTTCTCTTTGGAAGAGATGACGAATTATGCAGGATGTTTTGTCATCTTGATAATGTAAGCCTGTTTTTGCATTTCAGTCCCGTTGTGGTAGGGTATCACATCCCAAAAAAAGTATTATTATTCATGAAGTAATTGATCCGGCTTTAGTTTTGGGCTGAGATTGTGATTCTTGTTAACATATCTTCCACAGATCACACATTGACCTGTGATGAGCTTCATTTGTGTGGCTCTTAGAATGCTGGGTGATTTACTTAAAATATATTTTTGTGTCATCTGCTTTCCAAAACCTTAGATAACTGCTTACTTTTGTTGAGGAAAGATACTTAGAGTAGCAAACCAGTTAGATTACAGGCCAGCCACCAATTAATTCTTCAGCAATTTACTTGGCAGCTGGCCTGGATCTAACTTGTTTGCATAAGCATGAAGTTGGTTCCAGAGCTATAGGGGTCAAATCATGGTGGTGTTGAATTATGATTTGTACTGGGTTCCCTTTTGCCCTGATAAAAAATATACCTTTTTGTCACACTAGAAGTAATGATACATAGTTGCAGAATCTCGTTGCAGATTTGAAATTTAAAGTCTTGCGTTTAATTCCTCCAATACATGCGAGTACTGAATTAGTATCCAGATAGCACTCATCAAGAGTGAATTTAATAAGCTTCAAGCTTCCATCACAATCAATGTGAAATGAATAAGTATAAACTAAATAGATTAGTATAAACTGAATTCCTGTTTGAATATTTAATTTCAAGAATGTGGTTTTAGAAAGGAGTTATTTTATAGCTTTATACTAGCATGATCAAGGGTTAGGTGCAAGACTATAGTAAGTGCTTCAAGGTTATTAACCCTTTCCAAAACAACAAATTTTCGGCTGGCCCAATTGAAAGAGTTTGCAGACGACATCTCAAAATGTCTCTCCTTTTCCCACAATGTTTTCTAATGTCGTCTGCAACAAAGTTGTCAAATGTGGTTATTGTTTAGAAAAGGGTTAAGCACTTATTTGAACCCTGTAGATGAAGAAGCGTTGCTGTATCTGAAATATTGTTGACATGGTGTTTAACCCCCTTGAACAAATCCCCTTGTTAAACGCTCATTAAAGAACTATTCAAGTGAGGTTTATTGATCCTGTTGGTAGAAGTAACACATTTGATCTTCTGATACCGTTATTTGACATTTAATCCGTAATAATGATATCGGCATCTTGTATGTTATATCGGCCTCTTGCGTGCTGAATGACTCTCTCGTGGTGAACCTATGACATATATTGCAAAAGGGCTCAAAAGTAAACCTGTTAACCCTTTACCAGAAGCCAACATTTTGACCGTCCCAAATTGAAGGAGTTTGCAGAGGACATTTCGAAATGTGATGAAATTGAAAAACCTTCTGATCGGGCAGAAAACATTGTGGGAGGAGAAATTGCTCAATTCTTTTCCCACAATGTTTTCCAAGAGTCGTCTGCATAAAACTGGTCAAATGTCTTTATTGTCAGGTAATGGTTTAAATGTTTTGAGTAAATTACGGCAGAATAAAAATAGGAATACAAAATAGAAAGAAAAAAAAAAACACAATTATATTTTAGTGTGACAGAAAGGTTTAATTGTGTTCTGCCACCTCTGAAAACAATTATATGATCAAAACTCTTAAAAAAAAACATCAGATCGCTATTAGCTTAAAGCTACTCGTCTACAGATGTGAAGAAATTTGGGAGTTAAAATTTGATATCCTTAAAGTTGTTCAACTGCTGTACTGTTGAATCATATGCACAGGAAAATAGCCATTGGACGAACAAGTAGATCCTGTTTACTGTGATTTTATATGTAATTGAGTCCAAAAGCATTGCAACAGTTTAGAGATCTACAGCAAATAGGCTGTGCAGACTTAAATGTTTTGACACCTTAACCATTAGAGTGCTGGGAAGTTTTCTAAAAACAGATATTTGTGTGGTCTGCTTTCCAAGACCTTAAATATCTGATAAATTTTGTAAAGGAAATATACTCAGAATAGCAAACAGGTTAGATCACAGGCCACCTGCCAATTTACTTGGCAGCTAGCTTGGATCTAACCTGTTTGCATAAGCATGAGATCAGTTCCAGCACTACAAGGGTTAAGAACTCTGGTTTCTTTTAACATTTATTTCTAATTGTATTCTATACAAAAATACAGAAACTGTATCATTCTATGGCATATAGTTTTGAATCTTAAGTCTTCTCATATATTATGTAAACAGGCAACATAAAGGTAACAAAAAAAGATTCATTTGTTCACCGTTAACAGCATAATAATGTCACTACAAATAAGCAACTTGTCTATTATTTTGTCTCTGGCATTTTCTTGTACTATGGCATTAATGGACCATAAAGATTCCTGTGAATGATAAAAAATTAGAGTAGTAATAATGTTTTTTCAACTCTAGAACAAAAGTAAAAATAATTATGCTTAACCCTTAGAATGCTGGGTAATGTGAAAAAAAAAAAAAAAGACGTGACATGCTTTCCCAAACCTTAGATATATGCTTAGTTATAGTTATACCCAGAGTAGCAAATAGGTTAGATAACAGGCCAGCCTTGTTCAACCTGTTTGCCTAAGCATGAAGTTGGTTCCAGGACTATAAGGGTTAAACCGACAAACAAATAAAGTCAATGGATAAATTTTGAATCTTAATGATGTGATGAATCAATAGAAATATTTTTGACCTATAAGGCCGTCATTCTTAAACGTAGAGAGAGAAAAGATAATGAATATTTTATGCTTTCCATTACCTTTGGTTGTTAAACAATTGGGATCATTAGTCAAAGTTAGCAAGAGATTATTAACCATTTATAGTGCTGGAACCGACTCCATGATTATGCAAACAGGTTAGATCACAGACCAGCCGCCAAGTAAATTGGCAGCTGGGCTGTGATCTAACCTGTTCACTACGCTGAGTATCCTTCCTCAACAAAATTAAGCAGATATTAATGGTTTTAGAGATCAGACGACATAAATATCTATGTTTGGAAAATTACCCGGCATTCTAAGGGTTAAACAAGAAGGCTCATCAGAGTCTATTAGTGCCCCTGCAAAAGAATTAGAAACCTATTCATGAACTTCAAGAACATCCGTGAATGTTTAATAGCCTATCATTAACACAAAACCTTTCTCAACTTGATCATTAATATGAAGAACATATTCATGAAGATTAAGAACAGGTTCATGAATGTGTTCATGAATGAGTTCATGAACCGTGAATTGATGTCAGAACCTATTCTTGAAATTCATGCAAAAGTTCTGTATTCATGGACAGTCATTGAATGTCCATGTATGTTGATGAAGTTAAGAATAGTTTCTTGAATCTTTTGCAGGGGATATATAGGCTTATAACTTTATGCCTCTCATTGGGGTTTGTTGGGTCACCCTTAAAAGTCTTATTTTTAAAACATGACTTCTCGGCTCTAAGGGTGTGAAAAGTCATCAGTCTAGCTGAAAGGCTCAATATCAGAAGCCTAAATAATTGAATTATGATGGAGTAAGTGGAGAAATCATCTGTAATAAAGGTGAGATTTCATGAGAAATATTCTCTCGCCTTTATTGAGAAGGTGAAATAAGAACAGCCAAACAGTTTTGGATGTGGTGTCCCTGATTTGATTCTGCATCTTCGATGAAGACAATCACAGCAAGTTGCTAAGCTTCTTTTGGCGAGGGACCATAGAATGTAAGCAAGATTTGTATCCAAGACCAAACTACACTGGTTATAATGGCTCAACTCCATGGGCGTGCCTGGCCATATTTTGAAGATACACACTATATCTAGGGGGTCTTGGGGCATGATCCCCTGGAATCCCCCTAGAGACACTGTAGATGCGTTTTTTAGGGTACTTGGGACCAAAATACTTCTAAAATTAATGACAGACAATATGTCTCACAATGTGTAATGATTTATTTCTAATGCAATGATTTTTATTGCATTTTTAATTTTTCTATTTTCAAAATTAACTATATGCACATGCGTGAGTGTGTAACGCCAGACACACCCCTGAACTCAGTGGAACGCTTAGTGATGAGTATATTGATACAACTTGAAAGTCAGATTTCATGTCATAACAAAACAAATTGCAATTAAGTTTTGCTTGGGATCAACAGATCATGTTACCTAACAAATGATGAAAATAGCGTTTGACCACAAATTAATGAATTAAAGTTTTCAGCAAAGGAGCATGATGGATTTGGTCCTTGTTTCAAATCAGTTGGAGTTAACAATTATTATGTAAAAATTTCATTGGTTTGGTGATTTTAACTGAACAATGATTGTGACAAAGGAGAAATTGCTTGCAAAATGTTTGTTTCTGTCTTTACTTTTTTTTTGTCTATGTTTGCTGCTGGTGTGATAAAGTATATAAACATATTATCCTTTAATGATCTCATTTCTGCAGCTTTCCCAGAAAGTTTATCATTTAAGTCAATCACAAAAAATCATCATAGAGTTTTACTGGTCAAGATACTCTTTGCAAAGACTAGAGTAATATTCAACTCCACAGCATTTGCAGTTGAAACAATCAAACCTTAATTGCCCATGCCCATGAAAACAATGTTTTACATTAATTTTCGATAACCTGGATGAAAACAATGTTTTACATTTCGATAACCTGGATAAAAACAATGTTTAACATTTCGATAACCTGGATGACAACAATGTTTTACATTTCGATAACCTGGATGAAAACAATGTTTTACATTTCGATAACCTGGATGACAACAATGTTTTACATTTCGATAACCTGGATGAAAACAATGTTTTACATTTCGATAACCTGGATGAAAACAATGTTTTACATTTCGATAACCTGGATGACAACAATGTTTTACATTTCGATAACCTGGATGAAAACAATGTTTAACATTTCGATAACCTGGATGACAACAATGTTTTACATTTCGATAACCTGGATGAAAACAATGTTTTACATTTCGATAACCTGGATAAAAACAATTTTTAACATTTCGATAACCTGGATGAAAACAATGTTTTACATTTCGATAACCTGGATGAAAACAATGTTTAACATTTCGATAACCTGGATAAAAACAATGTTTAACATTTCGATAACCTGGATGAAAACAATTTTTTTACATTTCGATAACCATTATTACTACAGCCTTTTATAAGATGGTACTTAATAAGCACTTAGCTTTGTGTATCAAGGTTTTTCACATATTTGCATGTGACATAAACTGTAATTAATTAATTGATTAATCAAAACAGATGGAGCTTTTTCTCGTTACAAGTAATACCTCCTTGTGTCACATTTTCTTCTTCCCCATTGTCAAATAGAAAGCTTTGGTTATCAAACTCAATGATTTTAATCATGCAGATTCTGTTAATATTGTGAAGTCATGTCATTGTCTTGTTGAAAAATAATAACAATGTTTTTGTTGAATTTACAAAAAAATCCTTTTAAAGTATTCGCTCCAAATTGTGAAAATTATGCGTTGTTATCAACAGGTTACTAAGATGTGTCTGTTTTCAAAGGTTCAATGTTGATTGTTTCGTACAGAATCAATTTGATAAAGTCTTTGAAAATATCCATTCTGCCAATTGCAATGTGTTATTCTCAGAAATGTCATTCGGATTCAACTTTTGATGCCAGATGGAGACAGAGATGTAAAACCACATGACTCAGATTGTTCATTTCTAATTAGCATTGCTTTTAGTAAGAGTCATTTATCTGCATGAGTTTTGTCTCTATGCAGCAGAAAAGCGCAAAAACATGATTCGGAATTGAAAATTCCTTAGCAACAGACAGAAAAAGAAATTGTATGCTAGCTGTCTTTACACTTGATTTCCCTACAGTAGCCACCATATGAAACAATTCAATAACTTTAGCTTTTAGTTGTTGCCCATTATTTTATACATAATGAAAACCCTAAGTCTTTTGACAGGCAGGTCAATCTTCTGCTCTTTATAACAATTTCTTCTTTTGTCAAAATGTTTGTTTTGTATTCATATTTGAGAATTTTATCAATGTTGTCTGCTGTAATATTACTTAGTCAATAACTTAACATCAATCTAATAAAGCATACAAAAAAGAACCTTAATTGTTAGCTTAAATGACTTTTTAGTTATTTGAATTTGACTTTTTTATTTAAAAAAAACCAATGTACAATGAAAGTAGTCTTTCGAGAAGAAATATGGGGGCCCCATATTATGAGTTCAGATTGTGAAGAAAGGCCCCGAAAGTCTATGTCAAGTTGGGAAGAGCAGCTGGCTTTTAGCTTGTTAACCATTATAGTGCTGGAACCAACTCCATGCTTATGCAAACAGGTTAGATCCAGGCCAGCCGCAAAGTAAATTGGTGGCTGGCCTATGATCTTACCTGTTTGTTGCTCTGGGTATCTTTCCTCAACAAGATTAAGCAGATATTTAAGGTCTTGGAAAGCAGACCACACGAAAATCTTTTTTTTAGAAAATTACCCAGCATTTTAAGGGTTAATTTGTTATACATCCTCTTCTGAAATCCAAGTACCAGGATTTGAACTCATCTTTAGGATAAAGGCCTGAACATAATGTTGTTAACCCTTGGAATGCTGGGTAATTTTCTAAAATAGACTTTTGTGTTGTCTGCTTTCCAAAACCTTAGACACCTGTTTAATTTTGATGAGTTAAAATACTCAGAGTAGCAATCAGATTAGATTACAGGCCAGCCGCCAATTTTATTGGCGGCTGGCCTGGATCCAACCTGTTAGCATAAGCATGAAATTGGTTCCAGCACTATAAGGGTTAAGACAATGAATGATATAAGAATCGCAACGTTTTACCTAGAAAGAAAAAGGAAAATTAACCCCATAGCAACAATTCGGTCTTGCATTGATTTCTTTTTCCCTGTGTGTTTTATGTCTCCCAAAAGGACCCGTGAATATGATTTAACTATCGTATTGTCACATTAACTGTTTTCGGGGCATATATCACAAGATGATAGAATAAGGATGTATTACCGTTATCTTCTTCGTGATAGATTTTAGAGAGAATATGTGGGGGGATTTTTTAACCCCTTACTTCATTATACTTGCTTATTGTGATCTCCTGCAGTTAACTATAGAAACCACTGTAACAAGCAATTTTGCTTTTTTGTCAAAGAAGTTTCTCCCTAAATACAGTATTCCGTAAATTTCATATCAATCTTCTGGTGCTACATTTCAATTTCTACATTCACCTACAATATTTTCTTTGTATTAAATAATGACTTAAATCTTAAATCTAGTTCATCACGTGTCTTGTGTGCGTTCAAAGAATTTAAAACACCTCTGAATTTTAAGTTTTAAAGTGCCTTTTCACAGAATAGGAAATTTGAAAGTCAAAATAAAATCTCATTGAAACAATAAAGGTTTTGTTTATTTGTTTGATATACAATTAAAGTAGCTATTAAAAGCATGATTAATTCAGAAACCATCAATTAATCAATTCATTTAAGTATGGACAATTCATATGCATTTTATCTAACAAACAATGTCACGGTCTTGGATAAAGATACATTTTAATTCACTGAAAACACACTTTAAAGAATTAAAAGAACAATTTCATTTTGCTCCAAATGACTATTCCTTAGTGTGTTTCATATTATAGGACAGCTATTGTGCAGTTAAAATATTTTTAATTTCAAAATTTTCTCACATCTGTTAACGAACATCTTTTATGACTAAAGAGAATATACAAATAACCTTGTCATATATACGAACCTAATATCTACTTTTGTCACAAATTCTATCTAATATAATTCATATAATCTAATCATTCATGCTTTAATTTTGTGGGCAACTGTTGCTTTAGGTTTGGACATGTTGCATTTCCCATTTGAGAGAGCCGGTTTAGGCCCCTAAACGGGAGACTAAGTAATCATGGTACACATTTTTAACCCTTATATAGCTTGAACCGACTTCATGCTTATACAAACATGTAAGATACAGGCCAGCCGCCAAGAAGTAAATTGGCGGCTGGCCTGTGATCTTACCTGTTTGCCACTATGAGTATTGTTTCTCAACCAATTTATGCAGATATTTAATGTTTTGGAAAGCAGACGACGCAAAAATCTATTTTTAACAAAATTACCCAGCACTACAAGGGGTAAGAGTGATAATGCCGTATCATTTTGGAAAGAGTTTTTTTCCGGAGCGTTTAATAGTAGCCATGGGGAATTAAGGTGATACCGCTATCGTAGATTCCCTGTCTCTGGCCTTCCTACATTGTAATAATGGGGGATAATTGAATTATTAACCAGTTTCTTCATGAAGACACATTTAGTCAAGCTGTTGGTTGAGTTTGTAGATTGTTCAAATTCCCTATTAACTATTGTTATCTCATTATAAATTTTCTATTTATTATCAATCATTCATTACAAATTCTTATTTATTTTTCTTCAACCAAATACATTTTAGCCTATAAGATAATTAAATATACATTTATCCACATCGCCATAATGCGCACTAAATGACCTTAGCTGTCGATGTGCCTTCAAACACCTTTCATTCATTCATATTTGAAATTTGCTGGTTGTTTGATACTGCTTTGTGTCATACCAAAGGGGGGGCAGGGGAAATACCAGATTTGTTGCTTTGGACATGGAAATGTCAACTTTCACTGCACTGCTATAAACCGGAAAGTTGGGAGGGGGCGGGGGTCTGTTGGAGATGGGGGAAATACTGGATTTGTTGCTTTCACTGCAATATTGTTGAAGCAGCATTAACTCATTACCAAACAATGATGACATTTGACGAGATTGGTGCAGACAACTTTGGAAAACATTGTGGAAAAAGGAGAACTTGTGACAAGCAATTTAGAAGCTTACATAGCTCTGAAGGAGCAATTTCTCCTTTTCCCACAATGTTTTCTGCCCTATTAGAAGTTAATTTTCCAATTAACTAGCTTACATAGACAATTAGTTGTGATAATAGATTTATATGTCAGATGCATGACAATAAATTTCTTCTCTTGTCATATTGTTGTTAATCATAAACATATTAATGTTAGGGTGGTAGTGACCTTGGCAAGTCACTTCAGAGCCCTAGCCTAGTACTGATGGATCCAGGACAGCCATAACATAACTTAAATATTGCTGATATGACGTTAAATCACATACAAACAATTAATGTAAGAATGCTTGGATATCAATCAACACGTTTGCAGCTATATGAGCTTTTGATTATTCTTTGATGCTTAAGAAAGATTCCATATCACATTGACTTATTGGTAACTTAAGTATTTTTCTTATTGATAACCATTTACAATTTGATAATTTTAGCATTTTTCTCATTGAAAACTGGTTTCAATTTGGTTTTGAGAATTTTTTTAAATAAAGAAATGTGGCTCTGATATGCATACCACAAAGAAATGATTTAGGCAGGTTTTCTTGAAAGATTTACGGCATTTTGAACCAAATTTTATTCCTATATATCTAAAAATGCCTAACATAAGGGCATCAGGTCTCTCGTATTTCTAAGGCCATGTCAAAGGTTAGGAAAATTGTCTAAACGAAATGTCCCTGTAACCTTTAAACAGTGGGTAGAAAAATGGATAGGAATTGTTAAGGGTATGAAGTTTTAGGCTTTCAAAATAGTCGTGGAAATCAAGATTCCATTTATTCAGATATTCTTCTTGTGAGATAGGTCAAAGACATTTATTTCAGAATATTCATTACCTCTGTAATGCTGTCTGTCTCTCCCTTGAGGATAAAGAAATGTGAGCCCCACCGACATCTTGGTTTTGTGAGAGTGTCCTTTTGTATGTCACTTCAGAGCTCTAGCCTAGTACTGGTGGATCAAGTTAAGCCGTAACATAACCGAAAACTTGTTGACACAGAGTAAAACACCATACAATCAAACAAATTGAAATCACGAATTCCTTCAAATCAGGCTAGCAATAGATATCAATTTTCATGAGGGAAAGTCTCCTGACAGACTAACCAAAAGCTGAGTGACATGCTTTCTATCCAAGATCAGGACAATTTCGGTTTTGTCGGTATTGACCGAATTTGGTCTTACAAGACAGATTGCAAGTTTAGATTTCAGGGAAAGATTGTTTCAGATATTTCAGATATATCAGACATTTGATACTCTTTTGAGATCACATAAATTCCCTAATCTAATCTGTTAATTGTTAACACCATGTCAAACCATACCCAAGGCATGTATAGTTTGGAATTGATTATGTTAACAAATCTGCACGCTGGATTGCATAAAACACATGACGCAGTGGTTTTAAAAAGAATCATTTAAAACACATTCAGTCTAATGGGTTTTATCATCTATGGTAGATTGGGGATTCAAGAAGTGCTAGGTTTCCTATGTGGCCCAGTGGTTACGGTGGTGGACTAAGAACTTTGGGGTCCCGGGTTCAAGCCCCAATGACACCTGGTTTAGATAGAGTGACCATTTGCAAGTCACTTCAAAGCACTAGCCAAGTACTAGTGTATCCTGGAAAGCTGTTTCATAAAAGAAAAATTGTTGATATGGCGTTAAACATGAAACAAATTAAATCATGGAGTGTTATTTATAAAGCATGATAGTATTTAAAGTTTTCCTCCCCCTCACCAATGCAACAACTAATTTGGTCACATCTGCAATTGAGTTGAACAGCTATATTGGTCATAGGGTTGTCATTAAGAGCCGGCTGGAGGTCAATTTGACCACTTCAAATGACATTTGGGTCGGCTCAAATAACATAAATTATGATAGGTAGTCATAAGTGACACCTAATTTTTGTTGGGTGTTTGCTTCATTGGCCTCCCCAAATTGAAAGTTGGCCTCTTACTCCAAAAATTAATGACCACCCTGGGTCACCATGAAAGTCAGTGAAGCCTACGACATTTTATTCTTACATTAAATCTTAAGTCATATTTTGGACCAATTTTGAGATTTTCGGATTGCTGGATCTACTTGTCTTGACATCTGATTGACATCAAACTTGGTGCATCGCAAACATAGTTGAAATAGTGTTGGAGTCATGTTAAACCCATATAAGATAGAATGCACTCAATCAAATTATTCAAAATCAGGGAGCTTCTAGTCTAGGACCAGAAATCGCTACATCTCTCTCAAGATGATCTATTGTGGGTGCATTTAGTTTAAAAAAAGAAAAAAGATTTATGAAGTAATGGGTAGAACTGAATTCTATAGACACTAACACTATTAGGAAGGATAATCATTCAATGGTTTATTTCCATAGTGCAATTTGAATTATTTAGAATCCTATGGGAAAGATTCAATAAACCAAGCTGACTGATTGATTGTAGATAGAGCGAGTTATATGTTTCCATTGTATTTCAATTTGTTTCAATTGTCTGTGTGGGCGAGTCGTGGTTGTAGGCTACCTTTGTTCATGGAGAGATGTTTGCTAGCTGCAGGGCTTTTTTTCACTAGATTGGGAAAAGGCTTTGATCATGTGATCAATGCTTAAGATATAAAACAGTTTTCAAATGTCTGCGCTCATGAATGAGCAGGTATTTATGCATCTTTTTCTGCAGATTACTTTTTTTTCCTCAATTTTATTACCGCCATGTTCGGAGAATCAACTTTCTGCATGCGCTGGTATATGTTGTTTCCATTTGCCGTACCGTTGGCTCCAAGACCCTGCAGAAAATTTCAAGGCGAGGGATGTGAATGACCTAAAACATCACCCATCGACTGCCATTTCTCTACCGAGTGTTAGACGTAATGACGTTATAAACCATGGGTTAACATAAACTACCAGAACCAGAAAGTTGCATGTCTGTACATGGCATATATAAAATAGTTGACACAAAGATAATCTGCTGGAGAAAAGAATACAACTATGGTGTGGCCATCTTGTTTGGACATTTTCATAATCATTGGTCACATGATCACCCGGCCTTCTAATGCTTGCCAACTTTGGGCAGTTGTATCAATGACATTGCTGAATTAGGAAAGCAAAAAACTGGCATATCAGACTTTGACTTTTTGGGAAAACTGCATGATTTTGAAGAAATTGATATCTTGGAAGGTGCCTTTAATTGGCCCTTATTATCTGAAAGGGAGGAGCTCTGAAGGAGCAATTTCTCCTTTTCCCACAATGTTTTCTGCCCTATTAGAAGTTAATTTTCCAATTTCATCACATTTTGAAATGTCGTCTGCAAACTCTTTCAATCTGGGAGGGTCAAAAACTTTGCGTTTGGTAAAAGATTAAGGACATGTTCTACAGTTTTAAAAAAAAATAATCCTTTCATAGAATTTTCTAAATTGTTTATATGTTATTTAAAATTCTATTGTGAATTCAAAAATGAAAAGAAAAATGCAGGGTGACAAGTTAGATTTTTTGTAAAATGACAGTTTCCATGGTAACCGTTTGGGGCAAAAATGTCATTATGACCATACCATCTTCAAAGGTAATAAAATTATTTCTGGAAGGTTTATTTACACAAAAAACATGAATTCATACATTCAATACTTTATAATTCAATGGTACTTTGAATTAATACAATCTGAACATTTTTTGTAATCCAAATCGCTTTTTCAAATTTTTGTATTTGACAAAAAACAATAAAAATTGATATGCATATTGCAAAAAAATAAAGATATTTCAAAATTCCTTTCATAGAATTTTTTCATTTTTCAGTATGTGAAGCACATTTTATTCTTAAACTACAAAAAGCCAAAAAAATGATATGTTGACAAGTTGTTTTTTCTGTAAAATGACAGTTTCCGTGGTAACGGTATTTGAAAAACATTTATAAAAACGACTAAAATAACTTTAAACTTGAAGCTGGAGGCTGGCTTAGTATGCATGAGAAATATATAATAATTTTAATACCAATTCATAGTTTTATGGATAATATGATCATTCTTTGAAAGAAAATGCCTTCAATAAATTTCATACGAATAAAAACGTTTGTCCGACTACTATGCAAGTTCCTCTTCAGTAGCAGATTATTATCTCCCTTGGATGCGCAGATGAAGTGCGCAGAAAAAACTACCAAGAACGTCCTTCAGTGTTATCCAGGAACACATTTTGTTTGAACTCTAGCTACCTATCTCTATAATGACCACATTTGTCTGGAAGCCTTCAGCTTTATTTCTCCAATATGGTAATTTGACAACTAGCAATACAAAACGCTTCATATCTAAGGATTATGGTAACACTATCGACATAACGATTGAATTGTTTATTTTTCTCAAACTTAAAGGCACATCAAAGGAGAGGAGTACAAACAAATTACTGAAAAAATATATGGAGTTCTTTTCTTATGTTCATAAAAGTCATGAGAATTAGTTTAAGAATGCATTGAGACCTTATTAATGAGACTCATTTAAAATAAGTTATTTTGTGCTTGAAATATAGTTGTCTCCAATTCAATAATGTTTATCAACAACCCGTTTGTTTACATATTCAAAATAACGAATTTTGATTGGTTGGTTCAAAAATGTGTGTATCAACTGTCAAGGTCAGAGGTGAAGAATCAGAAAATCTAAATTATCAAACTTGCTAATCTGGGTAATTTCTGGTTAACTTTCACATTTAAGTTGTGCTGATGGTGTTTTCTGGTGATAACTATTTAAATCTGTCCAAAAGTTTACCAAATAATGTAGTTTGATATAGCATTAATCTCCTTTAATGGGCCTTTGAGTAAGCATATATGCAGTGCCAGTCCGTGTTGGGCATAATAGCTCTTTAGGCCATTACTATATGACACTGCAAATGTTTTTTCGTAGAAAACTAAAGTGATGTATTTATGGAGTTATTGGTTAAGGAGTATCAGAACTGCAGACAAATCAAATCCAGGCTTTTCTATCAGTCTTTTGTCATTAGCATCCTTCTTTATAGGTATGTTACTGAAACAAGATTAACTTATTCCCCCAACCTAGAGTTAATTTGAAGGAAAAGCAGACAGCTTTAGGAAACACATTTTATGTAGTTTTTTTTGTCAAATCTTTTCTTTGTCACATTGCTGATGGACGCCTTGCTGCAAGTGTGTTAATGTGGCTCTATGTGAAGTTTACCTTTAGAATGCTGGGTAATTTTTTGAAAAAAGATTTTTGTGTCGTCTGCTCTTCAAAACCTTAACCATCTGTTTAATTTTAATGCGGAAAGATACTCAGAGTAGAAAACAGTTTAGATCACAGGCAAGCTGCCAATTTACTTGGTATCTGGCCTGGATCAAAACTGTTTGCAAAACCATGATGTTGGTTCAAGCAGTATAAGCATTAAGAGAAAATTGCTTGTAAGCCATGCAAACATTTAATTCTTGACCTTTGATTAAGGCTACAAAGTGAGGTGGTCAACTGCATACAATTACTTGCAGTTTAACCCTTAGAATGCTGGGCAATTTTCTAAAACCAGATTTTTGTGTCGCCTTCTTTCCAAAACTATAAATGTCCACTTTATTCTGATGAGGAAAGATACTTAGATTTACAAAGAGGTTTGATCACAGGTCAGCCGCCAATTTATTTGGTAGCTGGCCTGGATCTAACCTGTTTGCAAAACATGAAGTTGGTTCCAGCACCGTAAGGGTTAACCCAATTGTCTGTATGAGATTTAGTGACCAGTCTAAGGTGAAAACAATAGCAGAAGACAAGAATAAGATGTGCAAAATATATTTGCCTGTTGATATTGTGGAAAAACCATTGTTATAACAGTGGTTTCTAGAGACGTTTGCAACAGTTGCTTCAAAACAAGGTTTAACCCTTACAGTGCTGGACCTGACTTCATACTTATGCAAAGAGGTTAGATCCCAGGCCAGCCGCCAAGTAAATTGGTGGCTAGCCTGTGATCTTACCTATTTGCTACCCTGAGTATCTTTCCTCATCAAAATTAGCCAGATATTCAAGGTTTGGGAAAGCAGAAGACACAAAAATCCATGTTTAGAAAATTACCCAGCATTTTTAGGGTTAATATTGTTTGGAAACCATTGAGATAAAAGTGGTCTATAAAGAATTTTGCAACAAAAAGAGGTTTTATTGTGTGATGGGGTCAAAAGGTAACATGTACTTTTAAACATATGACACACTTGCTAAGGGACTAGTCTGTTTATTTGTACCTCCTTAATTACAACTTCCATTCAACAATAAATTACTCAAAGGTTAAAGTGACCATTTTGGTTTCAATGACATAATTAACCCAGCTGCCTTGACAATTAATACAGGCACATATATCACATGACAAGATATGAATATGCATCATTGCCTGTTAAATGAAATAGGACATTTAACCCTTTCCCAAACAATAACGACATTTAACCACTTTGTTGCAGATGACTTTAGAAAACATTGAGGGAAAAGGAGAAATTGCTCGTGACGAGCAATTTTTCCTTTTCCCACAATGTTTTCTGGCCTATTAGAAGATTATGTTCCAATTTCATCACATTTAAAATGGCGTCTGCAAACTCTCTCAATTTGGGACATTCAAAAGTTTGTTGTTTGGGAAAGGGTTAAGGATGATTTATGCCTTTTCTTAACAATTTCTCGCTTTATCACATCTGCTACAAACCACTCTAGAAACCACTTAGAGTTCTGCATGGCCCGGTGTTAAGTTGGTGGAATTAGAACTTATGGGTTCCAGATTTGATCCCAACTGAATCTTCTGGTTTTGTGGGAGTGACCTTTGGCATGTCATTTCAGAACCTTAGACTAGTACTGGTGGATCCAGGAAAGCTGTTACATAACTGAAAAATTGTTGATATGACGTAAAGTATGATACAGTAGGATAAAGTATGATACAAGTAATCACTGACCAAAGAGTCATTTATCCTGTTTGTCAGGATAATCTTTACTCAAGGATATTGATGCGGTCAATTCACCTATTCATTTTTATTGATTTACTTAAAAGATGCTTCACATTCTTTGGGTCCTGCGTGGCCCAGTGGTTAAGGTGGCAGACTCAGTACTTGGGGGTCCCGGGTTTGAGCCCAACTGACCTTTGATTTCATGGGAATGACCATTGGCAAGTCTTTTCAGAGCCCTAGCTTAGTACTTGTGAATCCAGGAAGGCCATTGCATAACTGAAATATTGTTGACATGACGTTTAAAACCATACTTGACAGTATTAATTTGTGTACCCTCTTTTAACAAATTTTAATTTTTTTTGATTGGTTAAAATTGAAAAGAAGAATCAGATTGCAAAAATGAAAGAATAGATTGAATATTGCTAATACTATTTGAAGCATAAGGTTAACCTCTTGGTGACTGATTTAGATTGATACAGTCATCGAGATTGAAATGGACTAAAGCATCAAGGTTCCGTCACAATCGATGTAAAAAGAAAATTTAAAGTATAAGTATGTAGGATAAAAGCTTACATCATTTTCAGCAGTTTTCATTTATGTATATCACACCAGTCATGCATCTATCCTTATTTCTGGTATTTCCACACCAGTATTACTCAAATTAAAAGCAATTGACAACTTAAGATTTAATCAAAATACAATTACAGACAGAATGATCATGTGACCAATTTGTTTACGAAAAAATGTTCAAACAAGATTACCGCACCACAGGTATATTTGCTTTTTCAGCAAATTACTTTTGTTTTTCACTATCTTATGTATGCCATGTTCGGACCATCAATTTTTCGGTTTTGGTGGTATATGATAACCCTGGTTTCGGTAGAGAAATCAAAGTCAAATGGTGATATTTTAGGTCATTCCCATCTCTCAACTGGAAATTCCCTGCAGGGTCTTGGACCGAATGGCACGGCCAAAATGGAAACAACATTCATTGGGGGTTGCGGAAAATTGATCGCCAGATCATGGCATGTATAAAATAGTGGAAAGCAAAAGTAATCTGACAAAAAAATGCATAAATACAGGCTCATTCATGTGCGCCACCATTTGCAAATTTGTTTTATGTTGTAAACATTGATCATATGATCACCCAGACTGAATTGCGGGGGATATTGAATGGAAAATATCGTGACAAAAGCAGATCATTTTAGATTTCTGCAGCAAATGTGCCAAACTGGTTCAGTCTGGAGTAATTGGTTCATGAGACATTGCCTAGCCTAGATTGTTGGATTCTGGATGAGCAATACCAGAATAGACAGTCAAGGTAATCATTGAAATTGGCTGCACTCAGACTATTGACATGAAATCTGATAGGCTAGGCAGATTTAAATGCAATTCACTCAATTTGAAATGGTAATCAATTGTTTAGGTTACCTTTCCCTCATTTCTATGGTTTTGTTGCTGGTCCAATATAAAAGCAACAGCAGATGACTCTTTTATGTTTTAGGTCATATTATTGCAGTTGACGTCTGCCAATGTTTGCAACTACACAGGTCACTTAACCCTTTACCAAACGCCAAATTTTCAACTCTCCCAAATTGAAAGAGTTTGCAGATGACATTTCAAAATGTTCTGAAATTGGAAAATAATCTTCTGATAGGGCAGAACTTATTGTAGGAAAAGGAGAATTTGCTCATTAAGATGTTAATGTTAACAATGTTTTCCAAAGTTGTCTGCAACAAAATGGTCAGAAGTCGTTATTGTTTGGTAATGGGAAAATTTCATGTCGAAATAAAATGTCCTTGAAACTACACAGTTTTTGTTTTGTTGTATGATATACAATTAAAAGTAGCTGTTAAAACCATAATTGAAAATAGCTATTAAAAGCTTAATTAATTCAGAAACTGTCAATAGTTCTTAGTATGTAGCGTCTTTATGGGATTGATCTGAAAACCATTGTAATGCTTGTTGGTTTAAAAACATTTATTAGTTCAGTCTGCACAAGCTCCAAAAAACTTAAAAACAAACAAATTTGCTTCCAATTGATATTCTTTGAAGTATATCATGCAACAGAACAGCTGTTGTACAGTTTTCAGAAATTAAGTTTAAACTTCTAAATTTCATCACATTTGTAAACAAGCAGCTTAACCCTTATAGTGCTGGAACCGACTTCATGCTTATACAAACAGGTTAGATCCAGGCAAGCTGTCAAGTAAATTGGCGACGGGCCTATGATCCAACCTGTTTGCTACTCTGAGTATCTTTCCTCAACAAAATTAAGCAGATATTGAAGGTTTTGGAAAGCTGATGTCTCAAAAATCTTATTTTATGAATTTACCAAGCATTCTGAGGCGTAATAGAGAATTTATACCAGTTTCAAGTCAAGTTACAAGGGAACACACTTACACCGTGTTATCGGTTTTCCAAAGGAACAGGCTTGCCATTTCATTATTGACTCTTTCCTGGGTTTGAGTAAAGTACAACAGATATCATTGTCATCAACTACCCATTCCACCATAATTACCCATTCCACCATACGGGAATTTGTGAAGGGTCCAAATTGAAAGCAACAACAGACGACAAAAAATATCATGAAAAATTTTTCTTAATGTATGTTTGCTAGGTGTAAGTTTGACAAAAGGACAAATTGCTCATAATGAGCAATTTGTCATTTCGCCACAATTGTTTTGAAAGACCTCTGACATAGATACCTAATTGTGAGCTAGTATGGAGTTACATAAGTAGATAAAATATAAATTATGAAATAAGCAGTAAATCTTTTACCAAATGCCAAATCTTTCGATTGTCCCAAATTCACAAAAGGTTGTAGAAGACATTCCAAAATGTGATGAAATTGAAAAATATTCTTCTGAAAGGGTAGAAGACATTGTATGAAAAGGAGAAATTGCTCGTTAAGAGCAATTTCTCCTTTTTCCACAATGTTTTCCTGAATCCTCTGCAACCAACAGGTCAAATGTCGTTATTGTTTGGTAGTAGATTACGCTATCAATTGACAACACTAAAACCATTGGATAACTGATGGTCAAGGGGAGGGGGAGATACTGAGTTGGTAATCAGACATTTTTAGTTATCAAAACTTGATTTAGATTTGCAAACTGCAAACAAAGTTGAAAGATGTAATCCTTTTTTATGCATAAAGTGTTGTTGATGACCAAGATGCTGTCTTTATAAACAGTGTAACAATTTAAGCAGTTTTGTGACTTAGAGATATCAATATTTGTATCAGTTTGACCACTTCTTTAATGCGAAGCGTACTAGTTGAATTCATCACTGAGTTTGTCTTTTAATAAGCTTATCTTTAGTTGCTCTAATTTTGAGTGTTTTCTTCCATGTATTAGCCATCATATTTTGGCATAATTTGGCAAGTAAATTGGCGGCTGGCCTGTGATCTAACCTGTTTGCTACTCTGAATAACTTTCCTCAGCAAAATTAAGCAGATGTTTATAGTTTTGGAAAACAGATGACGTATAAATATATTTTTGTAAAGTCACCCAACAATCTAATGGTTAAAAGACTCGTGTTCAATTTAAAATGATTTATGTCTATTTGTTGTAAACGTACAAATTATCTTGCTAAATGGGCAAGGTGTTTTTGTCTTGTTGCAACCAATTTTGACCTGTTATAAGTTGCCAAATGGTGGAACGGATTAATGACATATATCATGGGGTAAATAAATACAAGGACAGATGAATTAGTTTTGCATTTAGAGTGGCTACCACATTTAAGTGAAGCATGTTTGACATTGATTAAATGTGTTGGGCTTGCGACTTCTGCATTATAAACGTTTTGACATAGTTTGAATGGACTATAATGTGAAGTTGTTGTTTTTATGTGGTTTTGTTTATGGGTCAAATGAATATTAAGATGAATTGGATAAATTGATGTACATGTATTTTTTAAACGCTTGGGTGCTTTCAATGTCATTTTTACAGTGGACAACCTTTTAAACATACCTTTGTTAGGATTTAAATGTGAAAGGTTTTGTTTTAGTCATGCTTTTATATTTTCTTCATTAAGGCTTTCCCTCATATGTGATTTTTGTGAATTGGCCAATTCTCGGCTACAGATGATATTTATTAAGTGTGAAACAAAAAAAGTGTGTCTTTTTTTGTAATTTTGAGTAATGAATATTTTTAAAATGCTTTTGTCATATGGGTGTTTTAAATGCATTTGTCACATGGGCTTCTTAAATGCTTTGTTCACATGGGTTTCTCAAATGCTTTGTTCACATGGGTTTCTTAAATGCTTTGTTCACATGGGCTTCTTATATGCTTTGTTCACATGGGTTTCTTAAATGCTTTGTTCACATGGGTTTCTTAAATGCTTTGTTCACATGGGCTTCTTATATGCTTTGTTCACATGGGTTTCTTAAATGCTTTGTTCACATGGGTTTCATAAATGCTTTGTTCACATGGGTTTCTTAAATGCTTTGTTCACATGGGTTTCTTAAATGCTTTGTTCACATGGGTTTCTTAAATGCTTTGTTCACATGGGTTTCTTAAATGCTTTGTTCACATGGGCTTCTTAAATGCTTTCTCACATGGTTTCATGCTTTTGCCACTTGGACTTTTTTCAATGCTTTCATCAAATGGGTTTCTTAAATGCTTTTCTCACATAGGTTTGTCTTAAATGCTTTGTTCACATGGCTTTCTAAAATGCTTTGTTCACATGGGTTTCTTAAACCTTTTACTTGAGAAAAATTAAAGTTCGCAATATGTAGGAAGAAGTAAAGGAAAATGATGTTATGGTAACAGGTTTTGTCTTACATTATACAGATGGTTTGAAAACAAAATGGACTTTAAAACACAACACCGAGCAGAGAAAAAGTATGAAATAGAAGCTTTAAACTAGAAAATGTGATTACAAAGCAACAAGAAACTGTCTCTCAGTATTCACATGATGTCATTTCCAAAAAAAACTTTTCTAAAGTATTGTTTACTGAAGTATTAAAAGAAAATTGGACAATTATATTCATATACGGTATATAACGGCTATGAATCTGACTGAAAAGAACTGGACCATCTATATCAGTGAAAACATTTGTACAGAATGATATACAAAGAAATTATACAAGAAAAAGTGACATTAAATACATGTATATTCAATAATTCTTCAAAAATAGTAATATAAACAGGTATGCTTTGCAATTATTTCGTGAACTTGGATATTACTGTAATTGCATTGCAAGAGTATAATCTGTGTTAGAATGCCTAAAAACGTGTTTGGATCCCCGGAAAAGGCGATGAGCCGATCGTTGAATAACCTTCCAAAGGTCACGGTGACGGAGTTTCCCGGAAACGATCATTTAATGGACGATTTCGGTGAACTCAAAGTTCGCTCTCAACCGTGTTCGCCCCGGATAAAGCGGAAGGCTTTCACAACATGCATTGGTGGGACGAGATACATTATAGGTAAGCTTTCTTGATGTTTCATGTTTGGATCATGAACTCTCTAACCCATTTCCAATCAAAAACGGACATTTGACAAGTTTGCTGCAGACGAATTTTGAAAACATTGTGGGAAAAGGAGAAATTGCTCTAAACGAGCAATTTCCCCTTTTCCCACAATGATTTTCGTCATATCAGAAGATTATTTTCAATTTCATTACATTTTGAAATGTCGTCTGCACACTCTTTCAATTTGGAATAGTCGAAAATTTGGCATTTTGTCAAAGGGTTGAATTACCATTACAGAGATATTAAAGGTCTGTTCTAATCTCATTTTCAATGCATTTTCACATCTTAGAAATTGCACCCACTGCTTAACACTTTCACTGCTGATTTGCTAACAGATTGCATTTCTCAGTGCTCAGTTTTTGGGGGTGATTCTCATATATACACTAGTACTGTGTAAATCCTGTCTCTCTGACAATTTTACCATTAAAAATCAATTTGTAATCTTATTATCTTACGCTCTCTCAAATTTGAATGACTTCAAATATCTAATAGCCGCAGGTTCTTTAAAGATCATAAGTCTTTATGGGTTTAAACTATGCTGAGTCAAGATAAAAAGTTTTAACCTCTGAATCCAAAAACACTTTACTATTTACTATGACAATTCTAGCACAGAAAGTTTTAAGAAACCGTTGTTACAAATTGCTGAATTTGTTTAACCAATTACCAAACAATAATGACATTTTACCAATCTATTCCAGACGACTCTTGAAATCATTATGGGAAAAGGAGAAATTGCTCTTAAAGAGCAATTTTTCCTTTTCCCACACTGTTTTCTACTCTGTTTGAAGATGACTTTCTTATTTCATCACATTTTGAAATGTTGTCTTCAAACTCTTGCAATTTGGGACAGTCCAAACTTTGGTGTTTGGTAATGGGTAAATACTAAATTCACCCTTTCGTCACGATTGGTTTTTTTGTTGTTGTATTTGTTGTCATCTGCCATTGTTTTGAATTTTGATCCTTTACCAAGTGGGGACAGCCATTTAATCTTGATACATATCCTCTTTATGACATCCTTCCCCTTTACAGAGGACTTGAAATCACTTCAGAGTTTGACCCTATCAGGCCTTCCAGGCTGGATGAAATCTACTGGCTTGTATCTTTAACCCTTTACTAAACGCCAAATTTTTTATTGTCCCAAATTGAAAGATTTTGCAGGCGACATTTCAAAACATGATTAAAATTGAAAAGCATTCTTCAGGAATGAAAACATTGTGGGAAAAGGAGAAATTGCTCTAAACGAGCAATTTCTCCTTTCCCCACAATCTTTTCCAGAGTCTTCTCCAATAAACTGGTCAAATGTCGTTATTGTTTGGTAAAGGGTTAACTGCTCTCTTTTAGGCTATCTCTCCTTAACATGCATTAATTTCCAAGTTGTCCCCTGTTGTTGCTTTCTGGAGGTCTGTGTGGCCCAGTGGTGAAGGTGGCTACACAGAACTCAGGGTTCAGGTGTTCTAGCCCCACCGACACCTCAGGTTTCTTGGGAATGGGCTTTGACAAGTCACTTTAAAGCCGGAGCTTAGTATTGGTGGAATGCCATTACATTACTGGAAAATTGTTGACATGGTGTTAAACGCCATACATACAAAAAGAAATTGTTCTTTCCATTTGGACCAATCACAAATTTCTGTATCAAGGGCTCTTTGTAAGACTAGAGTAATAATTACTTTTTAAACCCTGTTGGAGGAAAGTCGGAATAACCAAGTCCAAGATTTAATAGAAAAGATACCACTTTACAATCGAATCAAGTTTTATGTCATTAGAATTCTTTATAAATTGAAATTCATATTTGCCACTTTTCATTCATGTAATTACAATTTCATTGAAAAATTGATAATTAAGAGGGCCGTAATTATTATGAATTAAATAACAGAATTATTGATATTTGTTTTGTTAAAAACAAATTCAAAATCAGGCTTGATGAATGTCGTTGAAATGATAAAACTTTCATGATTTACGTTTCAATATCTTTAACCGAAGCAAATATAATTCTTCTTCAACGGTTGGATACGTTGTTATAGGAAAAAGGTTTTTAAACGTGTCTGCTTGTCATTAACCCATTTCCAAACAATAACAACATTCAACCAGTATGTTACAGACAACTCTGGAAAACATTTCTCCTTTTCCCACAATGTTGTCTGCCCTATCAGAAGATTGTATATCAATTTCATCACAATTTGGAATGTTGTCTGCAATCTCATTCAATTTGGGACGGTCGAAAATTTGGAGTTTGGTAAAGGGTTAACCGAAACAAATCTTTTTTTCCATGGGTGGAATACATTAATGCAGTATTGCACTGAACTCTTGACATATTAAGAAAGGTTTTAAAAGGTATCTGTTTACCAAAACACCAAAATTTTGACTGTCCAAAATTAAAAGTTTGCAGACGACATTTCAAAATTTGATAGAATTGAAATAGGAAAACAATCTTCTGATAGGGCAAAAAACATTGTGGGAAAAAGGGGAAATTGCTTGTTAAGAGCAATTTCTCTTTTTCCCACAGTGTTTTCCAGAGTTATCTCCAACAAACTGGTCAAATGTCGTTATTGTTTGGTAATGGGTTAAGAGTGATTGAATGCTGTGACCGTCCAGACGTTTTTTGCTGCCTGCATACAGATTGATTAGTCTGGAATAGTTATGGGCTGTGATTCAATCGCTCTAATCATCCATTTAGGGAGATATCTTTATGTCAAACAGAACGTTCCCAATATGGGCGACTATTTCCCTCATGTCTGCCACACCGCTTGACCTTATATGGGCTACGTCACGGGAAAAGGGGCACTCGGACATACCAAACAGTGTAGCACCAGACCAGCTGCCACGTCAATGACGTGGCGGCTGGTCTGGGGTTACACTGCTGCCATCTTAGAGGACATCAAGTTCTACCTTTAAATAAATACAAATGATAACTGTTGTGACTAGATGCTGGAATAATGGCGCTAAGAAAGAGCTGAGTCAGCGGTTTTTATTTATGTCCGAGTGCCCCTTTTCGCATGACGCGGCCCATATTATTTACTCCAGAAAAACAACAAAGGGTCACATATACAAGGTTATATGCCTTTCTTAATTAGAAACACACTTTGAAAATCATCTTAGGCAATTCATGATTAAATGGTTAGGAATTACTTTTCTAAACAAATACGTTTTTTATAGCAAGCAGGCACACTGTTGAATGCATTAAATTGGTCAGGTTTAAGAAAAACCTGTTTTCAACATTTGTGACCCTTTAATTGTTTTGTTGGGTATATAATGCAGTGCTTTGTCACACCTGTAGCAGAATATTAAAGGAATTTCGCCATGAAAGATTCGAAAACTTATCCATGAACTTAATGGACATTATATGGCCATTCATGAACACAAATATGTTTTTAACTTGTTCTTGACTTGTTCATGAATTTCAAGAACTGTAATAGATGTTAAATGGCCATTCATAAACTCAAATCTATTCTTGACTTGATCATGAACATGTGCTTAATGTAATGTTAAATGGCCATTCATAAACACAAATATGTTCTTAACTTGTTCATGAACATGTGCATAATGTAATGTTTAATGGCCGTTCATAAACGCAAATATGTTCTTAACTTGTTCATGAACATGTGCTTCCTGTTATGTTCAATGCTTGATGTTCAGGAACAAGTACTTGAATTTCACGAGAACATTCTTTGTTCATAAACCCCCATCTAAGGTTCATGAAGTTCATGAACAGGTTCTTCAATCTGTAAAAACAACCACCATTTATAATTCAAAAATTTATTTAACAAAATCAGCATAAACATGCATTTGGCCATAACAGTTCATTGGAGCATGATACAATTACAATCTTTCTACAAGAACGTCTAATTGATACACAATCACATTTATCTAAATTCAAAACACTTGGAGGTCATACTGCTCCCAAATTGAAAGAGATTGCAGATGACATTTCCAAATGTGATGGAATTGGAAAATAATCTTCTGGTAGGGCAGCAAACCTTATGGGAAAAGGAAGAATTGGAAGTTACAAGCAATTTCTCCTTTTCCCACAGTGTTTTCCCGAGTTGTCTGCAACAAAGTGGTTAAATGTCATTATTGTTTGGTATTAGGTTAAATCACATTGAAATCTGCAACAAATCATCAAAAAGACTTGCCCTCCTATAGAACAAGCATTTATTAACAAATTACGACATTTATTTAAATGAATATATTATTCAAATATGAAACCAGTTTGTTGCAGACGACTCTGGAAAAGACTCTTAGCGAGCAATTACTCCTTTTCAAACAATGTTTTCTGACCTATCGGAAGATAATTTTACAATTTCATAACAATATGAAATGTCGTCTACAAACACTTTCAATTTAGGACAGTCGAAAAATCTGGCGTTTGGTAAAGGGTTAGCCAGTCAAGATGATGTACCTTGCAGCTACATGAAGTTATGACAGCAATGAATTAATTATCTTTATGCCAAGAATATAATTACTTGATTAAGAATTTGGGCAATCCTGCAGCAATGCTAATTAAGAGTGTACATTACCCGGAATAAGACAATGTAATGGTTATGAGGGGGGCCTCCGTGGCCTAGTGGTTAGAGTACAGAACTTGAAATCACATGGCCCCTCTCCCCGTGGGTTCAAATCCTGAGAGGGATATGGATTTTCATGAGAGGCAGTCTCCCGACTGACTTACGGAATGCCGATGGTTCTACCCGCCTTGACCAGCCCTTATGGACAGTTGAGTATGGGGTCTTCCTCCATCATTAAGAGTCGGGCATCGCTACATAACTGAAATAATGTTGATGTGATGTAAAACCCATATAAAAAATATATTCTGAGGGTTCATGGGAAGATTATAATTAGTCCTTCACATTCATTACATTGAATGGGGTTTAAGACAATGTCAACAATTGTTCAGTTGTATAACACTTTCCTGTGATTTACCAGTACAAGCGAAGGGCTCAGAAGCGCCTGTTGGCCTACAATGTTTATAGGACATACTATAATAGTTTTGGACTGTGTAACGTGAAGTGAATACAGTACTATGTGTCGGTAGCCATTACATGTCAATGTGTTAGTGTTCATGAACATGTTCTTGAACTTTATGAACTAGTAAAGAAAAGCTTGTTGTTCATAAATGGCCATTTAACATTCATGAATGTTCATGATGTTCATGAATATGTTCTTGAACTTTATGAACTAGTAACAAAAAGCTTGTTGTTCATAAATGGCCATTTAACATTCATGAATGTTCATGATGTTCATGAATATGTTCTTGAACTTTATGAACTAGTAACGAAAAGCTTGTTGTTCATAAATGGCCTTTTAACATTCATGAATGTTCATGATGTTCATGAATATGTTCTTGAACTTTATGAACAAGTAAAGAAAAGCTTGTTGTTCATAAATGGCCATTTAACATTCATGAATGTTCATGATGTTCATGAATATGTTCTTGAACTCTATGAACAAGTAAAGAAAAGCTTATTGTTCATAAATGGCACTTTAACATTCATGAATGTTCATGATGTTCATGAATATGTTCTTGAATATTGTAGGGGACTGGCCTAGTGGTAAGAATACTGAACTTGCCTCTTTTTGTTAAAATCATAATAAAAGTTACTTGAATTTCCATATGAAGTATTATCCTGGATTGATTAACCCTTATAGTGCTGGAACCAACTTCTTGCTTATGCAAACAGGTGAGATCCAAGCCAGCCGCCAAGTAAATTGGCGACTGGCCTGTGATCTAACCTGTTTGCTTCTCTGAGTGTCTTTCCTCATTAAAATCAAGCAGATATTTAAGGTTTTGGAAAGCAGACAACACAAACGGTTTTTTTTTAGAAAATTACCAAGCAATCCAAGAGTAAATTAGGGGTCTACTCCCGTCCATGATATGCCAGACATTCCAATATAAATGAAGAATTGTTTATTGAATCCAAAATCCCTTTCAAACAGACTGTTGGACAACAAGTCTGTCCACAGAAGTGCTCAGCCTTTCGATACCTATTTGTTACTGTGTAACACAGAAAGGGAGACTACAAGATAGATTATTCCTTTCAAATGTTCAATCACAGTTGCTTCCCTTGTGATATTCTCATGATAATTTCAACATAATCATCTTTTCCTTGAGCAAATTCTCAATACTTATTATTTTGCCTCATATTTAGGTAACAAAACAAGAGCATGCTTATCAAATAGTTTATACTTTTGCTTTCTTGAATTAACCAAATCTTTATTAGACTTGTTGGCACTTTATGTGCCTATGGCCAATACATATACAATATACAACATTCATGAATACATGACAATTTACAATCTATGGAGAGTTATAATCCTGTAAATTGTTAATTAATGTAGAACCATTTCTGAATTGCAAACCAATAATGGCATACTATACATGTTAACCTTGATTCACATCAGACAAATTGATAATAATATCTCCTATAACTAAAGCTTCATTGATATACTTACATAAATTCGTTTGTATTTTGATTTTGAAGTAAACATTATTGTTAAAAACAATGGTAAAGAAGGAATGCTGCACTTTAAGTATTTGATTCTCACATCTCTATAAGCTGTACATATAAGTATAGAATGATGCTAGGATCCAACTTGACCCAGATAGGGTAAGGCATATTGTTAATGATGAAAAATGCAAGCAACAGCCGATGACACAATTTTATAGTCAGTATCGACTTTTTGATTATGACATTTGTTGCAACCTGTTATAAATAAAGAAGCATTTACTTTTTGCACAGTTGTTTTCATAATGTATGGTGATTGGCAATAGTGATTCAACAAGAGGGGTTTTCGTTTGAGTGACCTTTGGAAAGTCACTTCAGAGGACTTGTGGACCCAGGAAAGCCTTAATTTATCTTAAGAATTGTTGGTGCAGAGTTAAACTCCATACAAAATCAACATGGGGGAATGGATGAAGTTTATTGGTGATATCTGATTTTCTAAACCAATTAAATAAACCAAATCTTGGCATGAGGTTGAATGAACGTAAATGTAAACAGATAAGCTTATGGGAGAATGATCAAATCAATTATAACGTGGTAAAATTCGCAACTCGAATAATGAATATCAGTGTTTGTTTGAACCTTTTTCTGATAAAGAGCTGCTAAAATGTTCTTCTTAATAAAGGCATTCATCCAATATGGACGATAATATTGTCTAATGAGTCTTGTTACTTTAAGTTTTTATTATGTTTTTAGCATATGTAAATATGGAAGCAACAACATGTATTTGTTATGTCAATAAAGATTTGAACTTGATTATTCCGTAGGCAGTCTTTTTCTTTTAGAGTGATTATGTAATAAGAAAAAATACAAATGTCATAGATACAACTCTGCACTTTAGGCTTATGATATCAGTGTTGTAAAAAGGTGATACATTCTAAGCATGTTTACTCTTGCATTTCGATAGTTTACTATCATACTGCATATTAATAACACTGCATCAAGAGTTACATGATATTCTGTAACAATAAAGAAGGTTCTTTCTGTGCAATTCTTCTGCCTTACTTTAGGTAACTTCTCACAGCAGTTACTTCCCTTCTTTTACAAACTTAGATTTAAGGTTTAGCAGAATACATTTAAAATAGAGATAATGATTTCATGTGTTAACAGTTTCCCATTTCTGTACAACAATATATGAAGTTCCTTGAAGCTTGTAAGTCCTTTACTTAAGCCAAGGACTTATAAAAAAAACTTGCATGTAAATTTAATGCAATAGTCCAATGCAAGTCTTTTAGTAAGTTCTTCACATATATGTATGTCACTTACTATACCTTCAGTACAACAAAACATAGAGAATAGATGGTTGGTGTTGTGAATCGGAAATGTTATCGGGCAAGGCTTAGGAATATTATCCGGTGAGCCGAAGGCGAAACGGATGATAATCCGAAGCCGAGCCCGATAACTTTTCCCATTCAAAGACACCAACTTCCTATTCTATTTATCCTGTTACCTTTATGTATTCTTTCAAACAAACAAGATGTGAATAGCCTAAAACACGAGAAAAAAAGAGAAAAATAAGTAGAGAATGATGTAAATATGACGTCATGTCGGTCTTATGACGTCATGATTCGTCACGTGCATGTATTATATGGCTAGTGCCGGATATCACAAATGTTATACGGCACACTAGTGACAGGATAAATGAGATTTTCTGAACTGTGTAAGTCCTTTATTAACCCTTTAAGGTATAGAGATAAGGCTAATCAGTGACACCATAGGTATAAACCATCCGATTATCGGAGATCATTAACGCATACATAATCAGTCACCCTAGGTACCTATTTGCACAGGATTATCTCCGATAATTGTCACTGATTGGGGTACTGTTAATCAAATCAAAATTAATGCAATTTTTGTTAATCCAATTGATTTTCACAGAGAATAAAGGATGACGAGAACAAAGTCTCCTTTAAGCCGATGTTTTTTTCTTTTTTTAGTGATACATACATATTAAGATTAAGGTGTAGAAAATTAGACAAACAATGAAACTGTATATTGCGGTGTGAATTATACAAAATAAAAAGTAATAAAATGACGTATGTGTTCCCCCTGAGACATTCCTAATTTGTTTTTCTGTTTTATCACCAATTGCAAGGAATTTTGTTGACGAAAAATGCAATTCATGATGGAGATACATGTTTTGTCTTTGTATATTTCTCAACAAAACTGAATCGTTTTACTTCCACTTCCATTAAAACCGTTTCCAAATTAAAAAAATGTTTTTCAACGCAATATTGCTTCATAAAGTAGTCAAACCTGGTCCTCTAATACATGTAAAACTGTAAAAATCATTATGGCAACGAAACATGCTTATATTACCGTAATTACGTGTACATGGCTGATGAATCTATTAAAAGCTCGTTATTGTAGTCAAAGTCAGAGAAATGATCTAATTTGCTTGTCCGCGAATTGGTAAGATTTATCAGCATTTCATCATCTTCATGCTCAAAAGACCGATCAAATGACTGCTCTAAATCTACATTGATGTCTGACCTGCGATCGGAAGCACCAAAATTGACATAATATTTCAAAGTAGCCATCTTTATAATGGCCGTTATTCGACTGCTTTATTTTTATTCGCCTTTCAACTGTGAACAACAGCTCCGTTTCATGAATATCCTTTACGGGTCGCGTGCCGTATGCTTGCTCTCATGTTAATTGGATAGTATTTTTAGAAATGTGTTAATTTTCTAAAGAATTGCATGAAATCCTTATCGAGTCTTTACAAATCGGCATTGTTTTGATCTTTTATGACCGGATATTGAAGGCCTCTCATATTAATTGGGTTGGTAATTTGAATTCCCTTCATCTCAATTTGATAGCGTCTTTTTCAGAAGGGTGTCGTGGGACCATTATCAAAAGATTCTCTCCAGAGCAAAAGTTTAAACTTTGACCCTATGATTTAATTATCGGAAATGAAAGAAAACATATTCATTTATGAGGAAAATGAAAATTGGAGAAAGTGACGTGTGTGTTTACGTGTGTAATTAAGGGTTAAAGTTGAATCAATTTTTCAGCTGTCAAAAAGCGTTCTATGCGGTCGTCGATAGAACGTCAAAATAGGTTTTATACGGTAATAGGTATAACGGTGAAAAGCGTTTTATGCGGTAATCGATAAGGCGGCGAACGGCGCTATATACCGTAAAGGGTTAAGCACAGAACTTAGTACAATGTAACTTTTTATTGAATGTTCAATGCAAGACTAAAGTAATTAGTGTTTTACAAATGTTATTGTATAGAATTCATGATATGTGGTGATAACTCTTGCTTCTTGAAGGGTTCTCCTCTAATTCTACTTCTACCTATTAATGTACTGGGCTCACCCTTGAGCATGTTCCCTGAATGACCTACCAGTACTAGGCTAGGAAATGTGTCTCACCAAAGGACATTCAATGTTAAAAGAAATTTATCGCCATTTAGGATTGAACCTGGGTTGGCCGGTTTCTATTCCCTGATGCTAGCTATTACACTATTCCAGATCCATTCTCATTGGGATATGCATTGTTTGGTGATTCTGATAGATACACACACCATAAGGTTTTATTTTAGAGTCTTGTCATATCTCTAAAGCATATATACTTAGAAAAATTCAAGCCTTGCTACATATGGTTATTCAAAGTAAGATGTTCAGATTATTGCTGACACTACAGAATCAGAGAAGAACAAAAAAAGATTGTTTGTGAATCAAGAGGTTTTTTAGCTCACCTGTGCACAAAGTGCTCAAGGTGAGCTTTTGTGATCGCCCAATGTCTGTCGTCCGTCGTGCACCGTCAACAATTTCTTTAAACATCTTTTCCTCCTTAACCATTGAATCAATCTTAACCAAACTTCACAAAAATGTCCGTTGGGTGATGCTCTTGAAAAGTTGTTCAAAGAAATTGATTGCATGCAGAACTTTGGTTGCCGTGGCATGAAAAAGGGGGAATTTCTGCAATTTTCAAAAAATCTTCTTGTCTGAAACCACTAGTCAGAATTCAAAATGATTTCACAGGAACATTCTTTGGGGGCCACTTTTTTAAAATTTGTTCAAAGAATTTTGATATCTCGAAAAACATGGCCACCAGGCTGCGTTGAACTTTGAACGCGTTTTTGTTTTCACTATATACATGAATGCTAAGATTTATAACTTTACAAACATCTTTATTTTTCAAAGCTCTGGTTCATTTTCAATGAGAAATCATGTGAAGCATCCCTAGTTGGAGGGGAGAAAGATTTGTTAAAAAGAAAATAGTCATGTAACCAAAACAGCTGCCATGCCCATATTTGGTAAAAACCTTAAAAAAATCTTCTTGTCACAAACCACTGGTCAGATTTCAAAATAATTTCACATGAATGTTTTTTAGGGCAGCTTCTATTATGGTTCTTAATCTTTTATAGATATCTCGAAAAACATGGCCACTAGGGTGCGTTGAACGTTGAACATGTTTTTGTTTTCACTATATACATGTATGCTAAAGTTTATATCTTAACAAACATATTTTTTTTCCAAACCTCTGTGCCAATTTCAATGAGATATCATGTGAAGCATACCTAGTTGGAGGGGAGAAATAGTTGTAAAAAAAAAATTAGTCATGGCTGCCATGCCCATATTTGGTAAAAACCTTAAAAAAATCTTCTTGTCCCAAACCACTGGTCAGATTTGAAAATTATTTCTCAGGAATGTATGGGAAATTTGTTTATGGTTGTAATACTATTCTCAGAGCAATGTTTTAATAAGATAAATACCCACAACTTAGAGTTTGGATGAGGAATATGGTAGTTTGTATGGAAAACTCTCGTCATATATGAATCTCCCATTTGTGGTTAACATCATTCTCAGATTGATGATGTAATTAGATAAGTACCAACAAAAAAGGATTTGGAAGAACAATTCAGAAGTTTACATGGGAAACTCTCGTTGGGATCTAATGCTCCTTAAAAGATTCATCACAACTTGTTGTGTCTATATATGGTGCTGCGTCGTGAACTCCCCGTGAAAATGTCACCTCCCAGTAGACCTAGGGAAGGGAGGATTTTAGTGAACATAGACTCACGGTCTATTGTTGGAGTGCGGGGTTCAGGGAGAAACTATTGATCGGTTTTGTTATTTGTAGTGTTTGTCACCATCGTCTCGAGACTGAAATTGACAATTGTATACCGGCACTGTTCCCCCCAAAAAGATGGTATCTCGTTCATTATAGTTAGAGGCGATACAACCTTGTTGCTGATATTTTCTGTTCTATTTTAGAAGAGGATAGATATGTTTTGCGTTTTCTATTGAAGCTTTATTCAGTTTCCCCTCTATGGGAGTTTGTGACTGACCCAGATTAAGTGCAGCAGCGGGTGTCCTGTGTGGCCCAATGGTTAAGGTGGCGGACTTAGAACTCACAGGTTCTGGTTGTGAGCCACGGGTCCTGGGTTTGAGCCCCACCAACACCTCTGGTTTAGTGGGAGTGACCTTTGGCAAGTCAATTAAGAGTTCTAGCTTAGTTGTGATGGACCCAGGAAAGTTATATAACTGAAAATAGTTGATATGGTGTTTAACACCATACAAACAATGATATAACTGCAGAAGAGAAATGGTAGCATGAAAAAAACATGTTTCTTTTCAATATTCTGTAGAATCCATTTTGACATAAGTATAATTGGTCTTTAAGAGCAATTTATGCTTTTGGAATATTGGTTTCAGAAGTCTCCAGCCGCAGGAAATGAAAGTATTATGGAATAGAACATATGTTTGATGCTTGGATTTCCAATACTTAATGAATATTCCATACTTCCAAAGAAAAGTCTTGTCCACATTCAGAGTCTTGTTTGATCTGTCCCAATTTATTAATAATCTTAAGAATGTCAATGTGCCTTAAAGGCCCATGAAAGAAGATAAATGCTAAATCAAACTGTATTTTTGGTAAATGTTTGATCATTTTCAAATAGTTATCACCAAAAAACCCATTAGCACAACTTAAACGTTAAACTTTAAGAGCAATTCCTCCTTTTCCCACAATATTTTCCAGAGTCATCTGCAACAAACTGGTCAACTGTCGTTATTGTTGGGTAATGGGTTAAAAAGATGAATGCGATGGTTTATCTCTTGAATATGCTTTTAAGCCAGTGAAAAGGGTACATACCTGATGTGCCAAGTTGTTTTTTCGAGGTACGCTAAGAACTGTGAGAGTGGAAGAGATTGTTCAAGTGTTGATTGAATTTCTAATTTATGTTTACGTTTCACCCTTAAATACCCTCAGGACATATTCAAAGATTCTGCAGAAGATTATTAAAAGTTTCGTTACTATTTATTAGAATGCTTTCTGGCCTTATTTACGGACAAAATGTTAGATGGAAAAAAGGAAATGATTATAACACATTTCATCCTTCTATCTTTTCCTTGTCTCTTACATATTTGATGAACGGCTTTCAAATCATTTGGCCTTTTCTTGCCACTCATGAAACAATTTAAGCATTTGATGAAATTAAACCCCTTATCAAATTGTATGATCTACCGATATAAAACTCGCAGCATTACACTGGTATTTTACCTAGAATTTGCTTTTCTGGTCATAAAACCCCTTACCCAAAGGCATGAAGTGATCTAGTACTTTCATTTGTTTTGCTTACTGTATGTATAGTTAACCTGGCTTGGGTACCATGCACTCAGTGCAAACCTTTATGTTTTATGGTTCTGGCTTTTCTCAAAGTGATTCCATCTCAGGGTGGCAAAATCAGTTGTCCGTATTGCCCTGTTTGTAAAAAAGCTTTATTAATGGACAAGTGAGTTTTTTCCTGAAATTCACCATGTTACCATTTTACAGAAAATTGAGTGCAGAAAAATATTTGGCATTTATGGACAAGTTAATCAAAATCAGATTTCATCACCCCTGTATCAAATTATTAGCCATGTCTTACTCATTGCATGGTTGCCATCCAATACATCCATTTCATTCGGAACACCTTGGCCATTTCTTAAAATAGCCTTGGAGGTACTGGGAAGCCATTTTGTAAGTAGTCCGGCAACATGGCGGCATGTCCGTTTGCAATCGTATCTACTTGGCAATCCCCGGCACAAGCTGGTTACTGCCAATAAGATACGATTGAGAAAATATGAAACACAGATGTGTTGATATGATTATCTTTAATGAAATTAGTTAAAAAGAAAAACATTCAATTGTTATATTTAACCAAAGTGTGCGTATTTACATAAATATTTAGTTCCTATGTGTATGTAGTAATCAAGCGTGTTATCCTGCGAAAAACAGCCAAATTTCCCCAGGATTTCTTGTGTACTCATGAACTACCTACAAAGTATATCTTCTGGCTTGTACCTGGGATTGCCAGGTAGATACCATTGCATCCATTTGTTTCTTGCGAGAGTATCTAACTTGTACAAGGTTTACAACGAGTCCTTTTTGGTGCAGCGTTTACAGTGCTACAGTTGAATTAACATTGTCCACTCTCTCCTCTCTCTTTAATTAGATTGACACACCTTGTGTCATTAGCTGAGTAAAACACACAAACCAATCAGGTAATGGGAACCGATAAACCAATTAATGACAGGAGTGAACATCTTTTAACCCTTGAATGCTAGGTAGTTTTCTAAAAATAGATTGTATGTGTCATCTGCTTTCCAAAACCTTAGATATATGTTTAATTTTGATTATGAAAGAAACTCAGAGTAGCAAACAGGTTAGATCACAGGCCAGCCGACAATTTACTTGGCGGCTGATCTGGATCTGATCTATCTGCATAAGCATTAAGTCAGTTCCAGCACTAGAAGGGTTAATTTACTTCTTTTTTTGTAATGATTGCATGCATTGTCTCAGAAACCCAATCTTGGGATGTGAGTTAGAATTCAGAAACGATTGCTGATAAACCAATTTATTTCAATCTCGATACAAAAACTTTCTTTTCAACTTGTCCAAATCCCAAGCCTTTTTCATGTTCCCAGTTAATACCAGTAGAAGATATTAACCCCTTGCTTCATGATACAGTATTTTAATGAACCTGCTGCAGATAACTTTAGAAATAGCTACTGACTTAAGGAATAACTGCTCATGATGGGCAATTTTCACATGACTTTTGTGTCACTATTTTTTAACCAAATGTTTCTTTAAAGTCAAGTTTTGTCTCATCATTTGATGCTTTCAGATTCTCATGTGTGGGGTTGGGACACAACAAACTTTCAACAAAATAATGCATTTGTAATAATGAAATAATACATCTTTGTATAATGACCATGCTTTGCTCATAAGGAGCAGATTTTCAAGTGTCAAAGTCATTATTGTTTTCATATAAACCAGATGTTTGGTGTCAAGAAAAGGATTTGCTCATAACAGGTGAATTTTCTTTTTGCAACATTTTCCAACGCCATCTGCTACATGATGTCTTTAACTAAATGTTAAGAGAAAATCTGGTTCATGTCTAATTTAATTGGAAATCTCTAAGAATCCTTTCCTTCTTATGAGAGTTTTGGCTGGTTCAAATTGAAGGGAACTACAAATGAGTGTTACCTGCCATGTTTGCAAACTTAGAACTTGGGGTTCCCTGGTTCAAGCCCAATTGACACCTGGTTTCGTGAGAGATACCTTTGGCAAGTCTTTTCAGAGCCCTAGCCTATAGTAGTACTATTTGGTCCAGGAAAGCTGTTACATAAAGTGATCATCATACAAACAAATATGTGTCATGCTTAATTTTGTTTCTTTTTGTTGTTATTAAACATGTTGTTAGAAACTTGACTAAAGGAGCATTTCTTCTTTATGGTACATTAGTTTGCTGAACCCTGCTTCTACACTTATGCTCAACATTTCAATATTCAAGTGAAAAGGGAAAAACTGCAAGACCATGATTTATGGAACTCTAACTTCAAATCAGAAATTTATTCACAATTCTTCTTATTTTGTGATTTCTTTTTATTTTGAATTAGCTTAGTATGTATAATTCTGACTTAACAAATTATTTTTTTGAATATGAGAAATTAATTTGGTCCTGATTTGACATCTATTTTTAGGGGGAAGTGTCTTTAGGAAAGACACTCTGAAGCCCTTGCCTAATTCTAGTGATTTGAAATAAACTCTAACATAATTGAAATTAAACTAAATGAGATGGGGCTGTGATGTTGGTAGATTTACCAAATTCTGTTTTTCGGATTTAAAGCACAAAATGGATATTCAAAGTCAAAAATTATGCTGCACTGTCCTCCATTAAAAGAATAGTTCCGAAGTTTGACTAAGGTTGTGGTCTATCACCAAGGACACATGTTTTTCATCATTTGTAAAATGTTAGTGTTCAATTAACAGTGCATCAGAATTAAGGGAAAGGCAATGTAAACGATGACATTTACAAGTTACAGTAAATTAGAATATTTTAGTGATGATAACCAAAAAGTCCCCCAATTAAACAGACATACCTAACAATAACCATCCATAGGAAACTGCATGATTTTCTTTTGACCAATTACCGTGACAAAAAGTTATGACTATCCAACACATTTTGTCGCCATTTCTTCCTTGACTATGTCTGCTGCATTATTCATTAATGGGCAATAGATAAACATTAAAGCCTGGTCTGGATTGACTCTCACAGATGTGCCAATGTATTCTTTGCCAATTATGAGCCAAGTATGGTCCCTTGTGCATCTCTGTTAAATGTTTAGACTGACCTTGGATAAATTAGAAGTTAGTTGATGTCTATCTTGAGCAGCATTTGTGGTTTATATATAGTTTTGTCAGTGTGTGACATCTGTTCTTGAAACATACTTAATGAAGTATGATATGTTGCCGATGCTCGGTATTCAAGAAATTTATAGAAAGGTCAACTTTGATTAGGTATAAGCATCAGAGTTAAGTGGGGATCTAGAATCAACAAGAACTCATTGTTTTGCTCAAACTTAAGTTTAAATGCAATAATTTTGAGTCAATTTTAATGCTGTCCAAAATGAGTTATAACTGCTCAAAAAAGCAAAGACAAAGAACAATCTCTTCTATTTTACTCAGCTGAGTATGATAACTGTACTTAAGTATAAGTTTAATTACAAAGTCATCATTTTTTGATAGCACATGTCTTGGTGTTGATTGTTTGATTCATAATCATTTTAAATTTCCACATGCTTGCGGATTTACCCATTCCCATCATATAGGGATTTTTACTGTCTAAATTGAAAGCAAAAGAAGACAATTTAAAATAGCATGTAAAGAAACAATTTTCTTTATGATACTTGGTTTGACCTATTGGGACTTTGTAACAAAAGGATTAAGTGCTAGTTATTCATTAGCTTTCCACTGTCTCCACACTTATTAATTATGTTAATACGGAAAAGCAGTCAGTGACTTTTAAAAAACAGTGTGGAGGACTGGTATGGAAACAGGTATGGAAATTTCTAGAGCATAGGTACACTGAAGGTGCAGTGAAGTATAAGGTGGCAGAACTGGAATACTTAAAGAAATGATGAAAAACTTCTGATCAACTATTGTTGTAAATAATTAACTCCATCGTCTGTTACGTTTTTGCACAATATGCTTCAATAATAGTACCAAGAATATGCTTATCCTTTGAGCTGTTATGTATAATTTAAAAAAGAAATTGGTTAATTTCTCTTGCAGTGTTATAAATAAGATAATGATGATATTTATTGCTTTTAATTTTGCATAAAGGTTCAAAGTAACTTGTAATTAAATATTGCAATGTCAGTGACCCTTCTCTGTTGCAAGTATGGTTTTTTTTTTGTGTGTATATTTTTTTTTATTAAACTTGCCTTTATCATGCAAAAAGTAATGCCAAGTTTCTGTTGTTTGCATCATAATATTTTGTATTTTTGTTGTCATCTGCCAACATTTCCAATCAATTTGGGACAATAGTAACCTTGTCGATGTGCACATAGAGTTCAGAGTCTGTTTGGCTGACATTTCATGCCCTTCAGGGAAATTTTGCAGCTGAGAAGATTTTTTGGAAGCTTTTTAGAAAATTGGACTGCTTCTCTCATTTTCTCAGCAGTCTAATTGTCATGTAACATATTTTTGGTATAACCAGTCCAATCATTAGTCGACTGGCCATTGGCGTTATTGATATTGACGTGTTCAGACTGGTCGTAGCGTCATTCGTGTAAACCACATTCATTCTGTACGAGTACAGGTTATGTATCCAGGAAGAAGAATCGAGAGTCATTTATATAAGTTGTAAAAAATTATTGAATATGTAAAACATGCCCTCTCTGTACAATATATTACTGATCCAGTTTTGTGGGGTTGTCCTTAAACATGCCCTCTCTGTACAATATATTACTGATCCAGTTTTGTGGGATTGTCCTTAAACATGCCCTCTCTGTACAATATATTACTGATCCAGTTTTGTGGGATTGTCCTTAAACATGCCCTCTCTGTACAATATATTACTGATCCAGTTTTGTGGGATTGTCCTTAAACATGCCCTCTCTGCACAATATATTACTGATCCTGTTTTGTGGGATTGTCCTTAAACACGCCCTCTCTGTACACTATATTACTGATCCAGTTTTGTGGGATTGTCCTTAAACATGCCCTCTCTGTACAATATATTACTGATCCAGTTTTGTGGGGTTGTCCTTAAACATGCCCTCTCTGTACAATATATTACTGATCCAGTTTTGTGGGATTGTCCTTAAACATGCCCTCTCTGTACAATATATTACTGATCCAGTTTTGTGGGATTGTCGTTTGTTAAGACACTTCAGAGCCTTAACCTAAAACTGGTGAGGGGCCTCCGTGAATAGCGAGGGGCCTCCGTGGCCTAGTGGTTAGAGTATAGAACTTGAAATCACATGGCCCCTCTCCGTGTGGGGGGCCTCCGTGGCCTAGTGGTTAGAGTATAGAACTTGAAATCACATGGCCCCTCTCCGTGTGGGGGGCCTCCATGGCCTAGTGGTTAGAGTATAGAACTTGAAATCACATGGCCCCTCTCCGTGTGGGGGGCCTCCGTGACCTTAGAGTGGTTAGAGTACAGAACTTGAAATCACATGGCCCCTCTCCGTGTGGGGGGGCCTCCGTGACCTAGTGGTTAGAGTATAGAACTTGAAATCACATGGCCCCTCTCCGTGTGGGGGGCCTCTGTGGCCTTAGAGTGGTTAGAGTACAGAACTTGAAATCACTTGGCCCCTCTCCGTGTGGGGGGCCTCCGTGGACTTAGAGTGGTTAGAGTATAGAACTTGAAATCACATGGCCCCTCTCCGTGTGTGGGGCCTCCGTGGACTTAGAGTGGTTAGAGTACAGACCTTGAAATCACTTGGCCCCTCTCCGTGTGGGGGGCCTCCGTGGACTTAGAGTGGTTAGAGTACAGAACTTGAAATCACTTGGCCCCTCTCCGTGTGGGGGGCCTCTGTGGACTTAGAGTGGTTAGAGTATAGAACTTGAAATCACATGGCCCCTCTCCGCGTGGGGGGCCTCCGTGGCCTTAGAGTGGTTAGAGTATAGAACTTGAAATCACATGGCCCCTCTCCGTGTGGGTTCAAATCCTGAGAGGGATATGGATTTTCATGAGAGGAAGTCTCCCAACTGACATACGGAATGCTAGTGGTTCTATCCGCCTTAAACAGCCCTTATGGGCAGTTTAGTATGGGGGTCTTCCTCCATCATTAGGAGTCGGGCATCGCTACATATAACTGAAATAATGTTGATGTGATGTAAAACCCATATAAAAAGATAGAAATGATGAATCAAGGAAAGCCTAATTCAGCAATTTTCATTTGCTTGACAGTAACTGATGCCATTATTTGGTGGTATGTAAGTCTATTTTACATATCTTGTCGTAACAATTGACTTTGAGTGGCCATTTTGTGCTTCAAAATCAAAAAGCCAGAATTTGGAAAATCCGCCACGGATCCTTTAGAATTTCCATGTACGATTGCCCCATCAGAAAATAAAAGGCTATCTTCAAGTCCAATTATTTTGATTAATTCTGAGTGTAGAATGGCTGCTTTTGGACATATGAGCTGTGGGTTTGACTCCTGTGTGTAACAGTGTCCTCATTCATTCTTTTCATTAATCGACATTCTGGGCAGGTAATTATACTGTATCCAGGAAGTAGAATGATTACTGTAACTTGTAAGAACTTGCTCTGAAAATAAATGAAGTAGAGCGAATAAGTTTAAAACTTATAAAGGCACAACATTATTTTAAAGAGTAGATTAACTTGTACCTTGCTGGAACCAGCTTCATGCCTATGCAAACAAATTAGATCCATGCAACGGTCAAGTTAATTGGCCTCTGGCCTGTGATCTAACATATTTTCTTCTCTAAGTACCTTTCCTTATCAAAATAAAGCAGATATTTTAGGTTTTGGAAAGAAGACGACACAAAAATCTATTTTTAGAATATTACCCATCATTCTTAGTGTTAATTTGTGATCTGCCCCACCAGCTGTTGTTGCGTAGGTGGTACATGTGCTCCAATTTATTATCAACTAATTTTCATCATAATTCCCTCCTATTATATCGAAAGAGAGAGATTTCTTTGATGGATGCCTCAGAAAATGGGACTTCATGAAAATGAACGCGAAAATAACTAAAACTATCACGCTATAACCGAGTTCTCACCACTAAAAAGCTTATTATGCTTGTACTAGAAACTAGCATGAATGTTGTTAAAGTCAATTTCTTTATGAACTTGCTGCAGTATACTTAAGAAATGTTGTTGAAAAAGCAAAAATTGCAATAAAATGATTAAGTATTCTCTTTTGTTCATCAATATTTGCTTTCATACAAGAATTCTTTTCAATTTAAGTTATTATCTGATAAGCATCATAGGTTTCAACCTACGAATGAACCGTTTTCCTCATTTCTAGACTAATCACATTGAAATCTGGATACAATTTCAGGGACACAGTGTCAGTTTTGGGTTGCTAGTGCTGTGAGTCTCATTGCTTTGAATATTGGCGTCCTCCATTCGTCTTTTCATTTGCCCACATTTTGTACGAGTGCTGGTTTTATATGCAAGAAGCAGAATCAACAGTGACTTATCTAAGTTGTAAGACCTTATATTGATGTAAAAAGAAGTTTAGCTTAACTGAACATTACTGAAAGCAAAGGCATTTAATTATCAAGTAAAAACATAGCATTTGTTTTTAGTATTTTTCATTGGATATGTACCATTGAAACAAAAGTGTAACTTAATTTCATGACATGAGCATTTCTCCTTTTGCTAGAGCACCTTGTTTAGTTTAGAATTATGAATTCTATATTATATGCAATAAGTTCTTTTGAACTTGCTTATGAATCTGAATTCTGCTTCCTTTATAAAAAGCATGTACTTGCACCACCAATAAATGTAGGTCTTAGTATACTATAGTATTTCAATGAACCCTTGAAATCCTCCATCACTATGGTTTGGGTTGACTAAGTAAGACCCCTCTTGACTCTCTCGAAACAGAGATAGTTGGACTAAATTGTTGCCAGATTTTTTATCAGACCCCGAACTAATTTCAATCCATCAACAAATGATCTCACCCAGAATAGGCAACACATGGCCATAGACTGGTGGTAAAAGTACAATTTGGACATCTGGTTAATCCTTGCCTTCCTGGGTGATGATTTAGGTTAAACTTTTTATTTAATATCAAATGATGGAAGCTTGAAGCAAATTAAATTCACTATAGATGACTGCTTTCTGGATACTAAACCCGTACTTGTGCAGATTTGTCGGCTAGTCACTCTGTTAACGGGGACTGAATGATGATTTAGTTCAAACTTGTTATTTTATATCAAATGATGGAAGCTTGCAGGTTATTCAATTCACTATTAATTGATGACTGCTTTCTGGATACTAAACCCATACTTGTGCAGATTTGTGGGCTAGTCCCGGAAATTTTCCCTTTGCTGGTAATGGGGACTGAACCTGGGATCCTCAGTCCAAGAGGTCAATGCTCTATCACTGCAGCAATGTAATAACGGCAATGATTTCATCTCAGCTGCTGTGTTATATTAGAATATTGCAATGGGTTGAAATTAAGATTAGATCGTTATATTGTGATTCTTTAGACTAGATGAAGGAAGGCTGAAAAACCTAACTCTGTGTAAAACCATCTGCATATGGGAACATTCACTTATATTTCAATATTGAGAAAAACTCTCAATAAAGAAACCTCTCTGAGACGCTTCCAATGATGTGTCCAATTACAGTAGTATACTTTTATTTAGGATAATATCCACATACATGACTTTCGCAAATATATTCTTTATGTCGTTTTGTAAAACTGTACCCTGCTACATACAATATATGGGAGATACATTGATATGTCCGTCACCATTGGCTTGTGCATAAGGCGTCCGCCTCGGGACAGGGAGGTCGAAGGTTCAAGCCCAACAGGAGGCATTTGACCGTGAAATGTTTCTCGTGGGACTTGTGCCAAAATGACAGGTTCATGAGCCGTGAGCTAGTTAGATTAAGGGTTACAGACTTGTCATGTTGTATTTGCTTGGCACCTGGCATAGTGGAATAAACCCCCGCCGGAATAAACCCCCACCCTAAAAAACAGCATAGCGGAATAAACCCCCACTCCCTTATTGCATACACGAAAGAAACCCCTACTTTGTTTTCAGATAGGCGGAATAAACCCCCACCTTGTTTTAGATAGGCGGAATAAACCCCCACCCTAACTGTTATCCATACTGTAAGGCAACCATTGACATGTAATTCGATTCTGAATTTTCCAAGTTTAAGCAATAATTGCATAATTCAAGTTGATTAATATTGATCAAACATGCTCATCATAGTATCTCACCATGATTACACTAGCGAGATAATTGACTATTTGAAAAACAGGTGAAGTGAGAATGATTATTAATGAGGACTGAAATAGGCAACAACATATTAATTAATTTTTATATTTGTTTAAATAAATCGAACAAGCATATGTTAAATAGTAATAAACACTGTCAAGATAAAGCACGTGTTGAAGCACATTGTTGGTGAAAAAAACTAGTTTTGATACCAGTTGTCACAATCATAAAAAGTACTAATGTTGCCGTCAGTTGGTGTTATTGAAGCCGAATGTTGTGGCCGATGGCATGTAGGAGGAACTCGCGGATGGCCTTTTTCTCACTAGCGTACTGATTACCTTCAATTTTCACTATAATATACCAAATAGATATGAGTGGGGGTTTATTCCGCGTATGCCAAATATGAGTGGGGGTTTATTCCGCATATGCAAAACAAGCGTGGGGGTTTCTTCCGTGTATGCAATAAGGGAGTGGGAAGTTTATTCTGCTATGCCGTTTTTCAGGGTGGGGGTTTATTCCGGCGGGGGTTTATTCCGTACACCGGCATAGTGATAAAAGGTGGGAGGTACTTAATTGGTATAAACAGTGAAAAGTGTCTCATAAGCTAAACTTGCTGACCCTTTCGCTATGGGTGACTCTATGATAAACAAAATCTTATAATGTATCAAAATCAGATATGTCTTGTGATCTCTTGTAGCAACTCACCATGTTACTGTAATTAACCTTCCTTCAGTAATTTATGTTTCTTATTTATTTCTTTTCAGGTAAGTGCATTTATTGGAACTTGACCTTTACAAGCCTTTAGATACAGTCCTAGTAAGGTAACTCATTCTTAATCCCTTAATCCATAATATAGCGCAGTAAAATCCACCTGACGCTGACTTTTATGCATGAATAAATTAGAGTGGGATGATATGGTATAATTCAATAATCACCAAAAGATCCTACATTGTACTTACTGTGTGTGTTCTTGCGCAAATAATTGACGGACATTCCCGAAAAAATATATAGAAACCCAACGTAGTTTGAAATTATGATAATAGAGGTCACCAACGTCAGGTGAATTTGTTCGCACTATACATAGATTGACCCCATCTCTGCATCATTCAAATGCTGGAAATGTGTATGCTAGTGATGTAGGCCTTTACATTGTTTGGTTACGTTTAAGATACTATTTAAAACCCTTTCTTTAGAACTCTTATCTGTTGTTATTGTAGAACGTCATTCTGTGTGAATTATGTATTTTCTTGCAGAGATAGATTCTTCAAAATATAATAATGACTAGAGCTGGGACGGGTAGCAATTTACTACCCGTGTACCCGAGGCGATGTTACCTGCAGGTACCAGAGTATATTCAAATCTGATATGCCTAACAACTCATTGTATTTTCAAACTTTAGAGAGAAGATTTCCAGTTGCTGTTATCTTAACTCTTCATATTGGTCTCGGTAGTGGGACGTTTGATAAAACAAACGCCATGTAAATGAATGGGTTTGTTTACGGTAACACGAGATCAGATCATTGACACTCATTGACAAGTGGATCAGACGTTACTAAATTTTTCCCAAACATAATGTGCAAAGATCTGTCATAAATACTATATTCTCTAAAATGCTGCTCCTCAGTTATCAAAGCCTCAGAAAGCTTAGATAAATTTGTTTTGGGGATTACTGATTGCTTGTCTTGGATAAAGAAATGCTTGATTCACTAGTCAACGAGTGCATATTCACACATTTCATTTGGATTTATAACCCAGGTGAAAGTAATGTTGGGTAACAGGTAATGTTTTGCTACCCGGGTTGTGGCCTGTACCCGGCCTGTACTCAAGTACCCGTCCCAGCCCTACAAATGACCCAAACTTTTTACATCTGATGATGACAAGATCAAATATATATTACCATATATATATTTCATCCTATCCTGTTCCCTCCCCTTTGATTAATTAAACTGATACAGGCAAATCATTGTAAGAAGCAGGGTACTGTTTTACTTAACAGGTCATGCTAAAAATGTTTGTAAATTCAAAACAACCTGCCCCCTTATTTTGAAAGCAATATAAACAATATTGCAAGGTAACACATCATTAGAATTGCCTCTTCAAGACGCTTCCAATGACGTGTCAAATTGCAATCTTGTATTTTTATTGAGGATCTATAAGTTGTGACTAATGCTAATATTTTCCATAAGTCGTTTAGTAAAACTGTGAGTACCCAGGTGATTCGTTCTTGTTATGGAAATTTCCTTTTAATATTGTTTTAGAGTAAGGCAAATGAAGCTTTACATATCAGCTCTTTTTATGTATAGTTTAATCTTAGATAGAATTTTCTTATATATGATAATTAAAGATAAGATGCTCTGGTTCATATATTGACATAAAATATTTCTTACTTATATGCATGTTTGCATGTGCACACCTCAATCTGTTTGCTTACATTTTAGTGTCATTAGTTTCGAGTTTTTGTATACCTACACATTTTGACTCATCCATTTGTTGTAAAGCACAGTCATTACCGAGCACAATCGACCGAAACCATTATGACACAAAGAGTTATTGGTGAGCAACTCTTGCGTCAGTCACAATGGTGCTGTATCATAATATCATTATCTTATTTAATATTAAGTTAAAACTTTAAACAAGATTGCACATAAATGGTTTTGTATAATAACATACTTAACAATACACAGTCTGATCCGATTGCCTTGACCTTTGATGACATTGACCTTGACTCTATGTTGAGACAGTTACAAACAATGCAGAAACAAACAGCGAGTTCCAGTTGCCGATTGACGATATTGGCTTGCCACAGCAAGTTACTGATCTGCAATATTGGCAACAAAAGAGTGTTCAGAGTTAAAGATATAGACAATTTACAGAGCCACTCCTTTATTGTGGGTTATCATTTGAATTGATGGTTTCAGCAATGAAATGTTTTGTGCATAACAGTTGTAATTCCTTGGCAAATAAATTATTTCCTCTATAACCCTTGATGTATAGGTTGCGGAAGACGATATCACATGGCATACCTAGAGTAAGGTTGTCAAATTTGGACTTGTTTGAGTTATTACTCACTAACTTAACCCTTTAATAAATGCCCAAATTTTTAAGACCCTCCCAGATTAAAAGAGTTTGCAGACAATATTTCAAAACATGATGAATTGAAAAAATAGTCTTCTTATAGAGCAGAAAAACATTGTGGAAAATGGAGAAATTGCTATTTCTCCTTTTCCAACAATGTTTTCCAGAGTGGTCTGCAACAAACCGGTCAAATGTTGTTTTTGTATGGTAATGGGTTAAGTGGAAGTTTTCCTATGAAACAAACCATTACTATTTACCTTGACATGTACATGTGACTTTTGAAAGATGGAGTTATGTGTTACACTTCTCATGCAAAGGTCACATCTGGAAGACAAGTGAGTTAATTGTAATGAGTGAATGGGTCACTCAAACTAATGGTTGGCTGGAGTGATATATAGTTAAAGTAAGTTTCTTACACAGGTCCCATATGGGTCCTCTTCGTCAGGGTCTTACAAACATTTATCAGTTTGTAACGACTTTCCTGGATCCAACAGTTCTAGGCTAGGGCTCTGAAGTGACTTGCCAAAGGCCACTCCCACAAAACCAGAGGTCTCGCTCGAAATGGAACCTGAGTCCACCACCTTGACCACTGAGCCACGCAGGGCCCTCATTAACTCTTAATGTTTTCTGCCTTATCAGAAGATTTGTTTTCAATTTCATCATATTTTGTTTGTTGTCTGCAAATTCTTTCAATTTGGGACAGTTGAAAAATTTTGTGTTTGGTAAAGGGTTAATTTGACCAGTCAGAAGATAACCCTATGCAGTTGCATTGGCATAGACCGTTGAAGAGCTCATGTTCATAGACCAAATGAAGCTTAATAGACCAACAGGTTTCTTTGAAATATATTTCAATCTGTCACGAATCCCATTGGTAACATGTGTGTGACCTTCAAGCAAAGTCTTATCATTTTTTTTCTGACCTTTTTTAGAACTTGGTTATTATGGAAAATGCCTTACACATGGTTTTATTCGAAAGTAACAAGCCACCATTTTTTTTGTATGATATGATTCTCTGTGAAAGATTCATAAACTCATGTTCATGAACATATTCTTTTAATTGGTGAATGCGCTCAAAAACAACTTAGTGTTCATAGATAGCAACAGTTCTTGAATCCTTTGAAGAGGATATCTAGCCATAGTCTATTTCAAAACTTTATATTAGATTGAAGAATTATATTCATGAATAGATGTAAACATAATATGGTCGTCTATAAAGAAATTTCTTCTTGAGCATATTCTTGAATTTCAAGAACATTGTCCATGAATTATTTCATTGGCATGTCCATGAACATCTTCAAAAAAGGCTTTGTGTTGATCAACGGACACTTTTACTTCATGTCTGTTCATGCAGACCATGAATGCTGATCTTGAGACCTTAGCAGGGAATGCTTCTGAAACAAAGAGATATGAACATATGGATTATTGTGTCTTTATTCGAATATCTTTTGTTCCATCAGAAACATAAATACAAGCCCATCACTTACAAAAACAGGATGCTGATTAATTGGATTTAATCAGACCTTACAAATCCTAAAAAGCTGAAATTTGCAAAGTATGTATGGCTCATTGCTCATTGCTGTCTCTGAGAAAAATTCAAGAACTTATTGTTGATTGATCATGAACGTTAAATGGCCATTCATGGAACATTCATGAATGTTAAATGGCCACTCATGAACCAATAACTTCTTCATGAAATTCAAGAACAGGTTGATTAAAATCATTTCAAGGTTCAATGAAAACATTCATGAACCTCTTCTGGTGCTGGAAATTCATGATCAAGTTTTAAACAACTTTGTTATGATGAATAGGCACTTAGCACTGATTAACGTTCATGAAGGAGTTCTTGAATCTTTCAGAGCAGAATCAAGCTCTGATCAGATTTTTTTAAGCAATTATGTATAGAGAAATTTCCTAGTATCAAGAAAGGAGTGTGGAGTCCATAGTTCTAAGTTTTCGATGAAAAGCGAGAATTAACTAGGGCACTCCTGTCACTTACAGAGATGAAAAGCGAGAATTAACGAGGGCACTCCTGTCACTTACAGAGATGAAAAGGGAGAATTAACTAGGGCACTCCTGTCACTTACAGAGATGAAAAGGGAGAATTAACTAGGGCACTCCTGTCACTTACAGAGATGAAAAGGGAGAATTAACTAGGGCACTCCTGTCACTTACAGAGATGAAAAGGGAGAATTAACTAGGGCACTCCTGTCACTTACAGAGATGAAAAGGGAGAATTAACTAGGGCACTCCTGTCACTTACAGAGATGAAAAGGGAGAATTAACTAGGGCACTCCTGTCACTTACAGAGATGAAAAGGGAGAATTAACTAGGGCACTCCTGTCACTTACAGAGATGAAAAGGGAGAATTAACTAGGGCACTCCTGTCACTTACAGAGATGAAAAGGGAGAATTAACTAGGGCACTCCTGTCACTTACAGAGATGAAAAGGGAGAATTAACTAGGGCACTCCTGTCACTTACAGAGATGAGTTCTGATAGGACTAATCATACACAGAAACCGGGAAATGATTGTCCGTGAACTTGTCTCAAAATAAGGAAACACACTGGAGGGGGGGGTTTGGGCAATGGAAACTACTCGGGTATTTCCGTGAGCTGAGAAATACTCCTCGGATATAAGTGTAGGGTTACAATTTTTTGGGTAAATTGTCCCCGGCTTATAACACATTTCCTGTATGGGTCCACGTTATGTAGTTCAATGTATATTGAAGTGTTGAACATCAATTTAATTTTTTTTTTATCGGTTACGCATACGTAATGTCAAAATTATAAGTTGTGATATATATATCTTTTTCCTAAATCAAATTAAACGACTTTTTGGATTTCACATTTAAGATCTTCTTTGGGAGTACCTGGTAAAGTAAAGTGACGTCAGCTAGTCTCCAAGGAAACAATATGGTGGCATTTATATTATATCAGAGGCGTTTTCATTGGATAAACCCGATGTGTTCAGATTGTGGAGGGGAGTTCAATGCCAGACTATAGCAAGTGTTTCACATCCGTGGAGTACTTACTATAGTATTCAACTAAACTCCAAATGTTCAACTGTCCCAGATTGAAAGAGTTTGCAGACAACATTTCAAAATGTGATGAAATTGAAAAATAATCATCTGATAGGGTAGAAAACATGAGAAAAGGAGACATTGCTTGTCACAAGCAATGTCTTCCTTTCCCACAATATTTTCCAGAGTCGTCTGCAACAAACTGGTGAAATGTCGTTATTGTTTGGTAAAGGGTTAAACTGATAATGTGATTATAATTGGCTCACATTGATTATTCCTTTTTGTTTAATTTTATATTGTGTTTGGTTGGCCACCTTTTCCATAATATCTCGCTTAGCTGCATCTTATGTCCAAGACTAAAGAAACCACTGCGACCTAATGATGAATTGCTCCTGATGAGTATTTATATGTATTGTCGCAATAATTACTCTTTTTGGGTAACTTCTTTTTCCATGCTATTTTGGGCTGTTCTCTAAGCTTTTGAAAGGACTATCCCACACATTTCATAGTTTTTTTTAGTACAAGTTGTACATAGTAGGGAATGAATGGTTAACCCATTACCAAACATTAACGATATTTGACCATTTTGTTGTTGCCGACTCTGGATTACATTGTGGGAAAAGGAGAAGGCTTGTAACGAGCAATTTCTCCTTTTCTTACAATTTTTTCTGCCCTACCCGAAGATTATATTTCAATTTCATCACATTTTGAAATGTCGTCTGAAAACTCTTTCAGTTTTGAACTGTTGAAAATTTGGCGTTTGGTAAAGGGTTAAGGACAGGTCCTGTGATGGACCTCCTAGAATTGTATGTAAGAGTTCGGACAGACAAGCTGTTGCAGGCGTTGTCATAAGCTTTACAATCTCATGATATTTACACTTCCATGACCTTTCCAACTGTTATTACGCCTTCCTAAGCTCATTATGTTTATAAGTAGCAAGACTGCAAGTAAAAAGCTGGCAGGGAAGCAATGTCATGTTCACCGTCTATTGACAGTATGAGGCTTCAAAGCGATACAAGGACAAGTATATCAATTAAAGGAAGGACTTTCTTTAGTCTTGAACTGAATCTGTGAATTAAATAGTGAGTTACAGAAAACAATGCAAAATATGTGATAGTGAAGACAAGCCATTTTTGCACTTTGTTTATAGACACATGAAAGAACAATTTTTGGAAAGAATTATACAACCGTAAACAACTATTTCAATATCCCGAATTTGTCCCAAATTTATCTCTAATTTGTCCTAATTTATCCCTAAATTGTTCCAAATCTATTAATGATGATTGAAAAAATAATGTTCTCTCTAAAACTTTTCAATCTTTTCATCTCTAGCTTCAGGGTTAATGTGGAATCATATTTTGACAAAAGAAAACTATTTTTACACAAGGATTTTTGAAAAAGAAAAAGTTTTTTAAAGGCCCTTTTTACTCAATTGAAACTTGAGACTTCATTTTGCATTATGTCATAAAATGTGATGTAACATAATTCATATCCTTGATGTGATTAACAGATTTCCTTTCTATAAATTTGTTATTGCTGTAAATAAGTGAAACGTTCAGCTTTATAAAAGAATGAATTCTTTAAAAAATTGATACTTATTCCAAAATTAATCAAATTGTACTAATTTTGATTTCTTTCCCTCATCAGTGTTGCACAATATTTTTTCCAAGTTGCTCTCGGCTTTCCAGCTGAAATGTAATTGTTCATATATGAGAGACAAACAAATCATGTCACAAGGAAAGCATTTTCACTGAGTGATAGCTCCTGCATTTTAACCTATGTAACTCCATAATAACTTTTTCAGGGTCCTACATAGGTCCTACATAGGTCCTATGTGGTTAAGTCGACGGACTTACAACTCAGGGTCCTGGGTTCCCAGCCCACTAAGACCTCTGGTTTAGTGGGAGTGACCTTTGGCAAGTCACTTCAGAACCCTAGCCTAGTACTGGTGGATCCAGGAAAGCTGTTACATAACTGAAAAATTGTTGATAGGGCATTAACCACCATAAATTGCATAAATAAATAACTAATTCTGTCACATCTACTTCAGAAGACTGGAAAAAAGACATTGCGACAAAAGAAGAAATTGCTTGTAATTCTCTAGGTTCCCTCATAGAGTAAGAAAGAATGGTTTTACATTGTTAATGAGTAAGTAAAACTTGCAATCCTGTACAAGGAGGCAACATCTTGTGATATATATGAAAAAAACATGTCACAGCTCTTGTAAACATCAGATTTCACCTGTTTATTAGGACCAACCCTTCATTATTGCTGCTAGGTAAATCTGCTTGTGTGTAACCCCTGTTAAAGAGACAAGAAAATTATTCATGTACCTAAGATGGTCATGTATAATCACAAAGCTCAGTTCTTACTTGTTCAATGATTTGAAGAACATGTTCATGAACATCAAGAGCAAATTCATGAATGTATTCATGAACCTGTACTTGATGTTCATGAACAAGATCTTTAAATTCATGAGAAAAGTTCTGTGTTAATGTGTTCTGGGTTTATGAAATCCTCTGCTGTGCATGGCATGAGTATGTACTAACCTATGGCAAAAATCTTCGTCTGTTCTAGTGTCATGTATCAAAAAATGTTTGTTAAAAAGACCCGTCAAGTTCAATAATTTTAAATGGCTTTGATCCACTTAATGGCTAATTTGGGCACTGTATGCTGGCAAAATGTTTGAAATGGGTGAAGGGGAAGATTGAATATATTAACCCATATTGTGCTGGAACCGACTTCATGCTTATGCAAACAGGTAAGATCCAGGCCAGCTGCCAAGTAAATTGGCGGCTGGCCCGTGATCTAACCTGTTTGTGTCTCTGAGTATCTTTCCTCATCAAAATTAAGCAGCTATTTAATGTTTTGGAAAGCAGATGATACAATCAATATATCTTTAGAAAATTACCCAGCATTCTAAGGGTTAACTGTTGATTTATTTATGTTTGATTGTGGTTTTACAATTTGTTTTCAGTAGACTGAGTGGTCAATGAATCAATCCATTTTGCGCAAATGGTGCAACGATTGATTATGCAAATTTTTACATTGAATTCAGATAGAAGAGAATTAGATACAGATATTTAGACTTTATCTTCAATTATATGTTTCTTGGGGAGTTGGAAATATCATGCAAACATTATATTACAAATCAAATGGAAAACATGATCTGCATTTTATATCATTAGTGAAATTTCAATTATAGATATCTTATGATTATGCAATACCTACCTACCTGTTATGTTGTTGATGTTGAATAGACTGCTATCGATACAGACAAATTGTAATGCAATCAGCACAATTATGGCAAATTAATCTGTCGACTTAGCCTGTTCCTAGCGATTCTAGGGCCATCATGGCCCTCTTGTTTTATGAAATTCTTATCAAATTGAGAAGGTTCAATATATGCATGTTGTTTCACTGTTTGTTTTCCACCTTGCTCTACCCAATAGTGCATGACAAAAATGATGCGTCCATGGGAATGCGCCATAAATGGGGATGATACAATGACCTGAAAGCCATTTCTAGGTTTACCTAGGCTTTAGTTGTGACATGAATATGCAAATCCTTATATATAACAGGAAAATTGTTGAAATGATGTTTAAAGAGGACTTTCTCACAGATTGTGTTCAGAGCACATCAATCACTTACTATAGTATTGCATTGAACCCTCGTCATGCCTTTCAGTGTTTTCATGGAAAACTCAGCTTACAATAATTTGAAGACATGACTTGTTTAAAACATATAATCCATTAGTTGTTGTTTGTTGTACCTTCATTTGAAAACCATAACATGCAAACCATTCAATTATAAGATGTTAAAGTATCTTGTGAAAAACCTTTTCTTTGTTTGTCACATTGTCTATCATTCTATTAAAACATCAAATGAAACCCTTTCCTCACAATACCTCACTTTATCAATATGTTCAAAAGATAATTTTAACCTTGTAGTGCTGGAACCGACTTCATACTTATGTAAAACTTACTTACTTAAACAGGTTAGATCACAGGCCAGCCACCAAGTCAAGCGGCTGGTCTGTGATCTAACCTGTTTGCTACCCTGAGTATCTTTCCTCATCAAAAATAAAGCAAATATCTTAAGGTTTTGGAAAGCAAACGACACAAAAATCTATTTCAAGATACTTCCTCAGCATTCCTAGGGTTAAAATCCACTTTGACAGGGGATAAATTGCTCCTAATGAGCGTTTTATCCTTCACATACAATAATAATTAAATCTTAGATATTGTTTGTATTCAAGCTACATTTTGTCGTCTGCTGAACCAGTCAAAAATTTCCATATTGGGGGGAATGGCTAGACAGTACCACTGCTACTGTCTACAGATATCCCGAGTTTGGATCATCCCCAATTTTCTGTATGGACTAATGGGCTGAAGGGAATGATTAATGACAAAATCAATTGAAGATTAATGCTACAAGACTGATAATTCTTAACGCATCAAGTGTCTTAGAATAGGATCATTATTTAACCTAATCTCCCAATTTGGGATTTTGTGAGCGGTCCAAAATCAAAGCAATGATAACTGACAAGAAAAATGCATTAATGACACAGTTGGCTTAAAACACTGGGTAGAAACTGTTGTGACAAAAGGCTGAATTGCTCATTTTGAGAAATTTAACCTTTTTGTCATAGTAGTTTCTAATGACTTTGACTGTCAGCTGCATCATAGCGAGGAATAAATTTGCAAGGGGTTGAACAGTTTCCAACATGTAAAATTGTTTTGATCAATCTTCTCAAGTTTATTTTACATTGATTGTGAAGAATTTACATGATAGAAGATTATCATGTGCCCTCTCTTGGTGTCTACTTTCTGGATACTGAAACCAGTACCTGTGCAAGCTCTAGCGTAATACTGGTGGATCCAGGAAAAAAGTTACATACATGTATCTGAAAAATTGTTGATATGGCTTTAAACACCACACAAACAAAGTATGTGCACCAATTTGAGGGCTAGTTCCAGCTATATTCACCACAGCGCTTATGTCAAGCAATATGCCAACTGATAACCCATTTTATTAAAACTTATTACTTCTAATATTACAAAAATGTCTTCTTTTTTATTCAAACTTCTTAATTGATTTTGGCTGTTTCTTCTTTAATTGGACCAGCAACAAAATACAATTTGAGGAAATGACTTCATTATTTCCTTATTTGGAGATTTTGCAGATATTTCCACTAGATGACAGCTAACCCCAATGATCTAAATGTCAAAATCATCAAATAAATATATGTAATACTGGACAAAGCAGGAAATTATTTTATTGTGACAATTGAAATTTTCTCATAATGAGCAATTACTCATTATGTCATAATATTTTCAAATGCCTTGGGCATTTTTAGTGATCTGTGGAGAAAAAGAATGGTGCCTCACTCTGCCATAAATATGGTGGAATTGCTTACCTTGCAGATAGTGTCACACACCAAGGCCTTTTGTTGTACATCATTCAATAGGAGATCATATTAATCTATTGATTTGGTAACAATTACAAGTTTCAGTATCTAATTATTCCAAGTGATACACGCATTACAGGGTTAATTTTGAGAAACAAAGAAAATAGCTGTTGAAACAACTTTCTTATCAATTATCATTTAATCACATTTGCTTCATTGATAAATACATGTAACTAAAATGACTATATGTTGGATGACATCACTGCTTTCGTCATCTTCAAACAGCAATTGTTTTTAGGCCCAAACAGGGAAAAGCTCGTTCTATTCCATTCAAATTTCATTATTATTGTCAAGGTCATAATTACAAGGTCACAATCTGAAGGTCAAATAAGGATGAAATGAATTATTAGAATTGTCAAAGACACCCCCTCCTAGATGATATAAATTTTACAATGGCAGCACTGTAGAAAGCTCAATTGAATGTGCGCCTTTAGAGAAATTGTGAACAATTCATATTTTTCCCAGCCTTATTCATCAAGTCATACATAAGGTTAATGCGTTTTGCATGAGCGTTTGTTGAGAATTATGGATGAGCAGTGAACAAGAAAATATCGATGTGTAGAAATAAATGTCATAGGTTATCCAGACTCATATTTTTATGCTAAACCCATCTCTGGAGTTTGGATGGCTGGTAATTTTGTAAGATTGTATGGCTGAGATGAAACTTCCAGATAAGGGAAAACTAGCTCATAATCTATGAAAGGACTTTTGAAATATCTTCATTTTTTTTGCAATATGCATATCAATTTTTATTGTTTCTTGTCCAATACAAAAATTTGAAAAACTGATTTTGATTACAAAAAACGTTCAGATTGTAATAATTTAAAATACCATTGAATTAAAAAGTATTGAATGTATGAATTTGTGTGTTTTGTGTTAATAAACCTTCCAGAAATTATTTTATTACCTTTGAAGATGGTATGGTCATAATGACATTTTTGCCCCAAACGGTTACCATGGAAACTGTCATTTTACAAAAAATCTAACTCGTCAACCTGTATCTTTTTTTTTCATTTCTGAATTTTCAATAAAATTTTAAATAACATATCAAAAATTTAGAAATTTCTATGAAAGGATTATTTTTTTATAAAACTGTAGAACATGTCCTTAAAGCATCGCCTGTGGAATGCTATTTCTCTGCCGAGTGTTAGGCATAATTCCACTGTAAAGCATGGGTTATCATATAACACTAGAGCTAAAAGGTTGATGGTCAACTCATACGGGGTGCATAATGTGGTTATCATTGGTAAAAGTAGGTGAAAAAAGCAAAACTACCTGTTTGGTCATGGGCACGACTATCTTGTTCACGCATGTTATCGTAAAGATTTGCCATGTGATTCCCCCGCATGAACAAGGGAGAAAAAGTTTCTGATTCGATTAGCCCCAACAATATATTCGTAGAAAATTGAATGAAAATATATTAAAGGTTTAGGGTAGGATTATATTAGGTTCTTCACAGAAGGTGTGCGCTAACTCACAAACTATGTAGGCTAATTTTCACATTTTGTAAAAAAGCCCTGATTGGGATGCCTAGGACATCATTTCGGAAAAGAACTCTGTCATTAGCCCCGGCATGTAGGGGACTTGGTGGAATTAATGATGTAATCATGTAAATAACATCCCCTGGATTCAATTCCGACTATCAGATTCCAATTCATCATCTATTGGGGGACAGTGAATAGGAAACCAGATGCTTCGTCCCTATGAATAACAAAAGCCGAGAAGTCTAGGATAAGATTGCTTACTTCTCTATTCTAGAATTGTTAGGATCAGAATCCTACATTGTGGGTACTCTTGAATATTGTCTATGTGAGACAATTGTGTGGGTACTCTTGAATATTGTCTCTATGAGACAATTGTTTGTGGGTACTCTTGAATGTTATCTCTATGAGACAATTGTGTGTGGGTACTCTTGAATGTTGTCTCTATGAGAAAATTGTGTGTGGGTACTCTTGAATATTGTCTCTATGAGACAATTGTTTGTGGGTACTCTTGAATGTTATCTCTATGAGACAATTGTGTGTGGGTACTCTTGAATATTGTCTCTATGAGACAATTGTGTGTGGGTACTCTTGAATGTTGTCTCTATGAGACAATTGTATGGGTAATCTTGAATATTGTCTCTATGAGACAATTGTGTGTGGATACTCTTGAATGTTGTCTCTATGAGACAATTGTATGGGTAATCTTGAATATTGTCTCTATGAGACAATTGTGTGTGGGTACTCTTGAATGTTGTCTCTATGAGACAATTGTATGGGTAATCTTGAATATTGTCTCTATGAGACAATTGTGTGTGGGTATTCTTGAATGTTGTCTCTATGAGACAATTGTATGGGTAATCTTGAATATTGTCTCTATGAGACAATTGTGTGTGGATACTCTTGAATGTTGTCTCTATGAGACAATTGTGTGTGTGGGTACTCGTGAATATTGTCTATGAGACAATTGTGTGTGGGTACTCTTGAATGTTGTCTCTATGAGACAATTGTGTGTGGGTACTCTTGAATGTTGTCTCTATGATACAATTGAGTGTGGGTACTCTTGAATGGTAATCTTAAATATTGTCTCTATGAGACAATTGTGTGTGGGTACTCTTGTATATTGTCTCTATGAGACAATTGTTTGTGGGTACACTCTTGAATATTGTCTCTATGAGACAATTGTGATGAATGAATTGAAAAGGTAGTAGATGCTTAGTCCTTAGAATACTTGGTAATTTTCTAAAAATAGGTTTTTGTGTTGTCTGCTTACCAAAAGATACTCAGAATAGCAAACAGGTTTCATCACAATTTACTTGGCGGCTAGCCTTGATCTAACCTATTTGCATAAGCATGAAGTCAGTTCCAGTGCTTCAAGGGTTAATGTCGTTATAACAAAAGCACAGAAGTCTAGGATAAGATTGCTCACTTGTATATTCTAGTCCCAGAATCCTGCATTGTGGGTGCTCTTAAACATTGTCTTTATGAGACAATTGTAATGAATGAATTGAAAAAAAGAGTGAATGCTTGGATGGGTTAGAGTCTGCCACGCAACATTATCAAAACGTTTTTCAATTAGAGTTTTAGAGATAAGTCTAATTTAAAAGATTAAAGTATGTACCATATGTGTTTCTTTGTTGAATTGGGTGAGAAAAAAAAATTGTAAATGCAGAAATCAATTGTTACAAGCAACTTTTCCTTTTTTCAAAGTGGTCTCAAAATATTATCATATATGCTAATTTTATTGAGACAATGTGTAGTAAGGGATTAACAATGTGACAGCAATGAAAACGCCCTTTAATGGGTTCAGTGGTGGAGCCCAGATTTGTATCAATATATTGATTGTAAGGGGATGTGAGTAAAGCCCCTTGTAAATGACCAGTTTAGTTTGTGATTGGAAAGGATTGGAAACAATGGCACTGAACTGTCTGTTCTACAAAACAAAAGAAACCATTTCCAAAAGTAGCTTGGAAAACATACATCTCCCTGAATAGGGATTGTACTTTGTTTGCTCAAAGGTGAAACATAACAATAGATGTGCTGTTGTTTTTTCAAATGATATCAAAGTATTTCATTTCAAAGTAATTGTCATTTTATTCAATAGACAGGAATAATCAGTGTATCTTTTACATACCCTATTTAAAGAAAAAAAGAAGAACTGATATGTATCCAGGCAGCATGAGAAGGTGAACAGCTGTATGTTATAACCAATTTATTGTTGAAAGCAATGTGAAGGACAGACTAGACTATATGTTTTTAAGGCTGAGTAAAGGATATCTGACATCTATGTATCGAGGTAGATATGGGAATAATAGTTACATATAGTCTTTGGCCTGATAGGTGAACAGTTGCAGGATATAACCAATTTATTGTTGAAAGCAATGTTAAGAACAGACCATACTGAAGGTTTTCAAGGCTGAGTAAAGGATATCTGACATCTATGTAGTGAGGTAGATATGGGAATAAGTCTTGTATGTAGTCTCTATCCTGATAGGTGAACAGTTGCAGTATATAACAAGTTATTGTTGAAAGCAATGTTAAGAATATACCATACTGAAGGTTTTCAAGGCTGAGTACAGGATAGCTGACATCTATGTAGTGAGGTAGATATGGGAATAAGGTTTATATATATATAGTCTCTGTCCGGCACATATTGATTCCCCAGCCAAGATATAGAATATTATACTTTGACAATCTGGTGGCATGTTCAACACCAGGAAACCTCCCCTTTCACAATGATAACAATATAGATCTAAGATCTAGATACTTCAGGAGGGTCCAAGCTGCATGGCCCGTTGGTTACAGTGGCGGACTTCGAACTCAAAGGTCCCTGGTTTGAGCACTGTTGACACCTCTGGTTTTGTGGGAATGACCTTTGGGAAATCCCTTCAGAGCCCTAGCCTAGTACTGAAGGATCGAAGAAAGTTGTAGCGAAACTGAAAAATTGTTGACACAGCTTTAAACACCATTTAAACAAATAATTCTGGCTCAAGCAATATATACATGATTATTGCCAACTTCTGTTAGTCTCGAATAGGACCAGCCAAAAAATTATATGTAGGGAAATGGGTTAACCCTTTACCAAAAGCCAAATTTTTGTCTGTCCCTTATTGAAAGAGTTCAAACACAACATTTCAAAATGTGATGAAATTGAAAAACAATCTTCTGATAGGGCAGGAAACATTGTGGGAAAAGGAAAAACTGCTTGTTAAGAGCAATTTCTCCTTTTCCTGCAATGTTGTCCAGATTGGTCTGCAACAAACTAGTTAAATATCGTTTTTGTTTTGTAATGGGTTAAATAATTGTTTGTGACACACAATTCATTAAGATAGATTAGGCTGTTCACAAGCCAGGCCTTATATGCTACAGAGGAACAATTTACATGGCAGCTGGCCTTGCTCTAACCTGTTTGTATAAGCATGAAGTCAGTTCCAGCACTATTAGGGTTATGATAAATTAGGCTGTCAATTCACAACCCAGGCCTAAAATATGCTACAGAGGACCCAGTCCATAGTTTCTACTATGTCCTGTCTGTGTGAAATATGACCATGTTTTACAATATGCTGCTGAGAACCGTACAGGCTTTCGTTGGCAAATGGGGTTGCTCTCCAGGGCCATATTTCGTTCATAGTTCAGTGTGAAATGTTATACCGTGAAATATTGTCACAGACCAGGAAAAAAATGTTAGCTATATATGTGTGTGGGTGACATTCTAATTGGAAAATGGAAATCGGGGAAGGATAAGGCGCAAGGATGAAGTTGTGTATTATGATTGTGTTTTCTGATTGATTTGCGGGATGGAGTTTAGATGAATTTGAATACTACATGCCGAGATTCACTGGAATATTAATTTTAATCGAGCCTCATTCTTGTGTTTTTTTGTTTTTTTTTTTATGTGAATTATATATGTGATGACATCATGACAGAAATGATGACTGATCCGAGTTAGTGTTAAAGGTAGTATGTTATTAAGAAGTAAAACATTTTCTATATTATACCTGCATAATGATATTGTTTGAAAAAAGCCTACCATACCTCCATTGACTGAGGGTTTTGAAAGCAATAGCGAGATTTTGTTGGAAGTTGGGCAACCATCACACTTTTTGTAAACCATTTCCCTCATACATGATTAAACCATTACCAAACAGTAACGACATTTTAACCACTTTGCTGCAGATGACTCTGGAAACCATTGTGGGAAAAGGAGAAATTCCTCAAAAAGAGCATTCTCTCCTTTGCCCACAATATTTTCTGCCCTATCAGAAGATTATTTTTCAAATTCATCACAATTTGAAATGTCGTCTGCATATTCTTTCAATTTGTGACAGTCGAAAATTTGGTGTTTGGTAAAGGGTTAAACATACATGCAACACACTCTTTGTGAAAAAATTGTGACCAAAGCAGAAATTGCTTGTTGTGCAAGTAATTCTTTTGTCACAATGCTTTTGTTCCACAAACCACATAGGTAACAGGTGTTTTTGTCTTTTTTCATATTTTTTATCTGCTGTTACTTCAATTTATGACCAATCTCATCAATCCATAAAAAGCATTGAGTTAAGCATTTATCCCGATGCTTTGATGTATCTGCTACAAGTGATTTTTGCTTTTGTCACGATGCTTTTGTCCAACAAACCACAGAGGTGACATTTTTTTATATTTTGTATTTTTTTATCTGCTGTTGCTTGAATTTATTACCAAGAGGTCACACAGTGTCTATTCTAGAAATCCAAAAGAAGGGGGGAAATTTGCCCCTTACTTTGAAAATAAGGGGGGATTTTTCAAAATGAGGGGGGATTTATTAAATGCAATTATTAACTCATCACTCAAAAGTACCCTAAGAATCCTTGTGGTATTAGTCTATATTTATGTCCAAAACTCAGGTAACAGTTTTTTTATATTTCATAATTTTTCTCTGCTGTTGACTGAATTTATGACCAAATCTACTCAACCCATAAGTAAAGCAGGGGGTCAAGCCATTATCCCAATGTTTTGATGTATCGGGCACAAATTGCTTGTCATAAGCAAGCGCCTCATTTCTCAGTTTTCTACACAAGACATTACTGTCATATGCAAAGTTAGTCAATGTTGTTTGCTAAAGCTTTCCAATTTTGCAAATCAGGGCTTCAATGCAAAACTATAGTAAGGGCTTCATGTTAATGAAGCACTAAGTATAGTATTGCATTGAGCCATTGAAATGGTTTTACCAAACAGGAGCGAGAACGGGATTTAAAAATGGAAAAAGATTGTCTCATAACAGATTCACCTTTTTTCATAATTAACAAATTGTAGATTTTACCTAAAGATTATTAAATTTTGTTCATATCCGGCTAGATAAGAGGTTTATGCCTGCATTATAACTATATTAATTATATTATATTTTGCTAGTCAAATTGATTTGAAGTGAAAAGGGAAATATTGTAATTGTCTTTTATTATAGGGCATAAGATCGTCCATCAAGCAATCAAATAAAGCAATTTCTAGATCGAAAGACTATTATTGACATTTTTTTTTTGGGGGGGGGTGGGGTCGGGGGATATTTGTAAGATCAGGTTGTCAATTTAATTCAATGAGGACCAACAAAGAGGATTCCTTGTGCATGAAATTTTAAAAACTGTAAAAATCTCTGATAACCTCCAATCAGTACCAATGTTTGCTCAAACGTTCAGTAAAGATCTCTATCTCAAAAGCATTGGAAAACATTTGGGAAAATAAAACCAAATATTCCTCTATTTCTGAATGTTTCAAAAGCGATTGGTTTGCATTTTTTATAAGGACTTCAGCAAATGTTTATGATACAGGTGAGGAAATAGAGATCAGCAGGAACCTCTCTTATCTTTGTAACCCATAACTCACTTAAACCAATTACTTCATGTTCAGGGGTCCAGGGAAAGGGGTAACGTCTGTTGGGGTAATGATTCAAAATTTTGGAAATAAATACTATATTGTGGGTACTCTTTAGAATCGTCTCGATGAGACGTTTCTAATAAGTACCAACAATATAGGTTTAAGACAAAGTTTGAAAAAGCTTGGCTAGTGGAATTTTTTACAAATCCAGAATACATTTAGTGGTTTGAACACTGATACAGAGGAATATTTAAGAAAGTACTCAGGCATTGTAACTAATAAGTTGTTCTTTAGTCACAATGATTTCTAGCCAATATAATGCATGGCTTTGTCACAATGTATAACAGGGGCCTATAAAAGGCGCTTTCCCAGTTGGAAATTTCTTGAAAATCTTGCTGTTTTTCTTATAAATTCAAAGCCACACCAGGGCTCATTTTTCGTTTTCCAATTTAGTAAATTCAGCAATAAAACTTCCCAAAATCAACAGACATAGGCCTCGTTAACCCTTAAAGTGCTGGAACCAACTTCATGCTTATGCAAACAGGTTAGGATCAGGCCAGCCGCCAAGTAAATTGATGGCTGGCCTGTGCATGATCCTACCTGTCTGCTACTCTGAGTATCTTTCCTCAACAAAATTAATCGGATAATTAAGGTTTTTGCAAGCAGGCGACACAATTATCTATGTTTAGAAAGTTTCCCAGCATACTAATGGTTGCCACAGGCCCTGAAATGGTGTAAGTTTCATTAACATATTGATTCTTGTCATCAACTGTTGCTTTGAACTTGGACTAGCCTGCACTCACTCTGACATGAGGAAAGAGGTTAATCACACTTACTGTAGAAAGCTTATCTTGATATTATGATAAAAGTTCTTCTGCAGACGTAAAGATAAGATGCATGTTTCCTAACTTCCTAAATTTTTATCTCTCTTCTTAAAGGCACATGAAGGGATATGAGTACAAAAAATATTGAAAAATCTCTTATTATGTTCATCAAAGCCATGAAATTCAATGCATGAAACTCCTTTAAAATGAGTTCTTTTGTACCTAAAATGTAGTTGTCTCAATTCAATCATGTTGATGATCAATCTGTTTACATATTAAAAATAATGAATTCTAATGTGTCGGTTGAAAAATTTGGGTATCACGATACCAGGTCAGAGGTGAAGAATCACACAATCTGAGTTATAAAACTGGCTGATCTGGGTGACTTCTCATTGGCTTTCACACATTAGTTGTGTTGGTGTTTTTTTTTGTGATAATTATTTGAATTGGGCCAAAAGTTTACCAAATGATATAGTTTGATATAGCATCAATCCCTTTTCATGGGCCTTTAAGCCTACATTATGAGTGGTTACACATTAGAATCTTCAGAGAATTCCTGAAAGTACAAATGAAATGTTACTTACATGAGACTAGAGTCCAAAGATAAATTATTTATCAAAGTACTAGGTGCAACAGAAATATGATACGACAACAGTTATCTCTAGAGCTTTTATCTAAGGTATGTTGAAATGAGTATAATGAGGGAAATTGCTTATTTTTTCCCTTGAGAATATAGCAGCATATCACTTTAAAGTCAATTAATGAAAAACCCAAACAGTCTATGGAAATTTGCATATTAGTCATTTATTGATAGATGAATATTGAAATTATTAAAACAAAATGATAATGCGCTTGAGTTCATCAAATACTCACTTTGTAATGATGCTTTCAAATGTAATGTTCTGTGTTAGGGCTTATTCATTTGTATGAGGAAAAGGGAAAGCTAATTCTTGATTTAGAAATATGAAGTTTACTCAATCTTGACATAATTTCTCCTGAAGTTCTACCTTGATTTTCTCGAATTCAGATGGTAGTGATCAATCTGAACACATCGGGTTTATCCAATAGAAAACACCTCTGAAATAACAGGGATGACGCCATATTGTTTCCCGCGAGAATGATGTCACTTTCTTTCGTTTCTAAAAATAGATCTTGAATGAAAAATCCAGAAAGTCGTTAAATTTGATTGAGGAAACAAGTATACATGTCAAAACAACAAGTTCGCCATTTGGTATGACTGATCAAAAGTGATTAAAAAGGATGTCCAACACTTCCATACACATTGAACTACTTAACGTGCACGCTTAGAAAATGTGTTAATTGGCGGATGCCGATTTACCCGAAAAATTGTAACCCTACACTTATATCCGAGGTGTATTTCACAGCTCACGGAAATACCCGAGTAGTTCCGATTCGGTAGTGATGTGTGTACTTACATAAACATTGTGGTTAAGAATTTAAAAGTTGAATTATCTCCTTCCATAAGGAAGTTATGGTCCTGCGTCAAATTTATGAAGCAAGTATTCATCATGTACTGCGAGAAACGCTTTAATTGAAAATACTTTATGATCGTTTTCTATTGCATTTGTCAAATAATATCTTAATTATGGCAACAGACATGATATGTGAAACTCTGCCATAGGTATGAAATCACTTACCATAGGTATGAAATGAACATGATGAACTTCCTTTGGTCAGGTTGGTTTCTTCAGAATGCAGCTTCAATGAATTCCTTACTCAGAAATTGTTCATAATGAGTTAACTCTGTTAACATTACAATGTTTTGTGAAATTGAACTACCCATTTGATAATTTAAGAAGTGTTTATATGAACTTTATGAACATGCATGAACACATAGCTGTTCTTAACTTGTTAATGATTTTCAAGAACGTATTCATGTACTTGATGTTCATAAACCTTTTGTGGAATTAACGAAAAAGTTCTGTGTTCATGAAAGGCAATTTTATGTTAATTAAGTTCATGAATAAGTTCTTGAAGTTGTTTGCAGAGGTATCAAACTAAACAGTTTTTGGCAGTTAAAGACAGGAGGAGTGGTGCCTTTGCTGAAATAATCTAATATTTGTATGCATTCAGGCCATGGAAAGATAAGCAAATTGTCCAAACAATGATAAGATAAATGAGATTAACCCTTAAAGTGCTGGAACCGACTTCATGCTTATGCAAACAGGTTAGACCCAGGCCAGCCGCCAAGTAAATTGGCGGCTTGCCTGTAAGCTACTCTGCCTATCTTTCCCCAACAAAATTAAGCAGATATATCAGGTTTGGGAAAGCAGACAACTCAAAAAATATTTTTAGAAAACCACCCAGAATTCTATGGGTTAAGTATGTTGGCATGCGTTTTGACTTGAAACATTTTAAGCATTATCTGCTTCCAATCTTGCTACATAGCCTGGGAATCGGTACAAATTGTATACCATGCAGTCCCTCAAAACATTTAAACAAAAAGGGGGGAATAAACAGCGACATTCTCTTCTTGTCTATTTCCAATGCCCCAACACTTCATTTGAAGCCATAGATTAACTCTTAGGATGGTGGGCAATTTTCTAAAAATAAGTTTGTATGTTATTTGCTTTCCATTTCCAAAACTTTAAGATATCTGCTTAATTTTGATGAGGAAGGATACCCAGAGTGGCAAACAGGTTAGATTACAGGCCAGTCACCAAGTGAATTGGCGGTTGGCCTGGATCTAACCTGTTTGCATTAGCATGAAGTGGGTTCCAGCACTATAAGGGTTAATCGGCATAGTGATTTTAGATTGATGATTTTTTTCAAATTTGAAAACAGCAGCAGTACAAAAGCTCTCTGATTTGGTGTTCTTAGAAACCACTGAAACAAAAGGACAACTTACTCATTAGATGTTATTCTCACAGGGTTTTCTGTGTAATCTTAAACATTGAGAATGCATGAAGTAAGAGGTAAATAAGTTAAATAAACATGGACTCTGGTCAGGTGTAAAAATGTTAATTCAAATCCAGCTTTTTCCTCATTTGTCTTATTTCTTTAAAGTTAATTCTCAGGCAGTAAATAGATAGAGCTGTTTAAAGTTTAAATTATTTTAAGTAACAGTAACGGTTAAACCAACAATCACTTAATTTTCTGCTGATTATGACTCAAGAAACCTTTTTTCCAAAATATGTAAAAATAAAAAAAAAATAAAGTGCAAAATGATACGCATGCAAAGGAACTTTAATGACAAAACCTAGTGCTGAATTGTAATTGTATTCAACTTTGTTCCCTCTAACAGTTTGCTACCCATAACATTAAGAATATTATATACAAGTGCCTAAATCATCTCCATAACAAACAAAACACTTTATTGAATAATCTTTGAAATACTCTGAAATACAAGGTATTTTATTCATGATGAGAAAATTCACATCATTTTGCAATGTATCACAACCTCATCTGCTGCCAAAACTGGTAATTAAAGTCTTACTAAGGACAGGTAACCACATCTCAAGCCTCTGTACAAGTGTGGTCAGATGCACATAGACATGCATATTAATATTATTGTGTGTTAATTGGAAAATTAATTAGTCACCCCCAGTGACAAATCTCAGTAATTGTATGACCCTATTGTGACATTATGATTGACTTAATGACGTCTGACCCCTATTCATAAATTAACCCATTAATTAGGTGCAGAGTTAGCTAGACAAGGGTAAATCACACTTGGGGAGAATTCAAGAACTTTGTTCATGAACAGACATGAACGACACTAAGCCATTCATAAATACAAGTTTTTCAATCCGATATTTTATTGGTAAAAGTTGGCAAAGGATTTTGCCTTTTGCCATTTACAATTCTTCTAAATATGGCTTAGACATTTTAGTTATGGTACAAAAAAAAAGATACCTACAGACACATGATATCATACACAAAACAATACAAATTTTGTAAGCAAATTGAAATAATATTGTGCAAATAAATATATGAGTTGCAAACTGCAAATACAATGCTGTTCTTGAACATGTTTATGAATTCAAGAATATGTTTGTGTTCTTGTCATGTTCTTGATGTTCATCAAAATGTTCTTGAAATCCATCAACATGTTCAAGAACAGCTTTATGTTCATGATTGATCATTTGAATGTTGTTCATGTCTGTTTGTGAATCCATGAACATGATACTTGAATTCTTCGCTAAGACAAAAGACTTCTAACAAGCTTATTATATTTCTTATCTTAACCTTATAACCGTTTCCTGTATACTGATATCTTAAAAAAGTCATTATTAGTATTTAATATTCTTAAAATTGTTTTCCAAGAGCAAATTATCTCTCTCATCATTTTTCATTCAATGGCATATCCAGTAAGTGACTTTTAACTTGTAAAGTTAAGACATATTGCTAATTGGCTCCCTTCTACAATGTTTATGAAAGCTCATCACAGGGTTTGTGTGTGGCCCAGTGGTTGAGGTGGTGGTCTTAGAACTTGGGGGTCCCGGGATCAAGCCCCAATGACACCTCTGCTTTCATGGGAGTGACCTTTGGCAAGTCACACCAGAGCCCTGGCCTAGTACTTGTGGATCCAGGATGCTGTTATATAAAGGAAAAAGTGTTGATATGGCATTGAACATGGTACAAAAAAAAAATCTTATTACATTGTCTTACACAAATTGCTGTAGTTTGTAGAAATACTTCTTCCAAAAAGTAATTCTTTTAATCATCATGAATTCTTTGCGTCTTTCGTTTTACAAAAAGCCATCTCATATGAACCGAAAAGGACGCTATAAAGGAAACATAAATCCATGTTAGTTAAGATAAAAGATAGGGGAGTATTTTTTTTTAAGACAGATTTGTCTACTTTACTTTAAGCACGGAATTGTTACGCCAAATAAATTTTTAATGACTCTTATCTCAAAGAACTCTGTCTTTGGGGAGCAACCCTGCTCCTGGGAAAGATTCAACAGCTTATGAACTTCATGACCATCCATTAAAGTTGGATAATATTTCATGATTATAAGGTTGTTCTTAACTTGTTCATAAATTTCATGAACACGTTCATGAACATCAAAAACAGGTTGATGAATGTATTCATGGACCTGTGCTTGATGTTCATAAACCTGTAATTTAGTTTTATTGACTTGTTCTATGTTCATGAACAGCCATTTAACATTCATGAAGGTTCATGAATAAGTTCTTGAGAATCTTTTGCAAAGGAAGTCGGTCATACTTGAGGAAGTGTCCTTTGGCAAGACACTTCAGAGCCCTAGCTCATACTGATGAAAACCAGGAAAGTTGTAATATAACTGGTTACTGAAAGAGTATTGACGAAACGTTCAGCCCTTTGAAAATAGATAGTCTGTTAGGGAAAGCACCAAATTCATCCCGATTTTCAAAGAATTTGAGACTGCTGTGCTTCTAAAGTGATGCTGAAGCACGACATATATGTATATTTTACCAGTTTTCAAAAAGGATACCATTTTATTGTGGGCTGCTTTTATCTTTTATTCATGAAATGCTGCATTAAGGAATGGGTATAGGGAAATATATTCCAGTGCAACCCCTGGGAGATTGAGGACTTGTTCATGAACTACATGAACGTTAAATGACCATTCTTAAACTTAACATTGTTCTCAGTTTGTTCATGAACAACAAGAACAGGTTCATGAATATATTCATGAACTTATACTGGATGTTCATGAACCTGTTTATGAAATTTATGAAAAAGTTATGTGTTCATGAGTGGCCATTTAACATCCATGAAGGTTCAAGGAGATTATGAATACGTTCATAGACCTATTCTTTATGTTCATGAACATGTTCTCAATGGTCAATTTAAAAACAGTTATGTGTTCATGAATGGCCATACAACATTCATGAATGCTCATTAAGTTCATGAGCAAGTTCTTGAATCTTTTGTAAGGAGTGGGGGGAATAGAATCCACAAGAAAAGGTTCCTGGTGAGTTTTAGTGAAACAATGTAACCAGCATGCCATGAGTGACAGAATAAACAAGGGTTGTGACAGAGGGCATAAAATGTAAGAGAAATGTGACAGAAAGACAGAAAGCTGGGCGATTAAATGAGAAAATCGAAGAAAGTTTGTCCTGTATATAGGAAGGTGGTGTGAAGCCCAATCCCTTGGGTGTGGCACCGCGTCAGGGGAAATCAGGTTCGTCTTTAACCCATTACCAAACAAACTCGACATTCCACCAGTATTGTCGAACAGTTATCATGTAGTTGATTCAATTCCATGTTTTCAACTCAAAGTATCAGATAATAGTAGTTGTTCTCATTTAACTCTTTGTTAACAAAAATGAACATGTATCTCTTGTTTAGTACTGTGTTGATACAACATGGGTACTCATTAACCCATTACCAAACAATAACGACATTTGACCAGTTTGTTGTAGACGACTCTTGAAAACATTGTGAGAAAAGAAGAAATGCTCTTAATGATCAATTTCTCCTTTTCCCACAATGTTTTCTGCCCTATCAGATTATTTTTCAATTTAATTGTATTTTGAAATATCATCTACAGACTCTTTCAATTTGGGACAGTCGAAAGTTTTGTGTTTAGAAAAGGGTTAACCTCTATTCTGATTTTGATTTCCTTGTACGTAGATGCTGATTATTTTGTTGCATTTAATTGTCTGTATAATAGTGGTACGGTTGATTTCAGTAAAAATCTACTTGTCCGTCAAGGCTTGGAAATATGAACTATTCATTTTGCCATCACCGCATCCCTGCAAAAAATGCCTCATATTTTAACAAAGGGATCAATTGCACCTGAATAATAATTTTTATCTTGATGAACATTTTTGATTCGGTTTTTTGGGGTTTTTTTTTTTTAAATTGTTTATCAACATACACTGTAGTTTATATAAGTGATTGAAAGCATGTTACTTGTTATGGTTGGATCATTTTAACATCATATGTGTCAGGTTTCAATTTTTTCCAGACAGTGGACCTTTTCAAAATCCTGGTTGTTGATGGAATTGATTCTTCCTTGAGCAAATGTGCCTATACCTTTAAAGGATCAAATTTATTCATTGGGATTTCAAAATTTATCTGTTGTACTTATTCACTTGGTAGGTTACACCGTTACAACCCCTGGGAAGAATTTAAGAATTATGTTCATTAGCTCTATGAACAGACATGTTGAACACAAAGTTGTTGGTTAAATTCAAGAACATGTTCATGAAGATGAAGGATATATTCATCAACATATTCATGGACGTATTCATGTCTATGGATATGTTCATGGAAGTATTCTTGAAATTTGAATTTTTTTCTCGTTTTTTTTTCGCTTGCAAGCATTTTGAGTTTGAATTCAATTATGGGTTTTGCTATTTTCTTTATTCTTTTGCAAAAATATGATTCTATCTGCGAAAAATGAAAAAAAAAATCATATCTGGTGGTGAAGTAGAGAATATATATTGGTATATGTGGTATTTACTGCTTAATGTTACAAAATTACTCCGTAATGCCCCACTTTTAATTGATCCTTATGGACAATTTATCCCTTTTGTCGCACCTTTTTTCATTCCTATATTTTAAAGAAAGCAATGTGAGGGTTCAACGCAAGACTATAGTAAGTGCTTCACATACGTGCAGCACTTACTATAGTATTGCACTGAACCCTCAAATTGCGCTTTTTGTTTCATACTTTTTTTTGTCGTCTGCTGTTCCTTTCAATTCGGACCAGTCATTAATTCCGACATTGGTAAATGGGTAAAAGAACCCACACTAACCTTGGGATAATTGATATCATTGAACATGAAATATGAGAAATTATGGGATGAGTATAAAACGAGGGTTCACTGCAATTCTATAGTAAGTGCTTCATAAACATGAAGCACTTACTGTAGTCTTGCACTGAATTCCCAATATGGTGTGAGGGAAATCTGTGATAATGAAAGGGGGTATAACTACTTGTATCATCAACTAGTACGTTATCTTATTATTTTTTAATTTTGCCAAACATCTTTTTTGGTACTAATTTGAAGAAGTTTGAAGATTTAAAGAATTTCTTGTTTAGGTTTAGAAAATACCTGGAATTCTCGAGAGCTATCTTTCATGCAGGTGTAACAAAGTTAATTGTCCTTTTTCATACTGTAAGGTTTTCATTTAATACATACTATCATTTAACATGCTAAAAGCTTTGGAAATGGAGCCTTGGTTGTTTTATTCTATCCCATCTCACATAACAATTTCCATTACATTGGACAGAAATTATTCTTGCCCCTTGGCAATGAAAGCACTGTAGAGGTACTGGCAGGAAAATCTGCTCGTTGTGTGTTAGTTTAAACATATTTATTTTCACCTCGCCTGATGTGGCTCAAACCCAGGACCCTTGGTACCAGAGGCAGAGGTTTTGGGTTCGAGGCAATGGTGGGTTATGCCTCCGAGTAAATGCTAATGGTAGTATATTATTGTATGTCCTCCTCCTTGAGTATTTTGATATCAGGGAATGGTTATTCTTTTCTCACAATGGTTTCCTCTTAGTTTCATAAAGAACCTTTAATTAAAATGCTTTTTCTTGGTGTATGCTGTTCCTCTGATTTTCGACCACTCACATATTAGGTTAAACTTCCGTCTAACTTTCGGCAGAGAAATCGCAGTTGATGGGCATGCATGTCCAAAACAGTTGGTGTTTGACTGCCGAGTGTAAGACATAACAAGTGATTCCCCAAACTGTGCATTAATACCAATCGACTGTGCTGACTTGGAAACACAGACAGCATTGCAAGCTGTAGTTAGATTGACTATTTGTATGAAATAAGGCAAGATAGGGACCACTGTTTCGGTCAGGAAAGAGAAAATTCATACCAATTTACAATTGGAAGGTCTCCACTATGTAAATGTTATTCCGAAGTCCTCAGGGGTATGCAAATCACAGGGCTGTTCGATAAAGAATGATAAGGTCACACAACCCGGCTCTCTGCATAGAAATAAGGTCTAAGGACAGAAGGCTTGGCGTCTTTTGTTTGTTTGGGAGTTTACACAATTTTCAACCATTTTCAAGTTATATCATGTTTATGTCAAGCTCCCTAAAGTCTTGAAGCTCACTCTCAAGTTGTAATATATCCTTTTGCCCCAAGTTCTATGGTGGCAATTTGATTATCCCTCATTCAATAATGATACCTCGCTTTACTGAATCCGCTTTTATTCCTTTTAATGTACTTTTAGCATTACTTTCCTGCATTATAGTACATGTTCCCTGGATGACCTTCCAGTATTAGGCTAGGAAATGTGTCTTGCCAAAGGATACTCCATGGTGAAATAGATGGGTGCCTTCCGGGATCGAACCTGGATTGACTGGTCTCGAGTACCTGACATTCAACATTACACCACTGCAGACTTTTGAAACCACTGTAACACGAGGATAAATTGCTTATGATGAGCATTTCTCATGATGAGCATTTCTTATGATGAGCAATTTATCAAATTTCTTTCAATAGCTTCTACCTGACTACATAAACTTCATTCTTCCTTGTTTATTTATTATTTAGTCTACTGAATTTTCAGTTTGAGTCAGCACAAATTGCCATATGGGGGAATGAGTTCATACCATTACTCTCTGCTCTGGCTAAGTAGTTAGAGAACAGAACTTGAAATCACGTAGCCCCTCTCAGTGTGGGTTCAAATCCTGGTGATGGATATGCCTTTTCATGAGAGGAAGGCGCCCAACTGACTTACCGATTGCCAAAGGTTCTACCTGGCTTGACCAGCCGTTATGGGCAGTTGAGTATGGGGTTTTCCTCGATCATTCAGAGTCGGACATAGGGACATAACTAAAGTAATGTTGACCCAATGTTTATCCCATATAAGTAAATAGAAGCAGAAGGGGTTGTGTTTCAACAGTTTCTCGGGTTCTAAAGTCTGTCTTACTAGAAACGAATGGTGAATCTCTTTTATATCAACCATCATGAATTTGGATACAATCATTAATCTTTAATTGGTAAGCTGGAAAACCTCTTCCTGAAAGTCAAGAATAGGCCTGCATTTTTAGAGGGCAGAAAGGTTACATGCTATTTTGGTAGTTTCTTCGTAAGTTCTATATGATGTTGAATTATGAGGTAATTCTCACTTTCTCTTGAGTTTGTAACAATACTTGCTCATAATGAGCCTTCTCTCTTTTTGTGGAAATGTTATTTAGTTTTTTGCGAGGGTTTGTTGATTGATATCACTTTAATAATTGATTTTGGAGGTATCTATATTTAATCACTAATTGAATGAAAAGGGTCATATCACTGCCACATTTGCAGCATACAGCAATTAATCAATTTGGCAAGAAATTTGTCAAGGAAATAATGGTATGTGATTTACCAAGCAGTGTATCATCAATGTGACACAAGAAACATTTGCTCACATCAAATAATGGTCGGGGACGAACTGATTATACATATCTCATGTAAGGGTTCTGGTTTAATAATGGTTGGGGACGAACTGATTATACATATCTCATGTAAGGGTTCTGGTTTAATAATGGTTGGGGACGAACTGATTATACATATCTCATGTAAGGGTTCTGGTTTAATAATGGTTGTGGACGAACTGATTATACATATCTCATGTAAGGGTTCTGGTTTAATAATGGTTGTGGACGAACTGATTATACATATCTCTTGTAAGGGTTCTAGCTTAATAATGGTTGTGGACGAACTGATTATACATATCTCATGTAAGGGTTCTGGTTTAATAATGGTTGTGGACGAACTGATTATACATATCTCATGTAAGGGTTCTGGTTTAATAATGGTTGGGGACGAACTGATTATACATATCTCATGTAAGGGTTCTGGTTTAATAATGGTTGGGGACGAAATGATTATACATATCTCATGTAAGGGTTCTGGTTTAATAATGGTTGTGGACGAACTGATTATACATATCTCATGTAAGGGTTCTGGTTTAATAATGGTCAGGGATGAACTGATTATACATATCTCATGTAAGGGTTCTGGTTTAATAATGGTCGGGGACGAACTGATTATACATATCTCATGTAAGGGTTCTGGTTTAATAATGGTTGGGGACGAAATGATTATACATATCTCATGTAAGGGTTCTGGTTTAATAATGGTTGTGGACGAACTGATTATACATATCTCATGTAAGGGTTCTGGTTTAATAATGGTTGGGGACGAACTGATTATACATATCTCATGTAAGGGTTCTGGTTTAATAATGGTTGGGGACGAACTGATTATATACATATCTCATGTAAGGGTTCTGGTTTAATTCTTGTCATCATGGATAAATGTTACCCCTTAGGATGTTGTGTAACTTTCTAAAAATAGATTTGTGTGCAGTCTGCTTTCTCAAACTTTGCATGTCTCCTTAATTTTGTTGAGGAAAGATACTCAGAGTAGCAAGGAGGTTAGATCACATGTCAGTCACCAATTTACTTGGACTAGCCTGGATATAACCTGTTTACATAAGCATGAAGTGTGTTCCGGCACTATAAGGGTTAATATATTCTATTCCTCTTCATATGAGATGAAAAAGGTGATAGTATCTAAAAATAGAATTGTCTTTGAGAATTGCATGATCGGAATCAATCAGAGGCTTTTCCATTAGCACATGTGGTGGTTGGCTATTTTTAGAACCTCTATCTCCATGTACTGGAAACGGAATTTCATTTTCCTGCAGAAGCTAAGTTCAGTTTTGCTTCAACGAATAAGAAAATAAAATAAACTTCCTTTAAAAGTGAAGTATTAATCAGAGAAATGTACGGAATATTTAGAAAATGAATTTTTTTCCTTAGAAAATTTCTCTGAATGGGTGAATGTAAATGGTCCCACACTTGAAGCATTTGTATTTGAAAATTATCTTAATTTCAAGCTACCAAAATGAAGTTGTCACAGATTTCTCATTTTGTCATATTGGTTACTTCAAATGACATTCCTTGCGAAAAATTGAAGAACTCTTATTGACCCTTAAATTCCAAGAACAGATTCGTGGACATGTTATTGATGTTCATGAGCATGTTTTTAAATCATGAACGAGTTATGAACAGATTTGTGTGCATGAATGGTCATTTAATGTTCATGAATATTCATGGAAGTTCATGAATACGATCATGAATCTTTCATAGAGGATAGCAAATGACCGTAATTTTTGGTTTGGAAATATTTGTTAATATAAAATTTCTAACATTCATTACTCCCAGAGCACCAATCTCTGAGTAAGTCCCTTTAACTGATGACGCCATAATAGCTCACAGTGCTGCATCTGCAACAGAAGATCCCAGAAACCACTGTGGCTAAAGGATAAATTGCTCACTGATTATCATAGGGGTTCTTCTTGGCCCAGTTGTTAAGGTTGCAGACTAAGAACTTGGGGGTCCTGGATTGGAGCCCTACTGACACCTCTGGTTTTGTAGGAGTGACCTTTTGCAAGTCACTTCAGAGCCCTAGCCTAGTCCTGGATTGGAGCCCTACTGACACCTCTGGTTTTGTAGGAGTGACCTTTTGCAAGTCACTTCAGAGCCCTAGCCTAGTACCAGTTGATCCAGGAAACCATTACGTAACTCAAAAATGGTTGATACCCATTTACAGGCTATGAAAGATATGAAAATTGTTGATACCCATTTACAGGCTATGAAAGATATGAAAATTGTTGATACCCATTTACAGGCTATGAAAGATATGAAATTTGTTGATACCCATTTACAGGCTATGAAAGATATGAAAATTGTTGATACCCATTTACAGGCTATGAAAGATATGAAAATTGTTGATACCCATTTACAGGCTATGAAAGATATGAAAACATATAAATTACTAAAAAATAATCATAAAAGCCTTGAAAATTAATAACCAAATGCTTTGAGACCCTATTTAATAAACACCTTTAAGATTAGTAATTTTGTGCTTGAAATGTAGTTGTCTCCAATTCAATCATGTTTATGAATAATCTGTTTGTGCTGATTGGTTTTTTGGTGATAACTATTTGAATCTGACCAAAAGTTAATCAAATGATGTAGTTTGATACGGCGTTAATCTCCTTTCATGAGCTGTTAAACATCATACAAAAAAGAAGGGACCAGTCAAAAAATATTCTTGAATGGAGTAAGGTGTGATCCAGCAGTTTGTTATGCATCTTGTAACACCAGCTCCTGAAAAGGAATGCATCATGAATAGCATCTGGGGAATCAATGGCTGCATTGAAAAGGGAAGTCCATGCTTTGTCATTCTTTCCCAGAATTACTTCTTTAGAACCATTTCCAGGGTTGAATGCACGACTTTAGTAAGTGCTTCATGAACTTGAAGCCATTACTATAGTCTTGCTTTCAACCCTTGTTTTGGAATATCTAGATTCAAGTTCAACAGTTTAGTAACTGCTTAACATGTGGATGGTTCATTGCAATACTATAGTAAGTGCTTCAGGTTTCTCGATTTGGAATATCTAGATTTAAGTTCAACAGTATAGTAACTGCTTAACATATGAATGGTTCATTGCAAGACTTAAGTAAGTGCTTCAGGTTTCTCGATTTGGAATCTCTAGATTTCAATTCAACAATATAGTAACTGCTTAACATATCGACAGTTCATTGTAATACTATAGTAAGTGATTCGTGTGTGTGAAGGACTTGCTATAGTCTTGCATTGAACCCTTGATATATGTGAAGGAATTGCATTGCACTATCCATATGTCATTTGAAAAAGGAAAAAATAATCATGTGATGAGCATTTTATACATTATACAGATGTCGGATATCCTTTATAATACCCTCAAATTCTGTTTCAAATTCAATTATCTATGATATCTGAGAATTTCAAATCATAACTTTTTCTTCTCATTGATACAGTTATCTATACCAAAGTGTTCTTTTGCGCTGAAGGAGCAATTAATCCACTTGTTTGTAATGTCTGTTATTTGAACTGATTAGTTTAAACTTATTCATTTTACATCAATTGATATAGAAGCTTGAAGCTTATTGAATTCTCTCTCAATGACTGCTTCCTGGATACTAAACGAGAACCTGCGTCAATTGTAAAGCATCTCTGAGCAATTTTCACCTCACCTAAAGGGGATCAAACCATGTACCCTCAGAACTGGTTCAAAGTGGGTTATAATTGGGTAAAGGGGTTTAAAAATGTGATGGTTAAAACTCCAATGTTCATGGAGCTTTCTTTCAAGGAGGATCAAACCATGTACCCTCAGAACTGGTTCAAAGTGGGTTATAATTGGGTAAAGGGGTTTAGAAATGTGATGGTTAAAACTCCAATGTTCAGGGAGCTTTCTTTCAAGGAGGATCAAACCATGTACCCTCAGAACTGGTTCAAAGTGGGTTATAATTGGGTAAAGGGGTTTAGAAATGTGATGGTTAAAACTCCAATGTTCAGGGAGCTTTCTTTCAAGGAGGATCAAACCATGTACCCTCAGAACTGGTTCAAAGTGGGTTATAATTGGGTAAAGGGGTTTAGAAATGTGATGGTTAAAACTCCAATGTTCAGGGAGCTTTCTTTCAAGGGGGATCAAACCATGTACCCTCATAGAAGAGTGGTTCAGGGATAGAGCGACAGCCTCAGGACACCGTGGTTGTGGGTTTGAATGCTGTGAGTGGTGGGATCTGCCTTGCAACCTTTCATTAATTCACATTCGGCGCGAGTATTGGTTAAGTATCCAGAAAGCAGAATTGAGAGTGATTCATCTAAGTTATAATAACTTGTTTCACAATTGATGTAAAATAAATAAGTTTAAACTATGTACCCTCGGAGCCGTTTCAAAGAGGGTTATAATTGAGTAAAGGGGTTTAAAAATGGTTAAAATTCCAATGTTCAGGGAGTGTTTGTTCGGTAATTGGTTTGTTCCCAGGCACCCTAACTCAACAGGTGGGCTCTGGATTCTCTACAAGTCCAATTAACCTTTGAAAAGCAGTTTTAACCCTTAAAGTCCTGGAAACGACTTCATCCTTATGCAAACAGGTTAGATTAAGGCCAGCTGCCAAGTAAATTGGCGGCTGGCCTGTGATCTAACCTGTTTGCTACGCTGAGTACCTTTCCTTAACAAAATTAAGCAGATATTGAAGGTTTATGAAAGCAGATGACACACACATCTATTTTTAGAGAATTACCCAGCATTCTTAGGGTTAAATGTTCAGTCTCAATAACTGCTAACTCCATTCTCTCCATATTTAACGGTCCAGATAAGAACATTTTCACCATGCGGAAGATTCTATAACTTATGAACTTATTCTTGAAAATTTTCATGATCTTCATGAACATTTAATGGCCATTCGTGTACACATAACTTGTTCATGAACATCAAGACTTCAATCATGAACTTGTATTTGATGTTCATGAACATTTCTTAATTCATTAAAACCTTAAAAACAGCTTTGTGTATAGGAATGGCCATTTAATGTTCATGAATGTTTTTAAATCTTTCACAGGTGTCTTCTTGTCAGTTTTTCAATTTCTTCCCTAATCCTATATTGTGGGTACTCATTTCTTATTTTCGGTTTAATTGTTTTTCTCATAATCAACCGTGTAAAGGGCTCTTACATGATAATAAGCAGGACATTCCCTACCTCCCACATCACCTATAATGGTCATTGAATGGGCAACACATTACATGGTTGGATGAAAGTGATTGACCAAGTGCCAATAGTTCAATCGACCTATTGACAAGACGCCTCGAAATGAATATTCAAATCGATTAAACCATTGAAAGTGTGTTTAAAACTCCGACAAACAAATGCAAATGTGCATGAGAATATTGCTTTCATGGCTCTTACTGTGAGAATAACTTGGACAAACATTTTTGTTGGTTGGGCAATTGTAACAAACATCCATTTGAAAAAGGTGTGCCCTATAAAATATAATCAAACAAGTCTTCACCTTGTTACTTATCTTATTTTCAAATTGATTTATTTTGAGTACACTTTTTGCAAATTATACGGAACTGAGAGAAAAGCTCAATTTGTTTTTACTATTTTCTACATTTATCCGCAATACTTTATTGACTAGATTTGACACGTCTTCAGTAAAAATAAACACTGTGAAAAGACAAGAAATTGCGCATAACTAACAATATCTCCTTTCAAAAGGTATAGTGGTGTGTAGCCAATTTCATTGGGAGGAATGAATCAATATGTATTCATGATTTGTAATAGTGTTTTTGCTCTTGGTTTCAATTAGGAGGAGTTACACAGCCAGGTAAAAGGGAATGGGTAATCACTTGTCTAGGCAATAAAGATACACATCAGATTACTGCATGCACAATTCCCAGATGTTCAAAGGCAAGTTTTTGTCTGTTCTCGGGCTTTTGTTACTTTAATGATGTGAAAGGTCAACACTATGCCTTGTTCCAAGAAATGTGCATCAAATAACAAATAACATTAATTGTAAAGTTCTTAACCCTTATAGTGCTGGAACCGACTTCATACTTATACAAACAGGTTAGATCTAGGCCAGACGCCAAGTAAGTTGGTGGCTGGCCTGTGATCTAACCAGTTTGCTACTCTGAGTATCTTTCCTCATCAAACTGTTGCAGAAATTTAAGGTTTTTGGAAAGCAGACAACGCAATAATCGTTGGCTGGCCTGGATCTGAACTGTTTGCCAAAGCATGAAGTCAGTTCCAGCATTATAAGGGTAAAATGATCATTGATTGTTTCAGTATTTTGTGACAAATAGTTGTACATGTAGATCACAATTTTTCTTTTATTGTAATATTTAATAAATGTTGCCTGAATCAATAGTATTGATCAGTATGGGAAAAAAGGTTGAGAATCTAAATCTCTTCAAGTACGTCATCAACAGTTTGTACTTGAAAGTTTCGTTACTTTGTAATGTGTTTTTGGCATGTAATTATTTAATCATGAAAAGTAGTTACACAAGCCATGAAAACTTTATTGATCTGTGCACTGGATAAGCAACTTGACTGAATGTAGTCTTGTGTTTGTATTTCGCTCTGCCGTTTTGGAAGAAAAGGGTCCAATGCCCTTTCCCAATTTGAACGCAGCATGTTAATCCAATGAAAACCCCTCTGACATAATAAGGAAGCTGCCATATTATTGGGTCTAGTAATACTACTTTCATTTTCAAATATACTTAGATAGTCTTTTAATTTAATTTAGGAAACAGATCAATATCAAGACTTAGTATGCAGTATCCACTTTTATGTATGTGGTACCGATGACCCATTCTTTATAATATATGTCTTACACTTGGCAGGGAAATCATGGTTAACAGGTGCGCATGTCCAAAATAGTTGGTCTTTGACTGCTATTTCTTTGCCAAGTGTTTGACGTAAGGCCTTTATAAAGCAAGAGTTATCATTTACCACCAGAACTAGAGGTGGAGGTCAACTCATACAGGTTCACAATGTGGCTATCATTGGCAAAAGTAGATAAAAAAGCAAAAAATGCCTGGGCACGGCCTTCTTGTTTGGACATAAGATAGTTAGAATTGGTCACATGATTCCGGAGTCTGATACTGCAGTCTTGCAGTTAGTGTTTAAATCATACAGGATATACTAAAGTATTGAAATAAGCCTTCAAACTTTTACCCTTATAGTGCTGGAACCGACTTAATGCTTATGCAAACAGGTTAGATCTAGGCCAGCCGCTAAGCAAATTGGCAGTTGGCCTGTGATCAAACCTGTTTCCTACTCTGAGTATCTCTCCTCATCAAAATTGAGCCGATATTTAAGGTTTTGGAAAGCAGACAACCTAAAAATCTTTGTTTTAGAAAATTAGCCAATATTCTAAGGGTTAAGCTATTGGAATGATACATGGGGTTATCTATGGGGTGAAAAAAACAAACCCCAGATCATTATTGATGTGTCAATAGTACAAGATATTCTCAAAGAAAGGAGATTAATTAAGGCTGGTATAATCCTTGCCTTTCATTCAGAATTTTCTACTTGGGTTAGAAGTAGATGGAATATAACCACATTGTCTTCAAATGACAATGTTCTCATTATGAGCAAATCTTCGATACATGCCAACGTTTAGATTTTATGTACATAAACTTAATTATTTGATTTTACGAGATCAAGGTATGAATATTATCTCTCTGGATATTTCCTATCTGAACCCTTTCCCAAGCAATAAAGACATTTGACCACTTTGTTGCAGACATCTTTAGAAAACATTGAGGGAAAAGGAGAAATTGCTCGTGACGAGCAATTTCTCCTTTTCCCACAAGGTTTTCTGCTCTTTCTGAAAAATTTTGTTCAAGTTCATCACATTTTGAAATGTAGTCTGCAAACTCTTTCAATTTGGGACTGTCAAAAATGTTGTTTTTGGGAAAGGGTTAATTTAACCCTTTATACAGGGTTAAAGCTATGTCATGAGTTCTATTTCTGAATGATTCCATTTAAATGATTACTGACCATAAAGAATTTGCTGATCAGATTTTTAGAATGCCCCTTGTGAGAAAGCATGATACACATTCTCATTTCAACCTCTTGTTTATTTGGGGTTTAAGACTTGGTCAAATAATCAATTATGTTCCATCGTTTCTTGATTCACCAGTACTAGTATAGGGCTCTGAAGTCTCTTGCCAAGGACACTCTCACTAAACTAGAGGTTTCAACGGGGCTCAAACCTGGGACTTCAGAGTTCAAAATCAAACACCTAAACCACCTGGCAAAGCATGTTCTCTGGATCTCTAATGATAAATTAAAAAAATTGAATACTCTACTCGATGTTTATTTTCTTCACAGCAAAGTCCATCAGAGGAATTTTTGTCTCTCTTAGAAAGGGCTTGACACAATCCTTCCCACACATTTCTTCTTCGTGTATTCCCTAAGCAGTTAGAGCTAGGAGAGAGACAAAAAGACGATTGGAGAAAAAATGGCTTGTCACAATTTTTTATTGTTCTATTGATTGTTTCATAGTGCTTAAATTGTTCTAGATATGAATGTGTTAGAATGGAACTAACTATGTTTTAAAACATTGCGAGGCTAGGAGAGTGTGATTTTGAAGAGCTTAATATACTTTAAGAAATCCTCAAATATTTGCGGCAAATATTAAATTCCTTATTAATGAATTCAATTGCTGCTGACTACCAACAATATAGGATTTAGAAATGATGATAAATGACGATAGCACAGACAAATACCTTCCTCTTCCTTACACCCTCATACTGAATTTACCGTTTGAATGGATTTTAACCCTTATAGTGTTTGAACCGACTTTATGCTTATGCAAACAAGTTAGACCCAGTCAAGAAGCCTAGTAAATTGGCAACCGGCGTGCAATCTTAAGCTGTTAGCTACTCTGAGTATCTTTCCTCATCAAAATTAAGCAGATATTTAAGGTTTAGGAAAGCAGACAACACTAAAATCAATTTTTTAGAAAATTACCCAGCATTCTCAGGGTTAACTCAAAATGATGAATAACCCTTTCCCAAACAATGACGACATTTGACCACTTTGTTGCAGATGACTTTAGAAAACCTTGTGGGAAAAGGAGAAATTGCTCGTAACGAGTAATTTCTCCTTTTCCCACAAGGTTTTCTGCTCTATCTGAAGAACAATTTTCAATTTCATCACATTTTGAAATGTCGTCTGCAAACTCTTTCAATTTGTGACAGTCGAAAATCTGTTGTTAGGGAAAGGGATAAGCAAATATCTTCCCTGCTGGACATAGTAGCGAGATTAATTTGTCTATCACCACTGGATATGTGTTGTAGTGTGGAGAACGTCTGTCCATGAAAGATGCCTTCCTTGTTGAAAGATTGCATTCACCTCTAATGGGCGCAAATGATTGGTCGGGCGCCTACCCCTCGTCTCAGTCTCGTCTCAGTCTCGTATTTATACTCCTGCAAACAAGAATTTGACAGGAGTTTGTATTTATAAACACTCAATTAAGCACCATTGCCATGCCTCTGAAACACATTGTCAAGGGTTCATCGCAAGACTAAAGAGAGTCCTTCACAAATGTTTAAAGACTTGCTATATTCTGTCATAAATGGATGCCAGGCTCAATAGTTAAGAGAGTGGACTTGTAACCCCTTGGGTCTCAGTTTCAGCACCTCTGATTTTGTTGGATTGGCTATTGCCAAGACATTTTAGAGCTATAGCCTAGATCTGGTTATTCTAAGGAAAGTTGTTTTATTAGCCAAATATTTTTTACATGGTGATGGTGAACAAAATACTTGAAAGAACATTATCAGAGAAGGATTACCAGTCCACATTATGGAGGTTGGTGAGTTCAATATCTGGATAGGGTCAATCTGAATCGCAAAACAGACTGTATAAATAGATTCCCTACATGGCATTCTGGCTATTGTGGAAAGTCAGCTTCATCGCTAAACAGAAGGATGAAACTGAAATACAAAATATCATAATGAAACATTACATACAGGAGAAATTCTTCTAACTAGCAATTTTCCATTTTCCCTTGATTTCTCCTTTTCTCATGTTAAACATGATATTTGGATTTTCATGAGAGGCAGTCTCCAAACTAACATAAAGAATGCCAATGTTTTTTTACATGGCTTGACCTTTCCTTATAGGCAGTTCAGATTAACGTCTCCCTCCATTAATAGGGTATTGCAGTAAAACTGAAATTCTGTTGACGCAAAGTAAAATCCATATAAATGATTTAATTTCCCACTTTAGATTCATTTCTTTGTCACCAAAAGAATGCTTAACCTTCATTGCAATGGAACCGACTTCATGCTTATGCGAACCGGATATATCCAGGCATGTAATCTAACCTGTTTGCTACTCTAAGTATCTTTCCTCATCAAAATTAAGCAGATATGAAAGGTTTTGGAAAAGCAGATGGCACACAAATCCATTTTTAGAAAATTACAGAGCATTCTAAGGGTTAAATGCAAAACCCAGGAACTATCTGGTCTAGGGTGGTGGATACCTAACCAATAGAAGCAATCTGTTCTTCCCTAATATTCCTTTTCATGGTATGAATAAAAGACACATCAACAAGACGTAACTCGGGAGGTTTCCGAGCCAATTTGTTATTCAAATGACGCGGACTTGTGTAAGATAACGTGGTCATTCCTGTTATTGTGGGTCTTGCCTCGATCAATTTGTACCAAAACAGGATGAAAAATAATCTGAGCAGTATGATGTTGATTCCTTCGTGTATCAATTAATGGACGGTTCCCTTTTCCATTGCTGCCTTTCCTATGTATCATGAATGTTTAACCGCTTTTCCAAATTCTGAGGAAATTACATCAGATCATTATCATTTTGAGAAAATAATACTTGATTCAGATGTGATCGAGAATGTTAGCTCTTGAAAAAAAGAAATGTTTCTTTAACAGGGGGCCTCATGAGAGATTATAGCAGCAGCTTTTAGTAACTGCCATTGTTAAATGAGTTTCTTCCTCTTTAAATGAAATTTTATTATTATATTGTTATTATTATGTCATTAAGCCTAATCAAAATGTAGCAGAACTGTGTTCTGCAAACAGCACTTTGAGCTTTCATTGCATGACTATAGCAAGTTTTTCAATTTAAAAAAGGAAAACAACTTTGAAATCATTTTGACAAAATACACATTTTTATTTGAAGCTATTTTGATTATATAGAAGCTATGACAAAATTAGCTCTATTTTATAAATAACTTGAGTGTGATGGATATTGGTGTGCACTATTTGTGTGGAAGGCTTCATTCAAGGATATTGGGGAACCACTATAGTGTTATATTAACTATTCTTATAATGGATATTTGTGTACTTCTAGTGTTGAGTAATTCTATATAATAAAAGGATTTTATTAGTTAAAAATGTTTTTAGAGCACCATGTGTGCACAGTCCTACATTTTAATGATAAAATACTTGGTACCCAACAAGTGTAAATTCCTGTGTTATGTTGAAGGATATTTGACATCTGACTAGTCTTGATTTTCTTTATTATAACAAAAAGAAATTGGTGCGCCTCTTGTGTGGAGTCCTTTACTATGATGAAGGAAATTGGTGAACCTTTAGTTTAAAGTAGTTCATTATAATGAAAAAAATGGGAGCACCTCCATTGTCAAGTCATTCAGAATAATGAAGGAAATTAGTGCACCTCTAGTTTCAAGGCCTTCATTATAATGAAGAAGATTTGTGCATCTGTAGTGTCCTGTCCTTCAACATAATGAAGGAAATTGGTACACCTTTAGTTTAAAGTCTTCCATTATATTGAAGGAAATTGTTGCACATTTTGTTTAAAAAGTTTTTCATTATAATGAAGAAAATTGGCGCATCTCTAATATCAAGTTATTCATTATAATGGAGGAAAATGGTGCATCTCTAGTGTAATGTCCTCCATTTTAATGAATGAAATTGGTGCACCCTTAGTTTAAAGATCTTGATTATAGTGAAGAAAATTGATGCATCTTTAGTTTACAGTTGTTCATTGTAATAAAGGAAATTGGTGCATTTCTAGTGTCAAATCCTTCATTTTAATAAATGAAATTGGTGCACCCTTAGTTTAAAGATCATTATAATTAAGTAAATTGGTGCACATCTAGTGTCAAATCCTTCATTTTAATGAATGAGATTGGTGCACTCTTAGTTTAAAGATCTTCATTATAATTAAGTAAATTGGTGCACATCTACTGTCAAGTCTTTTATGAAAGTGAAGGAAATTAAGGTTAAACTTATTTCTTATAATGAAGAAAATGCATTTCTAGTGTCAATTCCTTCATTGTAATGAAGGACTTTATACTAGTGGTGCACCCAGCCAATCAATACAAGATTGGTCCCTCCGAGGGCATTGTAAATGGGATATTATAATTGGAAACCTTTCCAACAGCGTCGACATTTGGCCGGAGGATAAGTACAAATCTCCCTCCTTTATTGGGGATGGCTGGATCTTTACGATGCTAAAATGCGGGATGTGTCTTGTAGTTGAAATGTAAGCTTCTCCTCATTATTACAGAAGGCAGATTAATCCTTTACCAAACAACACATTTTCGACTGTCCCAAATTGAAAGATTGTTTGCAGACGACATCTCAAAAAGTGATGAAATAGAAAAATGGTCTCTTGATAGGGCAGAAAACATTGTGGGAAAAGGAGATATTGCTCTAGGTGAGCAATGTCTCCTTTTCCAACAATGTTTTTCAGAGTTGTCTGCAACAAACTGGTTGTTATTAATTGTTTGGTACTGGGTTAATCCGCACTGGAATAGTGTTTAGCCCTTTCTCCTTTACCTATTAATTTTAACCCTTAGAGAAGGGGGACATTAGGGTTGTTTACGCAGAGTAAAACAATAAGCCATATCCTATCTTGTAGGTACTCATTTGAATTGTCTCGTTAGACAAGACAATTCTAATGAGTTCCTTCAACATAAGTTTTACATTATCAATAAAGAAGTTATAGCTAGATGAATATGCCATGAATATGCATTGATGTCAAGCCATCTCTCATTGTATGTTGATAAGTGGTATGTTAAGAATATCTGCATTGTATTACATATCAAGGTCGTAACATGCAAATTTCTGTAACATCAGATGTCTTGATAAGAGGTGTTACTTCCTTGTTAGCTTTCTAGTTCTCAGCTATTCTGTACTTTATGGGTATATATATTTGCCAAGAATTTGCCTTAAGAAAATTTGGGGTTTAGTAAAGGGTTAAAGGTTTCTGTAATCCATGTGTAAAAATCATGTTTAACCCTTTCCCAAACAATAACGACATTTGACCACTTTGTTGCAGATGACTTTAGAAAACTTTGAGGGAAAAGGAGAAATTGCTCGTGACAATTTCCCCTACAAAATATTCATGACCTAACTCATGAACTTCATGAATATTAATGGCCATTCATAAACACAAAGCTGTTTTTAACTTGCCTATGAATTTCAAGTACATGTTCGTGAACCTGTACTTGAATTTCATGAAAAAGGTATGTGTTCATATTATTTACTGCCATGTAACATTCATAAAGTTCATGAATAAGTTCTTGAATATTAAGGCAGGGGAGTTTAGATTGACCTTCTGTAAGAAAACAACTGAGATAAATTTTGGACTCATCATCAACATGTTCTTAAAGTTCAGAAACACTTTGCTTTTTTGTCAGCGCTTTATTATAGTAGGAGTCTTCTTCTTTCCACCTTGACTCAGACACAGTAGGTGATAAAATTCTAAGAATTCTTAAATGGATTTGAACATTTTTTTTTCCAAGGGTAAAATGCTGAGAACTTTGAAAATGAAGTTACTGAGATTTTAAAGCTTTGAAGTTGCCACAGGCATCTTTGGAATAGAACTTGAGATTTTCTCTTCACAGAAAGACATGATTTATATTGCCGAAGATTGATAGTTTGCAAATGTCAATTTGAACGGAAATACAAGTACAAATACAAATTCCCTGTTTATTGATAGAAACTATTGTTGAAAAAGAAGAAAAGAGAAATTGGTTGTATGAAAATGTCTATGAACCTGTTATTGATTGCCATGAACATGTGTTTGAAATTCATGAACATGTTAAGAACAGCTTTGTATTTATTCATGGCCATTCAATGTTCATAAAGTACATGAATGCTCCTGAAGTTCATGAATAAATTCTTCACTCTTTTGCTGGGGTAAAGATGTAGCTTTAGGCAAGCAATATGATTCAATGTGTTCTTACTTAAAAAATTAATTTTTCTGTTTTCCGTTTTTTTTCCCAATCTTTATATTAATTGTCTGCTGTTACTGTTAATCTGGTTTGGTAAAGTATCCATATGAGGGTTAATGTACTAATGTGTTTTCCTCAGGCAGCTTATATCTTTTGACAGATGTTATAATTTAATCACATCTCAAAGAAATGACAATTAAAAGCAACTAATAACACTTAAACAGGCGCGCAATAGTGAACACACTTGAATTCTAGATGATTTAAGAGTATTTTACCTTATATCATGCACAATTTAATGGGTTTTTTGGTTGCCTTAGTACTCAGGTTCCTTACTCATAATGACTATCACATAAGTGGTATTTCAATGTTTTAAGTTTACCTTATAATATACCATATTTGTTTTACATCAATTGTGAAGGCAGCTTAAAGCTTTTGCAAAGCCACCCTCAACGACTGCTTCCTGGATATTACACCAGTACTTGCGCCGAAGAGTGGGTTAGCCCTGGCAATTGTCACCTCACCTAGTGGGGATTCAACCCGGGACCCTCGGTACAAGAGGCCATCCTTCTACCACTGTTCCACTGTTGCCCATAAATATTGCTACTGCTGGGATTTGAACCCAGGTGGAGAGGAGCCATGTGTTGTATTAAGTAACATATTAAGTAACTCTCAATTCTGCTTCCTGGATCATCCAATATGGATTAATGGAAGGTTGCAAGGCGGAACCTACAACCACGGGATTTGAACTCAGGACTCTTGTTCTGACCACTTGGCCCCATACAACCTGAACTACTCAGGTATTTCCGTGAGCTGAGAAATACACCTTGGATATAAGTGTAGGGTTACAATTTTTCGGGTAAATCGGCACAGGTGTATAACACATTTTCTAAGCGTGCACGTTAAGTACTTCAATATGTATGGAAGTGTTGGACATCCTTTTAAATCATTTTTTATTCATACTCATACGAAATGGCAAAATTATTAGTTTTGACATATATAGTAGTTTCCTTAATTAAATTAAACAACTTTATAGATTTCACATTTAAGATCTATTTTTGGAAACAAAGTAAAGTGACGTCATTCCGCGGTATACAATATGGCATCATCCATATTATTTCAGAGGTGTTTTCATTGGATAAACTCGATGTGTTCAGATTGGTACCCATACAGAGAGGCATTTCCATATAAGGTATAGCAGCATTGAGAGATAAAACTCTGAGCAGGACAATTTGTATGTAGGCTGACAAACTTGACAGGGGTCAACTTATTAGCTCAAGGTCAAAGATGAGTTCTGAAGCAAAGGTCAGATGAATGTAATAGTGTCCAGTTTTGTCCGCTTTGATGGGGGAGAATATGTGGAATCTGAAAGACAGTTTGACAAGGCTATTTGTTATGAACCCCTTACTCCATAATATCTCACACTATCACAGCTTGTGTTGAAGATTTTTAGGAACCATTGTGACAAAAGGATGAATTGCTCTAAACGAGCAATTCATCATTTTGTCACAATGGCCTTTACCTAATATCATAAATAGAAAACATTTTTTTCGTTCGAATTTTTGTAGATTCTGAAGATCAATTTTTCTGTGTTTCGTGAGATTTGGATCAATTCATGAGTTTTACTGGATGAGTGGGTCCATGTGCTCTTAAAGGGAATGAAAGGCACATGAAGGGATATGAGTACAAATAAATTACTGAAAATTATGTGAAGTTTTTATTATGTTCGTAAAAGTCATGAACATTAATTTATGAATGCTGTGAGACCCTATTTAATAAACTTCTTTAACATAAGTTATTCTGTGCTTGAAATAAAGTTTTCTCCAATTCAACCATGTTTATTAACAATCTGTTTGTTTACATAATTGTTTAAAATAGTGAATTCTGATTGGTTGGTTGAAAAAATTGTTTATCATGTAATCAGGTCAAAAGTGAAAAATAAGGAAATGCAATCTGAATTATTAAACTGGCTGATTTGGGCAATTTCTCAATGGCTTGCTAATTAAAATTGTGCCAATGAGGTTTTTTTGGGTGACAACTATTTGAATCTGACAAAAAGTTAACCAAATATTATAGTTCAATATATCATTAATTTTCTTTCATGTACCTTTAAGCTATTTATTCTGTAACTTAAGTAGAGGAAGTAGAAATGGTTGTTCTGGCTGGAAGAGACAATCGGTTGTATTGTGGTTTTGAAATTCCACCGCAAATAATTGGTTTCCATGGCAACATCTACCAATATAATTTTGTCATTAAAAAACAAGAAGGTCAGGGGGGAACAAATTGTTGTTTCATAACCGTCTTAAATCCCTTAGGACTTGTTTGGAGACATATTTTTGCCTCTGCTCTCAATGTGACAATGAAAGAATTTCAAGCCAGGAATAGACTGTCTCGGCTGCATAAGAAAGGACACCACCATTAACATTTACTGGGATTTCCATTCACGTTCAAATTTTAAAACCACTTAATTGTTTTTGTTGGTTAGCAAAATAAACATTTATTGAACGGTTTCACCCAAATTTTGTTTTGATTTTCAAATTTTTCTCCTCTGTGAACAAGCCACTTTAAAATTTGAACAAGTCACAAGTGTTCAGATTTTATACTTGGATGATTATCATTTTTATTGCTCCCCCGTATCAACAAGAGCACTTCTTAAGCACAAAAATGCCCCTCAAGTGGGCTTATTTTACTGGGCTCCCTGCTAGGATGAATTTTTCATTGGGCATTTAAAAACTATTACTTCATACAGTGTACAGGTTTAGGGAGGTGTCAGTGTACAGGTTTAGGGAGGTGTCAGTGTACAGGTTTAGGGAGGTGTCAGTGTATAGGTTAAGGGAGGTGTCAGTGTACAGGTTTAGGGAGGTGTCAGTGTACAGGTTTAGGGAGGTGTCAGTGTACAGGTTTAGGGAGGTGTCAGTGTACAGGTTTAGGGAGGTGTCAGTGTACAGGTTTAGGGAGGTGTCAGTGTACAGGTTTAGGGAGGTGTCAGTGTACAGGTTTAGGGAGGTGTCAGTGTATAGGTTTAGGGAGGTGTCAGTGTATAGGTTTAGGGAGGTGTCAGTGTACAGGTTTAGGGAGGTGTCAGTGTACAGGTTTAGGGAGGTGTCAGTGTACAGGTTTAGGGAGGTGTCAGTGTACAGGTTTAGGGAGGTGTCAGTGTACAGGTTTAGGGAGGTGTCAGTGTACAGGTTTAGGGAGGTGTATGTAACTTGATTCAACAATTGTTCAGTTATAGTGTGGCAAATTGTTCAGAAATCAAAATTTCTTGTTTTTCTGCACCTTTCTCAGACAGAATACTTTCTTCTTCACATTAAATTTATTAGTCAAATGTTTAAATGATACTTGCTGCAAAAGTTGTATTTTAATGAATTAATCAACATTAAAACATTTCAAAACAAAATTTACCAAACAAACTTTTATTCACTAAAATAATCTGTATCAAATAAATGTTAAGTCAAGATAAGGAATTGCTAATAAGGAATAATCTATTTTTACTCAATGGTTACTTCCGAAACTTTAGTTAATATAACTGATATAGGGGAACTGTTTGGTGGCCCACTGTTTAAAGTTGTTGACCTTACTTGGAGATCTTGTTCGAAATGCATTAAAAAAGTAATTAATTTATTCATTTGTACTCGTTTATATGCATGGCCTATCAAAAATAGAACATGAACTTTGTGGGCAATGTAGGTTAGAGTTTATCCGCACACATCCACTCAGAATTGATCCTACATCATTTACATATTTCAAAGACAACAATCAAAATGTTGATTTGATGAATATATACCCCTATGGTAGGAAAATAAGTAATGTTGGTAAAGATGATGTTTCTCCTTTCCCAACACAAATTTTAGAAAAAAGTTGTCCATAAAAGACAGGAGAATTCAAGGACTGTTTTGGGTAAGTGTTAAGGATAGATACATATATGGTAATAAAGATACTCCCCAATGATAAAATTCAAGAACTTATTCATGAAAATCATGAACATAAACATCTTCAACTTTTTCATGAATTTCAAGAACATATCCGTGACCATCAAATACATATTCAAGAATCTGTTCTTCGAGGGTTCAACACAAGACTATAGCAAGTGCTTCACAAACGTGAAACACTTACTATAGTATTGCGCTGAACCCTTGACTTGATGTTCATGAAAAAGTTCTTGGAATCCATGAACAAGTTAAGAACAATTTTGTGTTCATGAAGGGGGATTTTAGGTTCATGAAATGCATTGATAAGTCATCGAATCTTTTGCAGGGGCTGTCCCAGTTCCAATCTGTTTTCTGGAGATAATTGGTCTGTTAAGTGTTAAACTATTACTTTATATAATTGTTCATTTATAAGTATCTCATACAGTAGAAGGCTACTAAAACCATTGTGGCAAAATAAAGAACAATGAAACTTTGCAGTCAATTAAACCAATAGCAAATAAGACCTTTTTCACTTTTGATGAACGGCTGTTTTTTCAGTTTGGAATGATAAAAGCTAACTTTAAACTTTATTTAATTTACATTGATAGTGACTCAAGTTCAAACCACTTAGAATATAATTACTCTTAACTCTGCTTCCTAAAGCCATTACAAAAGAATAACGTTATTTGAATGTTTTGTTTCAGACGACTCTGGAATACATAGTAGGAAAGGAAGTAATTGCTCATGACGAGTAATTCTTCCTTTTTCCACAATGTTTTCTGCCCTATCAGAAGCTTTTTTTCCAATTTTATCACATTTTGAAATGTAATCTGCACACTCTTTCAATATCGGACAGTAAAAAATTTGTCATTTGGTAAAGGGTTACGAGATATACAACCAGTACTACTAGCGCCAAATGGGAATCAATGAAATGTTGCAAAGAGAATTTCTCTGCACATAGGATTCTACTAACAAGATTCTACCCAGGACCCCCTGTCTCAAGTCTGTTGGTCTGCCCCTGGACAACTGACCTTTACAAATGATGAAAGACTCTGACAGAGGATCTTCAAGGGGTTTTATATAACTTGAACAGCTTAGTGTCAACATACTTGGCTACTGGAGAAGTGTTTTATGGCTTAGATTGATTGATGGTAAACATCCTAAATCAATAGAGGTATCTTATAAAGTACAAATTCAAGGACTTGATACAAACTAACCAAAACTAGGTCTGAAATATTATACCATTGACACCTATTTGTATTGACCCCATCCCCCACCCACCAATTTCAAGGGTTCAGTGCAAGACTTTCAGAAACTCCTTCAGAAGTGAAAGGATTTAACCCTTAGAGTACTGGAAATGACTTCATGCTTATGCTAACAGGTAAGATCCAGGCCAGCCACCAAGAAAATTGATGGCTGGCCTATGGTCTTATCTGTTTGCTACTCTGATTATCTTTCCTCATTAAAATTAAGCAGATACTCAAGGTTTTGGAAAGCAGACAACAATAAAATCTTTTTTTGAGAAAATGACACAGCATTTTAAGGTTTGTAGTCTTGCATTTGAACATCATTATGAAAGAGTTACTGAGACCATTGGAAAAGAAATCCCGAGGGTTTTGATTTTAATATTTATCATTCTAAAACTTTAATGAGATTTTTTTATTTTTAGAATTAAATCAAGATGCTAGAGAATCTTTTGACATTTCAAAAACTAATCTTAAAGATTATTTCTTCAGTTCTCTTAAGCATTTAGGAATCGCATAGATATCATAAGAAGGTTACGATGGATGCTTTTTCAATATAGGACAAAATATTTCAAAGAATTTTCTAAAGTTTTTTGAGGAAGATTTTATAGTGATATGAAAAAAACGCTGAAGGCAAATTCTGCCATAATTTACTGCATAAACACTTGAAACTTGTCTTAAAGGAAAATGATTTCTAGTTTATAGTAGTTTCAGACAGGTATAGAGGCAGTAAACAAGATGTTACCCATTTCTATATATTACTGATGGAACAAAGAAGGGGTCTCTCAAAAATATAGTCACATCCAATCGTCAACAATTTCTTGTAATCAATGATGAGACGTGATTTTGGGCTAACTTTGAAGCATGTTCCTGATAACATGTAATGATAATTATACGCCTAACCCTTAGAATTCTGGGTAATTTTCCCAAAATAGATTTTTGTGTCATCTGCTTTCCAAAACATATCTGCTTAATTTTGATGAGGAAAAGATTCCCAGAGTAGCAAAGGCGTTAGATCATAGGCCAGCTGCACATTTACTTGACAGCTGGCCTGGGTCATTAAACAAACAAATATAATTAAGGTCACATTTTTATCTTATAACATAGTTTCAGTTTTTCATTTTCTTCCTTGAGACAATTAGATACTTTTAATGGGGGATTGAAATGTTTTTGCCAATCTGCCAATTGAAAGTCTAAATATGATTAAAAGAGAAAGTTTGACTTATGGAATCTTTGCATGCCAAGATCCATTCAACTCCTTATTAGTCACCTGTCTATATTGGTTTGCAAATATTTTAGTTTTTTATGTCATTTCTGGAATAATCTTTTAGATCTTTCCTTCAACTGTTTTCTTTTTTAATTATTTTATCCACTAGATATGTAATAAGTAAGAACATAGCTGACATTAATTGAAAAAGAGATTTAGCTTTGACAGAGTTAATTGGTAAAAAAGATATTTGTTTAAAAATACCTTTACGAGCTACTATTCTAATGTTGATTGGTAAACACTGGTTTCAAAGTTGTTCTGCAGGCTACAGATTAGTAAACCCATATGGGTATATTTGTGTTGTAGTAGGGGAACATAAGGCAAACATCAAGATTTCTCCTTTCAATGATGAGAAGCAATCAGCTTTGAACAAGGTGCCTTAACCCTTTACCAAACGTCAAATTTTCAACTCTCCTAAATTGAAAGAGTTTGCAGACGACTATTCAAAATGTGATGAAATTGAAAACCAATCTTCTGATGGAGCAGAAAACATTGCGGGTAAAGGAGAAATTGTTCGTTAAGAGCATTTTCTTCTTTCTCCACAATGTTTTCAAGAGTCGTTTGGTAATTGGTTAAGTTGCCTTAAGATGCCTTTGACCTCATGGGAGAACTCCTTTAAATCCTCCCTCCCCCAACTCTGTAATGTATCACTTCCACAATTCGGATCAGCCACAAAGTATTTGTTTAGGATCTGATATTAACTCAGTGTTACTTCCCTTTAAGAGGACATGGATTCACTCATCCAGTAGATGTCATGTATTGATTCAAATGTCATGAACCATGGAAAAGTGATCAACAGTATCTACTTCATTGTCCAGTAAATGAGAGGATGTGTTCTGTTGAACACCATCTGGGTTCCTGGGTCAAATATCAAGGTCAAACATAACAAATGATCAAAGTGCTAGCTTGTGCTTGACAAGATAGTGTATCACTTTTGTTGGGTTTGAACTTTGGTGATAAGTTAGTATATGTTAACTACTTTCTGGAAGTGATAACGAGGGTTCAGTGCAAGACTATAGTAAGTGCTTCATAAACATGAAGCACTTACTATAGTCTTGCACTGAACCCTTGATAATTAATCTGGTTCCTGGTTTCAAGTACAAAATATGGTTTTGTCTATATTTGTTTAAATATGGAACATTCATTGCCTTCAGCTGCTGTATATATATGTTGAACACTTCTAATTTCAAGTTTCTTTCTTCAAGATGACAGGGGTCCTGCGTGGACCAGTGGCTAAGCTGATGGACTTAGAATTTTGGTTTGCCAGGTTTGAGTGCCACAGATGCCTCTAGTTTCCTTGGATTGACCTTTGGAAAGTCACTTCAGAGCCCTAGCCAAGTACTAAAGGATCCAGGAAAGTGGTCACATAACTAAAACATTGTTGATACGGCCTTAACACCATACATATGATATCAAGATGGTTTTAGATTGACTAAATTATATTGATTGCCACAATAGAGGAATCTGCTCAGCCGGATAATGTATAGGTTTTTCACAATACTTACAAATGATGTTTTGTGCAAGCGTTTTAAGTTGTTCATGTCAAAAATAAGGGTTTAGGCTAATGTGATATGCCTGTCTTTCTTTTTGAAGTCCTGTTAAGACTTATGCAAATGAGAAACAATGGAATGGTTCAAAGCATGCTAATCATTTCAATTACAATCATTCTGGCTTCAGGGACAAATTGGTTTAACCCTTGGAGTGCTGGGTTATTTTCTAGAAATAGATTTTTGTGTCATCTGCTTTCAAAAACCTTAAATATCTGCTTAATTTTATTGAGGAAAGATACTCAGATATAACAAACAGGTTAGATCACAGACCAGCTACCAATATATACCAATATATAAGCATGAAGTTGGTTCAAGCCCTGTAAGGGTTAAAAGATCCATGCTAGAATTGTATATTTTGATGTTGATAAAAGGAGAAACCAATGACCATAGAATCCTGTAGTCCATGTTGTTAAAATGTATTTAATTGTCTTTGATAAAAAAGAGGTCAACTCTTTGCTTCTTGATACATAACTTCTCCACGTCTACTGCTGAGGAATTAAGAATTCAGCTGGACAAATTTTTAGAATATGTTGCTGTTCTCTGTTTGGACCAGTCGCAATTACCCAGACAAGGGAATTGGTTGGATGGAATAAAGAATAGGGTAGACGGAGACACACCAACAGTGCGAGGATAACTGGATCTGACAGATTCCTCTGAAATCTTTTCACTGATAACAAATTTCCCTGATATGGGGAGACTTGTGTAGACAGGCAGTGGGGCCCAGTGTGCCCTCCTGTACTACTGCAGTTCTGCAGGACAATCAAGTCAACATGGCCTCATGGAATCAACATGGCCTCATGGATTCAACATGGCCTCATGGAATCAACATGGCCTCATGGATTCAACATGGCCTCATGGAATCAACATGGCCTCATGGATTCAACATGGCCTCATGGAATCAACATGGCCTCATGGAATCAACATGGCCTCATGGATTCAACATGGTCTCATGGAATCAACATGGCCTCATGGATTCAACATGGTCTGTTGGCTTCCTTTGTGTGATGAGTCATATAAGATGTTTATGTTTCAATTGAATGATACCATACCTGATCTAAGGGGTGATTGGAATATGCACGGTTATCTACCTACCATTGTATTTGGCCTATATTACTTGTTAACATTCTTTGAACTCGGCCATATACTGTGTTGGACCTATACTTACTTTTAACCAGACTTTTATGTTATATGGAAAAAACCTAGAGCATATTCAACTCAATTCAGATACAGACACACATGTTTCTTTTGATTGGTCCAAACATTGACAGATTTGGAGCATGAATAGTAAGGTCTACTGGTTAGAATATTGTTCTTGACATCCCAATACTGATCTCCACAAAAATGTAATGTTGCTGCTATTCAGCCAGAACAGCCCTTGTGGGCAATTAAACTTTCTGTTTTCCTTCATTATTATGGCATCCTGACTGAAATCCAAAATGTTCTCTGGTGCAATACGAGAGTCTTATGTGTTAAAAACAGGTAATAAGTCAAAATAAAATTTACAATTTGACACAACATACTGGCCAACCCACATTCAATTCCAGTTAGCCATCGTTTAAGTCAATGTAGAGTGTACTTTAACAAGACAAATTTCCTAGCCTAGTACTGGAAGGTTATCCAAGTAACATGTACAATAATGCTCAAGGGTGAACCCTGTAAATTAATGGAAAAACAAACAAAACTTGTAAAGACTAAGCAGCTACATGTACCTTATTAAATCAATCTGTTATGATTTATCAGATCTTGTAAAGGCGGTTGGAAATAGATTTGTGGAAGAGCAGCCACCTCTTGAATGGAGGGTCCCAGGTTTGATCCTTGTTAGAGGCAAGGTAAAAATTGCCAGGACTAGCCCACAAGTTGGCAATTGTACCAGTTGATTAAATATCAACGATCAGTCATCAAGAGTTAATTTGATTAGCTTTAAGTCTCAAGCTTCTAATGAAGTCGTAGTCTGGAGCCAAGCAAAAGTTGTTGTCGTTTTCTGCCCATCTGGAGGGAAAAGAACAAAGTAATCAGCTGTTAGTCTCCATGATTTATGACTTCTCACGCCTCTCTCTCAACAAATATCATGTCTAGAGACTTGTCAATTCTACGTCAAAACTTTCTTCACATGCTGCATCAATCGTTACCCTTTCTCTTATATTTGGATGATCTACGAAAGTCCCGTTATACTGAGAGTTTCTCTAATATCTATACGATTTACAAAACAACTGTCATACGGAGAGAATATTTTGTTTGCAATGAGGTATTCCTTTTGTCCGATATTTCTACTTACATGTTCGTTGGAAAGACCTTTCAGAGCCTTAAAGCCATACTTGTGCACATTTACACTTAAGTTATAAAGTTCTAGAATAATTGACAATTACCTTAAAGCACTTTAGATTTGCTTTTACAGAGGAATTGAGACTGGTTCACATGATGCTTTTAAAACAGTGAATACTTTAAGGTTTGTTTTCAATAAGCAATAAAACAAGGTCAGCCTAAACATTGGGAATTTTGGCATTATGATGAGTTTGAATGTTTTGGTCTCCATTAATTATGAGTTGGGTATTGCAATATAACTGAAATACTGTGGATGAGATGTAAAACTCTAATAAATCTGTTTGGATGTGTTTAACCCTTATTGTGTTTGGACCGACTTCATGCTTATGCAAACAGGTTAGATCCCGGCCAGCTGCCAAGTATATTGGCGACTGGTCTGTAATCTAACCTGTTTGGCGCTCTTAGTATCTTTTCTCATCAAAATTAAGCGGATGTTTAAGGATTTGGAAAGCAGAAGACACAGAAATCTATTTTTAGAAAATTACCCAGCATTCTAAGGTTTGATAAGGTGTTGGTTTGAGTTTTTCAAATTGATGATGCAACCAATAGATCAGGTGAGGGAATAGGTTTGGTGTTAATTCCCGACAGACAGGTCTGAGAGGGCTTCTATTCCTCCAAGATGCCCCAAGATCAATGTGAGTGGTTACAGAGTGTCGACATGTTGACTTTGATCAGCTTCCTGTTAATCCCTTGTGATCCACAGACAAATTTTGCACCTCTTAGGAGAAAACAACAAAATTATAGCCTTAGCAAAGTTTAGCATGTTGAAAAGAAGTCGGAGTATTGGTAAGAATGTTGTCAGTTCTGGTTGTCAATTCTGTTTGTGGTCTGTTTGGTTCAAAAGTCAATGCCAAAGCTGTTTATATGAATGTTTCTATGACTTTGTCTTTTGTTCAAAGGCCAATGCTAAAGCTGTTTATTTGAATGTTTGTATGACTTTGTGGTCTCTTTTGTTTAAAGGTCAATGCTATGGCCGAATAGCTGTTATTATGGGGTCTGTTTTGTTCAAAGGTAAATGCTATAGCTGTTTAAGCGAATGTTTGTATGTGATATGTTTTGTTCAAAGGCCAATGCTGTGGCTGTTTAGGTGAATGTTTGTATGTGGTCTGTTCTGTTCAAAGGTCAATGCTATGGCAGAATAGCTGTTTGTATGTTGCCTCTTTTCTTTCAAGGTCTCTGCTATAGTTAAATAGATGTGTGTAAGTGGTCTGTTTCATTCAAAGGCCAATCATCTAGCCAAACAGTTGTTTGTAAGTGATCTTTTTTGTTCAAAGGTCAATGCTATATCTGAATGGCTGTGTTAAAGTGCATAAAACTACGCCCCAACAAATGTTTGTTAGAATCTCATTTCTGTAAAGGTTATTGACCACACTACTTTAAATCTGATTTGTTGTGAAGACTTTTTAAGCTGTTGCTTTCATTTTGTTTAAGGGTTAATACTATTTTAGATACAATTCCTATACAACACTGAAAACCAATTTGTATGATGGAATAAATGTGTGATATTCATGTTGTTTATTCATTCACTCTGCAAGAGTTGTCATGTGCATGAATTGTTTGTATTATCGGGTTTTACGATGCATCAGGAGTATTGCAGTTGTGTTTTAATGCCTGGTTGTGTTTGTATTATCGGGTTTTACGATGCATCAGGACTATTGCAGTTATGTTTTAATGCCTGGTTGTGTTTGTATTATCGGGTTTTACGATGCATCAGGAGTATTGCAGTTGTGTTTGATGCCTGGTTGTGTTTGTATAATCGGGTTTTACGATGCATCAGGAGTATTGTAGTTGTGTTTTGATGCCTGGTTGTGTGTTTGTATTATCGGGTTTTACGATGCATCAGGAGTATTGCAGTTGTGTTTTGATGCCTGGTTGTGTTTGTATTATCGGGTTTTACGATGCATCAGGACTATTGCAGTTGTGTTTTAATGCCTGGTTGTGTTTGTATTATCGGGTTTTACGATGCATCAGGAGTATTGCAGTTGTGTTTGATGCCTGGTTGTGTTTGTATAATCGGGTTTTACGATGCATCAGGAGTATTGTAGTTGTGTTTTGATGCCTGGTTGTGTGTTTGTATTATCGGGTTTTACGATGCATCAGGAGTATTGCAGTTGTGTTTTGATGCCTGGTTGTGTTTGTATTATCGGGTTTTACGATGCATCAGGACTATTGCAGTTATGTTTTAATGCCTGGTTGTGTTTGTATTATCGGGTTTTACGATGCATCAGGAGTATTGCAGTTGTGTTTGATGCCTGGTTGTGTTTGTATAATCGGGTTTTACGATGCATCAGGAGTATTGTAGTTGTGTTTTGATGCCTGGTTGTGTGTTTGTATTATCGGGTTTTACGATGCATCAGGAGTATTGCAGTTGTGTTTTGATGCCTGGTTGTGTTTGTATTATCGGGTTTTACGATGCATCAGGACTATTGCAGTTATGTTTTGATGCCTGGTTGTGTTTGTATTATCGGGTTTTACGATGCATCAGGAGTATTGCAGTTGTGTTTACGATGCATCAGGACTATTGTAGTTGTGTTTTGATGCCTGGTTGTGTTTGTATTATCGGGTTTTACGATGCATCAGGAGTATTGCAGTTGTGTTTGATGCCTGGTTGTGTTTGTATAATCGGGTTTTACGATGCATCAGGACTATTGTAGTTGTGTTTTGATGCCTGGTTGTGTTTGTATTATCGGGTTTTACGATGCATCAGGAGTATTGCAGTTGTGTTTTGATGCCTGGTTGTGTTTGTATTATCGGGTTTTACGATGCATCAGGAGTATTGCAGTTGTGTTTGATGCCTGGTTGTGTTTGTATAATCGGGTTTTACGATGCATCAGGAGTATTGCAGTTGTGTTTTAATGCCTGGTTCATAATTAAGGAAGGAATACAGAAAGTTTAATTGCCCACAAGGGTTGTTCTTGTTGAATAGCAGCAACATTACATTCTTGTGGAGAACGATATTGGGATTTCAAGGAAAATATTCTAACCAGTAGACCTTACTATTCATGCTCCAAGTCAATGTCAATGTGAGTAGATATTCAGGCCCTTAGGAAAAGGGGATTGGGGTTCAAGTAGGGACCATGGTACCTAATAACTGTGCTAATGATTAATCCAAAAAGGGAAACTCTTCAGAACTGATGATCTAAATTATGTTAAGTCAAATTTTACTTAGTTTTATGTTAGTAATTTACCTCTTTTGAACATCCAAATAGCCCTCTTACCGCACCATAGACCATACAACATAATTTTTATTTTAATTTGGAGGGGGTGGGCAGGGAGTGGTTTTTGGGGCAATACTGGTGAAATGTTTCTGATGATCAACTAACCTTTAAGTTGATATAATCAACATTTATGCAAAGTTTCTAGTGCCAAACCAGGAGTCTTGATAGGTCCACTGACTGTTGTTGTAAAACTGTCAGGCTTGAATTCAGGATAAATTGTATTTGAGAAATGTGGATACCATTACAACTGGTAAGCCAGTTCCAAATCCAAAATGAGCCTTAAAGTTTTGTTCTATATTTTACCTTATTTGTTTTTTTCATATTGATTGTGAAGGAGCCTTAAAGCTTGTTCAAAGCTACTCTCAATGACAGCTTACTTGATACTAAACCTGTACTTGCTCCAATTTGTGGGTAAGTCCCGGAAATTTTTGACCAGCAACAGGGATTTAGTCCTGGGACCCTTGGTACAAGAGCCCCACTCTCTACATCTGGACCTCTGTCGCCCACTACGAACAAGAATATGGAAACTGTGTCACACTATAGCTCAATAATTGTTAAAATGATGTTAAATACCATAAAGATATACCTTGAACCAGTCACCCTCCTCAGAATGGCAATCGGTTCTGTTAACCCTTCACCAAATGCCAAATTTTCGACAGTACCAAATTGAAAGAGTTTGAAGATGACATTTCAAAATGTGATGAAATTGAAAAATAATCTTCTGATATGGAAGAAAACATTGTGGGAAAAGGTGAATTTGCTTGTTAAGAGCAATTTCTCCTTTCCCACAATGTTTTCCAAAATCATGTGTAACAAACTGTCGTTGTTTGTTTTGTAATGGGTTGATATGTGTGCCTTGATGGTTGAAAGTTGTTGTGTGTTGGTGTGCGGTAAGGATTTCTTGTATTGATCGGAGAAGATATTTTCAGATTACATGTGTCGTTTGCATGTGCCATTTGTTGATATTACACGCCAGTCCTTCCGAAGTTATTCTATATTCCAACTGACAGCTGCGTGACACAAAAAACTTCTCTACGTAAAAATGTCACATGACTGAATTTGAGCATTTGTAGAAAAGGTATACCTGAAATGAATTAAAAAAAAAAAAATTGAGAGAGGATTAACTTTTACCATAGCAAAATCTCGTTTTGTTCTAAATGATTTTTTGATTTCTTTCCCTCACTTATGCAGCTTTTCCTGTAAGGTTTTTACAAACATATCAGGCACGTAGCTAGCCCTCCTTGGATGTTGATTCAGGATTTAGCTGGGGTTCCGGGGCATGCTCCCTGGATAATTTTGAATATATTGGTGCAAATGTGGTGCATTCTAGGCAAGTATTGGGTCAAATAATATACATTAATGTATACATTTATGAAGTAGATTTTGGTGATTTGAAAAAATCCTGATTTTTCCTTTGTTTTTTGTTTTATACAGTCGTATTGACAGCTGCATGTCTTTGAGACAAGTGTTACTGTTCAATAGTTCTGATAAGTAATGAGTAAGCTCCATTTCTAGCTTTGTAGGATCTAGGTTCTAGCTTTGTAGGATCTAGTTTGCAGTTGGTACCAAACAATGGTTTGATTCAGCTATAATTGGTTCTTCATCTAAAATAAGCAGTCTCCTAAAATAACTGCACCACTGTTTGTTATATGCAAAGATACTATTTTAAATAAAGAAAAAGCTTCTGTCTTCTATTAGCCATTGTTTAGATAACATGGTTCTGATTACTTTGATAAGTGTTTTAAACTTCAATATCATTCGCATTCAAATAAACGTAAGTTCAGCTTGTATTTTTGACATGTATGAATCCAGCAAAAATATGAAATCTTGCAGTGTACATATTTTGTTCGTTTCGAAAAAGGGATACTTTTCTCTGATCTTTGTAACTAAAGAGCTACCAGTGTCAAATTTTATTTGTTCTGGTTTATGATCATTATCAATGATTTTCGACTTATATTGTCATTTATTATATACCAGCGATTATCTAGGCGCAAATACAAACAATTCACGTGCATCAAATCAAACATGACAGAAAAAAATCCCGTATTACACACCAGTACTTCCGGATTTCTATTTTTGTAGTCACTTTTAAGCCACGCCCCCCTAAGAACTACTTTTATTGGCACCCGATTTTTTGTTTGCGGTGACATAGTAAATAAAAGCAGAAAACCAATAGATCAAGGACGTATCATACTTTAATGAAAAAGACGGCCAACCTGAATCAATCACTCGCATTTATACACACATCCGCACATGTATATTTATCAAGTAGAGAGAATTAAACAATCTACCAGATTAAAACGCTCCCATATTTACTTGGTGAGGATCGAATGATAACTCTGCAGAACAACAAATTACGTCATCAATGACGTAGATCTTTACAAAAAAAAAGAAAGGGATCATGAATGAGGGAAATATGGATCGATTAATCTTTTAAAATATCGAAAATTTTAGTTTAATAATCCTTTCTGTTCACATTTAATGAAAAAAAACCTTGTGTTTATAGTTTTACGCACAATCATTCAGTACATATCGTTCAAACAGCAACAACCTTCGTGAATTTGAATTGTTAGATTCTGCTACTTGAGTAAACATCTTCTGCACATCGGAAGGTCAAATTCTACATTTTGCCGTTGTTTGTTTTTGTTTCAGCCACAGGTTCTTTCCCTTCCACGTCCATCGATCAGAGTCTTTTGAACACATTTTGACATGATTGTATTTGTTTTAAGCGTACACAGAACAGATATTAAAAGATGCAAGATTGATAAAATGTTCTTTCACCAAGATGTTAACAACATCAAAACATTCGGTCTCGCTAGATACACCTTTATTCTCACGCGACTCGAAGCACATACAAATACCGGGAAAGATATTACAGGGTAATATTCCGTATTTATTTGCCTGCACATGATAATTTTATCATTTTGTTGTTTTGGCCAGAGCTGGTGCTGGTGGTGGCCTGAAGTACAATTCAATAAACCAGAAAAATATCAAACTGAAATTTGCATTGGGAATACCTAGCATTGGATTTATAATTTTAGTCTATAATTAAAATTGTAATAGAATCCATGGAGATATTTCTGGTATAGGATATAAAAGGATTGCCAAGTTGAATAATCTTGTTCAGAGATGGGCCATAGATAGATAGATCACGTCTAAAAGTCCTCATGTTAGTGAGAAATGTTGACTAAACAGGCTAAATATAATTCAGTAAAAAGCTGGTGCCTCTAGGTTACATTTTTTTTTAACTTTTTATTTTACATTGATTTTGAAGGAAGCTTGAATATTATTCTAAATTTAATTCACTCTCGATGACTGCTTTCTGGATATTTAGGGCATATCTAGGCGCTTTGAGGCACCTTTTGTGGGATTGCAGTTCACACATAAAATTAATACTTTCTGGTGTGTGGTTGTCTTTTTGTGAAATATTTATAGCTTGGGAATGAAAATGAAATAGGTTTGTAGTGCATTACTAGAGTGAATCTTCAGAGCCCTAGCCTAGTACTGGAGGATCCAGAAAAGCTGTTAAATTAGTGAAAAATTGTTGATATGGCGTTAAACATGATACAGACACACAAACTAAAGTGAATAATTTGTCTTTGATAAAGGACTTAATGTAGTCTTAAACTCAACCAACAACTACCTTTGTTATGGACTTTCCTCTAGTTTTGGATTAAATTATCAGTTCTCTCCCTTTAGTTAATTAAACTAGAAAATCACAGCTTCACAGAACAAAATAAACCTAAGAAATTTCAACTTGTGTCTCAATGCTTTCATGTTTGATTCTTTATCTCTGAATTTTCATTATTTGTACTTTCTACCTTTGTTAATTTATTTATACTCTACTCTGTTGTTTTCCTGGTTGTTACCTGTGTAATATGGTAACTGGTTACACCTTCCTATTAACTGCCTTGTTTTAATTGAAATAGGCCATTAAAAATCTACAGAGATAATTAAACAGATTGAGATGCTCATTCATATACTTAAGCTGGAGACGAGCATGTTTACCCCAAGTGCCTTTTAACCCATTATCAAACAATAACAACATTTAACCAGTTTGTCGCGGACGACTCTGGAAAACATTGTGGGAAAAGGAGAAATTGCTTGTAATTTTCTACTCTATAAGAAGATTACTTTCCAATTTTATGACATTTTGAAATGTCGTCTGCAAACTCTTTCAATTTGGGACATTGGAAAACTTGGCGTTTGGTAAAGGGTTAAACCGTTGGTGAGCAGGTTTACCCCAAGAGCCTTTTCAAGGCACTAATTGAAATAAAATAATAATTTGATGGTTCAGTGCACGACTATAGTAAGTGCTTTATGTTTAGGAAGCACTCACTGTAGTGTTGCATTGAACCCTAAAGTTGTCTTTTGGTGAATAGAATGAGAAACCTGTCTGAGATATTTGTATGTCTGCCTATCTTTCTTTTTGTCTGTCTGACTGACTGGTGTCAGTTAAATACGCCTCGATTTGATTATTCAAAACAGTTTACCCAATGAAATAGTGTACAAAACTCTGACAAACAAATACATATGTGCTCGTAAATATTGTTTTCAATGGCTGTTTTTGTGAAAACAACTCCGACAAATATTGGGCGCAGGGTTTTGTCAACTGGTCAATTAGTAATTGTCCCTTAAAAATGTTGATGATTTTAAAGACCAACAGATAATTAGCATTGACAGCCAGCTTTCTTATGACAAATAAAAGGCTTTTCATAAAGGTTTCTAAGCCTTTCAATTTTGACAAGGGACAAAGTCCAACAACACAGGAGAGTGGGTTAAAAAATGATAACAAGCATTAAAAAAAAAAGCCCAAGCATGTGACAGTTGTCCGCCACAATTTACTGACTCGTAGAGAAAAGGTTAACATGATTTGACAACAACTAAGCTTATGCAAATTCAATATGAGCAGCAGACAATATCCACACGAAATCTTTTGGAAAGTTTGCTGGGGAAATTTTGAATAGAATATCTGACATATATCTGACAGCCTGGTATAAATGCAGACAAATTTACAGCTATCCATGGAGAGTTTCCCAGCTACATGGCTTTTGTCATAATCTTGTTTACCATACATCTATTTCTCATGTGACAAAAAACATTTCTAGCACCCGAAAATTGATATGGATTTTTATCAAATTCTGTACATATCTTCAGGATATGTTTACAGACTTATGTATCCAGTTTTTGAGACGACTTTATTCTGTCTATCTATCTTCATTTATTGTTCAGCGGAGCGTTATAGTATCTTTTGCATGTTTAGCCCTTAGAATGCTGGGTAATTTTCTAACAATATAATGTTGTGTCTTCTGCTTTCCAAAACCTTTAATATCTGCTTAATTTTGATGAGGAAAGATACTCAGTGTAGCAAACAGGTTAGATTACAGGCCAGGTACCAATTCAATGTACTTTGCGACTGGCCAGGGATCTAACCTGATTGCATAAGCTTGAAGCTGGTTCCAGTTCTTAAAAGGGATAAACAAAATTCTCTTTTATTTCATAAATGAAGATAGCAAAATTGAAAAGTTGTACTTCATTGGAATCATATCTTTGAAATGTTTGAATTACATGTCACATGACACACAATATTGTACTTTTGTCTAAGATAATGTATCCATGCATATCAGTTTTGACTAATGTAACTACGGTTTTGAATTATATAACTATTTTCATAGAGTCATAGGATCCTGCATGGCCCAGTAGTCAAGGTGGTGAGCTTAGAACACGGGAGTCTCGTGTTCATGACCCTCCGACACCTCTGGTTTTGTTGGAATTACCTTTGACAAGTCATGTCAGAGCCCTAGCCTAGTACTGGTTGATCCAGGAAAGCTGTGACATAACTGAAAAATTGTTGATATGGCATTAAATACCATACAAACAAGTCATAGAGTCATTTAGTAAAACACTACCTAGTATTTCTGGTATGATTTTTGTGGAGATTGAGAACTTTCCCTTTAAATCTAGGAATTCTTAGTGGAATAGAAAAAGGAAAAGAATGGTTTCAGCACATGGCTTTGTTGCATACTTCATACAGAGAGTTTAATCTAAGATTATTGTAGGTCTTTTACGTTTATAGAAAACTTACCATAGTCTCGCATTGAACCTTGTTTGGATTAGCATGCTGCAGAACAACATTTGCTGTATCCTTGTTAAAATGTACATACAGTAGATTTCAGTGACAATTGTGAGAAAGGAAGAATTATTAGTTATGAATAATTTAAACTTTAATCACAATGGTTTATTCACAAATACATCACCAAAAACTCTTGCTGTTCATACTCTTCAAATGTGGTTTACATTTTGAGGGTTCATTCCAACATTTTAGTGAGTATTTCATTTTTGTGAAGGAATGACTATACAGTCTTGCACTGAGCCTCCATTTAGCTCGTCAATTGGAACAGTTACGGGAAATCTCCCATGAAGGAATTGCCTAATAAGGTAATCAGACTAGGCTTTACTAGATATTGATGGAATTACACATGTTTCTTGTGGAGCCCCCCAATTGTCCCATTACTCCATTACTCCATTAACCCATTTCCGAACAATAACGACATTTGACCAGTTTGTTGCAGACGACTCTGGTAAACATTGTGGGAAAAGGCTTATCCCACAATGTTTTCTGCCCAAAAGAAGATTATTTTTCAATTTCATGATATTTTGAAATGTCGTCTGCAAACTATTTCAATTTGGAACAGTCGAAAATTTGGAGTTTGGTAAAGGCTTATGGACAAAGCAACTGGTCAGCACAAGTTCTGTCTGATTAAGTTGCTGTATTTATAATTTATTCTCTAAAGTTTATCATTTTCTTTTTGAACTGGTTTACGAAAGCTTGTAACAAACGAAGAAAATAGATTATGATTGGTCAAAATTCAATGTAACAGCAGATAACAAATAACGAAGGGATATCTTTGCTTTTCAATAAGAGGTAGGAACCATTCTTATTTATGGATGAATTGCTCACCAGGAGCATTTTATGGTTTTGTCAAAAGTGACATTAAGGATTGCGGTAGCAGATGCAGCAAATTGAATTATAGAGTGATAAGATACAATACTGATGAAAAGATCTACAAGAAATAAAAGAGATGCCACATTAACCGTTACAGTGCTGGAACTGACTTCATGCTGATGCAAACAGGTTAGATACAGGCCAGCCGCTAAGTAGTATGGCTGCTGGTCTATGATCTAACCTGTTTGCTACTCCAAATTTCTTTCCTCATCAAAATTTGCTTTCCAGAACCTTAAATATCTGCTTAATTTTGACGAGGCAAGATATTCAAAGAAGCAAACAGTTTAGATCACAGGCCAGCTGCCAATTTACTTGGAGTCGGTTCCAGTACTATAAGGGTTACCGTTGGAACTCAGTACTCTACAGTTCTAGCAAAGTGTTTCCCTAGATTACATATAATGTATCTTTTGTAGTGGGCCTCAATCCCTGCAATGATTAGCCATAATGTGGTTATACCTTGACAATGTCATAAAGAAGATGCAAATGTCCAATGAAGTACACTTAATAGGCCAACAAATCTAACTGGGACAGTGAACCATTGACTCAATGGAGAAATCGACATTGGATACATGAGAAAAGAACTTGCAGTGACAAACTTAATTACAGATAGAAAATATAACTAAATAAACATAACGGGTTTCAAAAATGTTTTACCCTTTCTGCTAGTGCCATAGGATATAAGAAAGAAGAAGTGCCAGAACCAAATGGTTTTCACAGTTGAAAATGAAACTTTACTAAACAAAACCTGTGAAAGACACATCGCAAGGCCTACAGAATGCCATAAACATGACGTAAAAGATACTAGGCCATTGAGTGATCAATCTCAAAGCAATACTAAAACCTCTGACTATGTAACACCGAGACTTTTGAAATGTTCCTGTAAAGAATGTGGAAGCAATAATATGGCTTTTCAAACTTCCAAAGTGAAAATGGATTTAAAGAATTTGACGCCGGCCCCCGACAGGCCACGTATATTCATGTCGAGTAAAACCAGCAAGGTTGTTGTTGTGTTTCCTAATGGCGAAGTTGTGGAAGGTGAGTGACAGAGTTCTTTATATTACCTCATATTATGTATATTAACCTGATCAACTTTCCCAAGTATTTGCTGTTACATTATGAGCCATTAATGTAAATTAAAGATCAATCCATTTTTATCTGGACTTAGCAATGTTACAACATGATAGTTTTCGTCATGTTGCCAAATGTTCAGTTCATCATGTCGCAAAATGATGAAATATCCTTTATATTGTATCGCTAGTTTTTCATGACTCTTGAATTATATCCCATATTATAACTCATGGTCAAACAAATAAATGTTTCCAATTATCAGATGCTGCATCTGGTTTTGGTCACATGATCATTTTTGAAATGAAAAAAAGAAGAACATGAATGCCTCAATGACATAGTGTACTGATTGATACAAATCTTGTGTTTTTCTAGTTTACTCCTAATTTTTCTATCAATGATAAGCTTTTGCTCTGTGTATTTTTCTTAAGGAGATATTTTACTTGCTTCCAAACAAATTGTTGCAGCATAAAATTATATTATTTCCTTGAGGTCTTCTGGTTGCCATACCAGGTCATGGTCTTTTACTTTTTGTATTTTATTTTGTTAAATCAATCTCCTTTGATAATTTAATGTTTTCTTCCCTGTTTATCTACAATCATTACTTTTGACAATATTTCAGTATTATTATTATTATATTATTATTATTATTATTATATTATTATTATATTATATTATCATTGTTATTTCAGTATTATTATATAAGTCAATGGACATATTCTTGCGTATACCCCATACTTCTTGGAAACAAAAGAGATTCTTCACACATCTTTTAACCCTTTACCAAACAATAACAACATTTCACCAGTTTGTTGTAGAGGACTTTGGAGAACATTGTGGGAAAAAGAGAAATTGTTCTTTATGAGCAATTTCTCCTTTTCCCACACTGTTTTTTGCCGTATTGGAAGATTGTTTTTCAATTTCATCCCATTTTGAAATGTCATCTGCAAACTCTTTCAATTCGGGACTGTCGAACATTTCGCGTTTGGTAAAGGGTTAAGTAGATGATTGCAGTCGCCCATGAATAATTCTGAATTGTGATTTCTGCTAAAGGGGACATCTGCTCATTTTTGGGGCAAAGTTTTCGTTTACTTTCTGAGGTTGTCTGCTGTTTGGTGATAATTTTTGATATGATGTCAACCTTATCATAAGGGTCAATGTATATATAGGAATTCTGTCTTTCTCTACCCAGCATCTGGACCGATGGGTTTAGCCTCTGCCAAGCCCATATCAGGTAAATCTATCACCACATTTTTCACTGTAGATACTTATTTCGAAATCTCAAAAGCAGGACATGGCAATAAAGAAAGAACCCAAGCTTTTTTTAGTTTTGGCATTACGGGTGTTAACCCCTTTACTCAACATTACTGTATTGTACTGACTCCCCTGCGAAAGATTAAATAACTTATTCTTGAACTTTCAAGAATGTTAATTGGCAGTTCGTGAACAAAGAACTTTTCCACGAATTTCAAGAACAGGTTCAAGATCATCAAGTATATGTTGTTGGATACATTCATGAACCTGTTCTTGATGATCTTGAACATTTTCTTGAAATTGTTGAACAAGTTGAGAACAGCTTCGTGTCCATGAAATGCTATTCAGCATTCATGAATAAGTTCTTGAGAGACGTTATTTTCTGCAGAAGACAATAGAGAGAGACCACTGTGATCAAAACTATGAAAACTTACTCTTGATGAGAAATTTATCCTTAGTTTCTCAAGATTATCAAGGAGATAGTCTTTCCTTTTGCTGAATTTTGTCGTCTGCTGTTTCTTTAAATTTTAGACCAGTCACAAATTACCATATTGAGGTGATACCTTAAGGTGCTTGTTCGGAAATGTTAGGAAATTTGGAATGACTTGTGCTTTCAGTAGCTACCTTTGTTTGTGCATCATACAACAATACGAAGGTTCAATGCAAGACTATAATAAGTGCTTCACAAATGGAGGGGGTTTCAATCTCCAAAAGGCTCAATGAAAATTGTCGGGACAACCTAGGCGTGAGTACTGCTTTAGTATCCAGAAAGCAGCCATCAAGAGTGAATTTGAAACGCTTCAAGCTTCCGTCACAATCATTGTTAAACAAATAAGATGAGTTGAGATAATAAAAACCCCAAATGAAATGAATTTTTATAACAAGCAATTTTTCTTATGCCACAGAAATTTAAAAAAAATTTGACAAAGAGTATGCCATTCTTCGTTAACTCTAAATAACTATTTTCTGATAATGTTCACAATTTAGAAAAGCTGCAAAATCCTTTATGATGAAGAAATGTCAGTTTATCCCCACAGGTTTTACTTGAAATTAAAGAAATTAATCTTTGTAGAACATCTCGCAATACAAAATAAAAAAGTAGGTCTCAAAATATGAAATGCTTATTTATGGATCCAATAGAGTAAGGATGCTATGTATCCAACTCCAGAAAGGTGGCTTGGTTTTACTAATTAGTTTTAATTGGCATATGCTGCTGAGATATCGAAATATGTATATTGAATGAGGGTTGTTATTTTATTTTTTTGTGAAGAGCACTTTTATATAAAAGGTTTGTAGGGTAGATAAACTACTTTTTTGCCACCGATTACCCCACCCATCATCTAATAAAGATGATTTTGTACCTGGCTGCACCAATAAGCTGTTGAGGAAATCATTAAACCCTTTACTCCATAGTACCCAGCTTTGACTCATCTATTAATGAAAAAGGTTCAAAAACCATTGTGAAAAAGGGATGAATTGTTCCCAATGAATCGTTCTTCCTCATCATAATGGTTGATGTCTAAATTAATATAAATTAGATATTCTTATATGATGTTATTTTGGTATTTGTCCATTGCTTGCCGTTACTTTTGATGCGGACCAGTTAAAAATAACCATTTTGGGAAATGGATTGAAGGGGCGAAAGAGTTTTTCTTAAACATATTCACCTTTTTACCTGGATGTTTTATGTAACTTACTTTTGAACAATATTTGATTTTATACTCTCACTACTTTCTAATGTATTTTATTATCACCAGTGCAGATTCTGGATTTATGAATTGTAGAGTCCTTTAAACCCATTACAAAACAATAATGAAATTTGACCAGTTTGTTGCAGATGATTTGGAAAACATTGTGGGAAGTTGTTGTCCCAAATTGAAAGAGTTTGCAAATGACATTTCAAATTGCAATGAAATTGGAAAGTAATCCTCTGATAGCTTAGAAAACATTGTGGGAAAAAGAAATTGCTCATACTAGCAATTTCTCCTTTCCCTGTCGTGTTTTCCAGAGTCGTCTGCAACAAAGTGTTAAATTGTCATTATTGTTTGGTAATGGGTTAATCCTTGTTTAAAACTGTAAGTTTGTAGACAGCATCATACCGATTTATTGACTGTGTTTTTCACAGAATGAATATAATTTTATCTTTAGGGATATCTTTACTGGGTTTATTGCAATGGAGGCAATAAATTCTGCTCTAAACAAGGGCTTTCACTTTGGGACTATTAAAATGATTCATTTCATGGAGAAGATTACAGTTTCGCATTTCGGCTTAATGAAGTTTTGTTAGCAGGATAGGGCTCTTATGAATGATTTAAGAACTTATTCATGGCATTCATGAACCTTAAATGGCCATTCATGAACACATATGTGTTCTTAACGTGTTCATGAATTTCAAGAACATGTCAAGTTCTTTGTTCATAAATGTTTTTTTAACATTCATGAATCATTGAACCATCATGGAGATGTTGAATAAATAAGTTCATGAATAAGATCTTGAATCTTTCGTAGGGGTGGTATCTGAACTTAGTCTTTGATAGCACCTTTTTCGTTTTTATCTTATTGCACCTTTTTGCTCATATAGAATATGATTTATCAATAATGTGTAGCGCAAGTCTCTCTTTTTTGTCATATGTAGCACAATTAGAATTTTCCCCGTAGTTTATTTAGAACAAACAACAAGTATTTGCCAATGTAAAAGTTGCCATATTTGCTTATATTGACAATACAAAATCCATCTGAACCAAACAAAGATATTGAGGATTGTTGGAGAATTGGTTAGCTCCCTTAAGGTACACACTAAGAATGATTATAATATTATGTTGGGTCAGAATCTGCCATGTTTTGGAACTTCTTTATTCTATACAAAAACAGTCATTTTGGTATGTTCACAGTACCTTCCATTAAAAGATTCAGAGTTAATCCTTGTTGTTTCACTATTCCACACTCTATTCCCAATCAGAATTTCACAAACAAACATACCGAAGACCAGCTACTTTTTTCACTACCAGCCATTACTTTTGGCCTACCTCTTAAATCGCATACAAAAATGGTTAGGTCAGCAAAGGACGTCTCCCTCAGCGCTTCACCTTCCGCGAGAAGTAGTTCTGGAAAAAACAACAAACCAAGGGTTTAAAACATGGTTAACACCCACAAAAGATCAAAAATAGTTAAAAACACCTCCTCTTATGGCCTCATAGCATAAAATTAACACTCAAAGTAACATTCTAAATTTTCAGGAACTACTTTTTACTGTACAACGACCTCCGGAAGTAATTCCTCAGTGTACTCGACCATGTAAAGATCAAATTGCCTCCCTTCCCATGCAGCTTACACTTACATTATTTCTTGTAATAAGCAAAGACATTTTGTTTCTTTTGCAGCATATTTTAACCTTTATAGTGTTGGAAATTGATGACTGGTCTGTGATCTAACCCGTTTGCTACCCTGAGTATCGTTCCTCATCAAATTTGTTTGCAAATTTTGTGAAATGTTTCTTTGTGTTAGCCTGTGACAAGGTTGTTTCCCTTACACCTCACACCTTTATTTTTGTGTGTTCAACTTAGTTTTAAGTTGCCTCCTTTGCAATCCCCTTTCAATACATTTTGTATGCCATGTAATTTAATTATCTCCCTTGCTGTAGAAATTATTCATACACTGTAATGGTATAAAGAGGTTACCTCCCCTGCATCATTCCCTGGATACACACATGTTTTAACCTGTACAGTGCTGGAACCAACTTCATGCTTATGGAAACAGGTTAGATCTAGGCCAGCCAGCAAGTAATTTGGTGGCTGGCCTGTGATCTAACATGTTTGCTACTCTGAGTATCTTTCCTCAACAAAATTAAGCAGATATTTAAGGTTTTGGAAAGCAGACAACACAAAAATCTATTGTTAGAAAATAACCAACCATTGTAAGGGTTGATAAATGAACTTCTCTCTTTGAAGCTCACACACTAATTGTGTTAATAACATGTGCATGATTAGATTATGATAAATTATAGCTACAAACTCTTGTTTTCAGCATCAATGTTATGTATCGAGGGTTCAATGCAAGACTATTTAAGTGCTTCATGTTTGTGAAGCACTTACTATAGTCTTGCATTGAACCCTCTGTATATACTGTAAGTCAATGAGAGATTGGATAAAAAAAAATCATATTATCCTCGTTTAACTCTTGATTTTAGCACATCATGACATAGAATTCATCTTTAACCCTAATAGTACTGGGACCATTTAAGCAGAAATCTAAGGTTTTGGAAAGCAGATGACACAAGAATCTTTTTTTTAGAAAATTTTCAAGCATTCTATGAGTTAACAACATTTTGGTTAAATTAAGTTTGTGATGCATCTGTTTTAGGCTCTAGGAATATCCTTATTTTCATTTAACTATTTTCATCTTTTATCATAGTCACTAACTGCATTAGGGGGTCCTGTGTGGTTGGTGGTTAAGATGGCAGACTTACAACTCGTGGTCCTTGGTTTGAGCCCCACCGACACCTGGTTACATGGGATTGTCCTTTGACAAGTCACTTAACCCTTTCCAAATCAACTTATTTTCGGCTGTCCCAAATTGAAAGAGTTGTAGACAACATTTCAAAATGTGATGAAATTGGGAAATAATCTACTGATAGGGCAGAAAACATTGTGGGAAAAGGAGAAATTGCTTGTTACGAGCAATTTCTCCTTTTCCCACAATGTTTTCTAACGCTGTCTGCAACAAAGCGGTCAAATGTCATTATTGTTTGGGAAAGGGTTAAGGTGGCAGACTTATAACTGGACGATCCTCGGTTTGAGCCCCACCGACACCTCTGGTTACATGGGATTGTCCTTTGACAAGTCACTTAAGAGCCGGATTCCGGAATAGTGAAAAAATGTCTAACATACTCAAGACTCGGCTGTTGTCAGATTTGGCTTTTTGTCTTGAAACCTAGTCGAGTTTAATATTTCACTTCTTCTCATGAGTGTTGAAACGTTTCAGTTAAAAAAAGAAAATATGTAAAAAAGGCTTTTCCAGATCCCGTGAACACAAAACATTTAGATCATAATTATTCATTCCTTTCCATATTACTGGATTCTTCGATCTGACATCTTTTCTAAGCTCCTTCATTACCATTCCGACAGAGATGGTCTTATTCTAGTATGTTTGTTCTTTGTACTAAACTGTTATTAATGGCGAAATCATGAAACAGATTTCCAGACTTCTTTACCAATTCCCTCATGTAAAGATTCAGTGACAAGGGAAAGTTGATATCAATTGCGTATGACAATAGATATGATGATTAACATTTTCATTGTGTTTGTTTGTTTGTATGTCGTTTAATGTGACTTGTCGAAGGTCACTCCTTCGAAATCAGAATTGTCAGTGGGGCTTGAACCCGGGACCCCAGAGTTCTTAGTCTGTGACGTTATCAACGGGTGAAGCAGGGCCCCCATTTTCTTTGAAATATTTGGTTAAAATCATTGTGAAAAATGGTTAGTTGCTTGTCATGAGCAATTTATTCTTTTGTCACAGCGGTTTATCATGTCTTCTGCAGGAGATGCTGCAAAAATGCATTATTATTACAAATAAAGGGGTTTACTTCTTCATCATTTACAAGGATATGAAAATGATAATAACAAGAATTTTTTGTACTCTTCTATGTAAAAGGGATCTCAGCAATTGTCATATGTCTTTTGTGGTATCCATAGCGGTTTTATAACAATAGCGGAATGTGAATGGGGCATTATTGATTTGTTTCCTCGTGCAGAGACAGCCTCTCACCATTTACTGTTTGACTCACAAAGACTTATGGGAGTTTTGTTGCTTACCTTACGATCCGTTCCCTTACGTAATGAGATCTTTGTGACGATTCCAAATTGAAAGCAATAGCAGAAGACAAGAAAATTGAGGAATTAGAGTAATATTGTAAAGCATAAGGTATAGCAGATTGATCATCTGATGAAATGAAACTTTTATTGAAATGAATATAATTGAGGCCTCCGTATCATCCTTGAAGCATTAGGTATGAACTAAAAAGATAATCTGATGTAAGGAAAGATTTTTTGAACAATTGACAATTTTTCAAAATAATTTAGCACAAATCCTTTGCTGCATTTGCACTAAAGCAATTGGCTTGTCACGAGTTATTTCTCCTCTTATGACAATGATTTTGATGTTTTCATATTTTATGCCTGATAAATATTTTCTTTGGTTCCTTTGACTCTAATCTTAAACGTCTATTGCTACACCACTGAAACTATGCTTACGATTTGTTGAATTAAGTGTTTATATCAATTCCTGTTTATGCAATATTTTGACTGCTCCCAAATCAAAAGCAATATCAGGCTGCAATTATATAGTGTGAATATGTACTGTCTCTTAGTGGTTGTGAAGAAAAGCTTGTTACATGCATTTCACCTTTTGTCACAATGGTTTCTTGAATTCTTAGCTCCAGGTGTGTCAATATGAGTTTATATGACACAAGTTATCATGGTAATAATTGTGTTTATTTATTCTATTTCAGGTAAGTGACTATTTGTTCATTTTGGGTGATGAAAACCATACAGGTAAAGGATTTTTGAAACATTCTTATATCAGGTAAATATTACATCAAGTGAATTATCCTTAGAACCTTTGTATCAGGTAAATCATTCATAGAGTTTGTGAATTATTCCAGTGAATTATTCTTAAGATCTTTGTATCAAGGAAATCATTCATAGAGTCTTATATGGTTATTTATTTACAGAGTCTTTGTATCAGGTAAATCATTCATAGAGTTTGTGAATTATTCCAGTGAATTATTCTTAAGATCTTTGTATCAAGGAAATCATTCATAGAGTCTTATATGGTTATTTATTTACAGAGTCTTTGTATCAGGTAAATCATTCATAGAGTTTGTGAATTATTCCAGTGAATTATTCTTAAGATCTTTGTATCAAGGAAATCATTCATAGAGTCTTATATGGTTATTTATTTACAGAGTCTTTATATCAGGTTAATCATTCATAGAGTTTGTGAATTATTCCAGTGAATTATTCTTAAGATCTTTGTATCAAGGAAATCATTCATAGAGTCTTATATGGTTATTTATTTACAGAGTCTTTGTATCAGGTAAATCATTCATAGAGTTTGTGAATTATTCCAGTGAATTATTCTTAAGATCTTTGTATCAAGGAAATCATTCATAGAGTCTTATATGGTTATTTATTTACAGAGTCTTTGTATCAGGTAAATCATTCATAGAGTTTGTGAATTATTCCAGTGAATTATTCTTAAGATCTTTGTATCAAGGAAATCATTCATAGAGTCTTATATGGTTATTTATTTACAGAGTCTTTATATCAGGTTAATCATTCATAGAGTTTGTGAATTATTCCAGTGAATTATTCTTAAGATCTTTGTATCAAGGAAATCATTCATAGAGTCTTATATGGTTATTTATTTACAGAGTCTTTATATCAGGTATATATTGCAAAGTGTTTTAATTAGATAAATTATATGATTTTCTTCAATTCTCTATACCAGGTAAATTATGTACAGGTTCTTAATATCAGGTAATTCATTCATTGAGTTCTAATATCTGGTAATTCATTGATGGAGTCCTTATATTTGTAGAAATACTCATAGAATTATTCGTAGAATTATTCGTAGAATTATTCGTAGAATGCTTACATCAAGTCATTCATTCATAGAGTCTTTTGATCAGATAAATCATTCACCCAGTCCTAATATCTGGTAATTCATTGATAGAGTCCTTTTATCTGGTAAATTATTCATAGAATGCTTTTATCAGGTAATTCATTCATTGAGTCTTTATATCAGGTAAATCATCTATAGAGTCCTTTATCAGGTAAAGGCTTTAATTAAAATTCTTTTATCATGTAAATTCCTTGAATAAAACCAATGCCAGGTAAATGGCTGAACAAAAGTCCTTTAATTAACTGAATCATTCATAAATCAGGTTAACAATTTTATTGTTCCTTCAATCAAAATGGTTTCTACCCATGTCTGAGAAAGATTCAAGAACTTTTTCATAAACATTCATGAATGCTAAATGGCCATTCATGAACACAAAGCAGATTTAACCTTGTTCATGAATTTCAACTACATGTTCATGAACATTAAGAACAGTTTCATGAATGTGAACATAACAATGTATTTTATGTTCATGATCCTGTTCTCAAATTTCATCAAAAAGTTATATGTTCATGAACAGCCGTTTAATATTTATGAACGTCCATAAAGTTCATGAATAACTTATTGAATGTTTCCCAGGGGCAATGTCTTAAAGATCTTAATGTCAGGTGAACTTCATATGCTAACTTCTTTATTTCTTTTCCAAACCCTTTGTTGTATGGGTAATCATTAGAAAAGTCTGAATGTGACGATTCAAATAAGTTTCAACAATAAAGAGCTTACATCAGTTATTCTTTAATACTTTAAAGGCACATAAAAGGAGATAAGTAGAAATAAATTACTAAAAAAATATATGGAGTTCTTTTATCATTTGCATAAAAGTCATGACAATTAATTTACGAATGCATTGGGACCCTATTAAATACACTCCTTTAACATAAGTAATTTTGTGCTTGAAAATAGTAGTCTCCAATCCAATCATGTTTATCAACAACCCGTTTGTTTACATATTCAAAATAACGAATTCTGATTGGTCGGTTCAAACATTTGTGTATCAACTGTCAAAGTCAGGGGTGAAAAATCACACAATTAAACTGGTTAATCTGGGTTAATTCTTGTTGGCTTTCACTTTTAAGTTGAGCTGATGGTTTTTTTTGGTGATAACTATTTGAATCTGACCAAAACTTTACAAATTAATATAAATTTAAATAGCATTAATCTCCTTTTATGTGCCTTTAAAGAGGGGTCCTGCATAGCCCAGTGGTTAAGGTGGCGGACATAGAACTCTGGGGTCCCGGGTTTGAGCCCCACCTACACCTCTGGTTTTGTGAGAGTGACATTTTGCAAGTCACTTCAGAGCCCTAGCCTTGTATACTATTGGATCCAGGAAAAACTTTAAATAACTGAAAAATTGTAGATGCATCAATAGAACACCATACAAACAGCTTTATAGAGACTCAAAAGTGAACCTTAAATTACCTTGGATCCTTGTTTTGATGTAGAATTTCCAGGAATGAGATTTAATTACCTTTTAACTTCGAGATTGAAATCTTCAGCAAAATCTTGTATCTTCAAGAAGCAACAACCTCAGATTCCAGAATAAAGTTGTTTTTATATCGGCTTCACTGAATAACTCTGATTACCAAAGATTTCCTATCTTTCAATTGAATGTTGAATCCCGTTACTTTATATATACCAGTTTCTATAGGTTCATGATCATCAAGTACAGGTTCATAAAAACATTCATGAACCTGTACTTGATGTTCATGAACCTGTACCTGATGTTCATGAACCTGAACTTGATGTTCATGAACTTGAACTTGATGTTCATGAACATGTACTTGATGTTCATGAACATGTGCTTGATGTTCATGAACATGTAGTTTAAATTTATGAGCAAGATGAGAACAGCTTTGTGTTCATGAACGGCCAATTAACGTTCATGAATTCTCTCTTCATCTGTTATGCTCATACAGCAGGTGCTTTAAAACCATTGTGACAAAAAGATAAACAAGCTTTTATAGAGTAATTCATCTTTTTGTCACACAAGTTTTTACTCACTATCACAAAAAAAGGTATGTTTCATGCTACATTATTGGTATCTGCTTTGGTTTTCAATTAGAACAAATGTGAAAAATTGATGTAGGTAAGGGTTATTCCTTTTCTGAGGTCAGAATATGTTTTTAAAGAAAATATTCTTATGAATGATTTTTGATATAGCAATTGGAAAATTGTCAAAAATGTTAAATACATTGGTGTATAATTATTGAATTCATAGTAATGAAACGGATATTTCCCAGAGCATGAGTAAATCTTCCATTCCATTTTCAAATGGTTTAAAATTTGTTTTCAATTTGAACCAATTTAAAAAAGTTGATACATGATTGGTATATCATTGTTGAAATCATAGACACAAACCCCATATTTTGTGCAACATGAACAAATCTTCCTTTTGCGATAGCTTTTCAACTTTTTGTCAAAAGATTTCTGATTTGTGGGATTACCCCTTACTTTATAATATTCCATTTTGATGCTTCTTCTATGTGACAGAAGGATGGGTTTTTTTCAAAATGAATATTCAGTGTGTTTGTCACAATGGTTCTGACCTAATGTTGAAAAAAAGTACAAGACCTTTCGCTATTTTATGTAGTCAGATTTTGCTTTGTGTTTAACCTTTCCCAAACAACAAATTCTCAACTGTCCCAAATTGAAAGAGTTTGCAGACGACATTTCAAAATGTGATGAAATTGGAAAATAATCTTCTGATAGGCCAGAAAACATTGTGGGAAAAGGTAAAATTGCTTGTCACAAGCAATTTCTCCTTTTCCCTCAATGTTTTCTAAAGTCATCTGCAACAAAGTGGTCAAATGTTGTTAATGTTTGGGAAAGGGTTAAACCCATCACATAGCATCATATAATGAAATTGGCTAAGTCACATCGAGTCAGCCTTGTTTGTAGATACCAGAAATCAACAATTTTATCATGAGATTGCCTTTTTTATCAACGCTTATCAAAGTTTAGGCTTCGATATATAATTTCTGTGTTTTTATACATACCCACATACCTTCTGAACCTATTTTTGGATCCAAATTGAAAGGACCAGCTGCTGTTTATAATGTCGTTATGAGCATGTCATTTTCTGTACAATGATGTTCATGTTAATTAATGAGTTTTTCGGATTTCATTGGACATTTTTTGTACTTAGATAAATGATATCTTTCTGCAGATTAATCTCCAAAAATGGAATAGGTTAAATGTGGTGTGTGTCTATATAAATAAATGAAGAAATTGTTTGAACAGTTCTGAAATAAGAAATAAGAATAGTTACAACCACATTCTTGCAGGAAATGTTATTAAAAACCATTTGAGCAATCAATACTGGTGTATTGAATGGATGCTTTTTTATGATTATGATAATCAAGTTCAACATTGCCTGATGCTCAATATTGATTACAATGAGTTCATTCAAGGGAATAAAAATTGAATTATGTATAAAGCTATGCTCTTTAAATTTTCAAAAAGGATTGGATGATCTTTTGTACAATTATTATAATTCCCTGCTACTTAGATTTTTGATAAAACTGATAGCAGACATCTTTTAGAAGCCATTTCGACAAACGTAGAAAATGATCTCAACATGCTTTGTTCCCCCTATTGTCACAATGGTATTAAATAATATCACAGAGATTACACAATTGTTCATACTAATTCACAGAGACTACACAATTGTTCATACTAATTCACAGAGAATACACAATTGTTCATACTAATTCACAGAGAATACACAATTGTTCATACTAATTCACAGAGACTACACAATTGTTCATACTAATTCACAGAGACTACACAATTGTTCATGCTAATTCACAGAGAATACACAATTGTTCATACTAATTCACAGAGAATACACAATTATTCATACTGATTCACACAGACTACACAATTGTTCATACTGATTCACACAGACTACACAATTGTTCATACTAATTCACAGAGACTACACAACTGTTCATATTAATTCACAGAGACTACAAAATTGTTCATACTAATTCACAGAGAATACACAATTGTTCATATTAATTCACAGAGACTACACAATTGTTCATATTAATTCACAGAGAATACACAATTGTTCATACTAATTCACAGAGAATACACAACTGTTCATACTAATTCACAGAGACTACACAATTGTTCATATTAATTCACAGAGACTACACAATTGTTTATATTAATTCACAGAGACTACACAATTGTTCATACTAATTCACAGAGACTACACAATTGTTCATACTAATTCACAGAGACTACACAATTGTTCATACTAATTCACAGAGAATACACAACTGTTCATACTAATTCACAGAGAATACACAATTGTTCATACGAATTCACAGAGAATACACAATTGTTCATACGAATTCACATCTACTACACAATCGTTCATACTAATTCACAGCTACTACACAACTGTTCATACTAATTCACAGAGAATACACAATTGTTCATACTAATTCACAGAGAATACACAATTGTTCATACTAATTCACAGAGAATACACAATTGTTCATACTAATTCACAGAGACTACACAACTGTTCATACTAATTCACAGAGACTACACAATTGTTCATACTAATTCACAGAGAATACACAATTGTTCATACTAATTCACAGAGACTACACAATTGTTCATACTAATTCACAGAGAATACACAATTGTTCATACTAATTCACAGAGAATACACAATTGTTCATTTTAATTCACAGCTACTACACAATTGTTCATACTAATTCACAGCTACTACACAACTGTTCATACTAATTCACAGAGAATACACAACTGTTCATACTAATTCACAGAGAATACACAATTGTTCATACTAATTCACAGAGAATACACAACTGTTCATACTAATTCACAGAGAATACACAATTGTTCATACTAATTCACAGAGACTACACAACTGTTCATACTAATTCACAGAGACTACACAACTGTTCATACTATATTCACAGAGACTACACAACTGTTCATACTAATTCACAGAGACTACACAATTGTTCATACTAATTCACAGAGACTACACAACTGTTCATACTAATTCACAGAGACTACACAAGTGTTCATACTAATTCACAGAGAATACACAATTGTTCATACTAATTCACAGAGAATACACAATTGTTCATACTAATTCACAGAGAATACACAATTGTTCATACTAATTAACAGAGAATACACAATTGTTCATACTAATTCACAGAGAATACACAATTGTTCATACTAATTCACAGAGAATGCACAATTGTTCATACTAATTCACAGAGAATGCACAATTGTTCATTATAATTCACAGAGAATACACAATTGTTCATACTAATTCACAGAGACTACACAATTGTTCATTCTAATTCACAGAGACTACACAATTGTTCATACTAATTCACAGAGAATACACAAGTGTTCATTCTAATTCACAGAGAATACACAATTGTTCATACTAATTCACAGAGAATACACAATTGTTCATACTAATTCACAGAGAATGCACAATTGTTCATACTAATTCACAGGGAATACACAATTATTCATACTAATTCACAGAGACTACACAATTGTTCATACTAATAAACTGTCATCTGCTATTGCTTTCAGTTTTGAACAGTCACAGAATCCTTAATGAAGGACCAGGTTGCCTCATAAAATGACTTTTCTTGGCCCATTAACAAAGATAGGTAACTCTTGCATTGCATGATTCTGACAAAGACAAGTTTCTTCCCCTGGATCTGAAATGAAAAGATTTTGTTCATGGAAAACAACTCTTGCGGAATTGTGCCTGAAGAAAATTGTCTGACTTCCCTCCCTTGTAACGTTATCGAGGCTGACTGAAATGGTGCTTCATATTAACTCTTTTAACACAAATCCTAAGTATGCTTTTGTTGACTATTATATATATTTCTTCAGGCAATCATCATTCACTTTAGAAACATATGAATCATTTTCTTGGCAATGGGTTAACAGCACAGGAAAATCATGTTGAGTCAATGGCACAACTGTATAAAGTTTGGTTAATGGCACTAGAGTATTAAGTTTGGTTAATGGCAAAACAGTTAAAAGTTGGTTAAAAGTACTACAGTAAAAAGTTGGACTAACGGCACAGCAGTTTTACAGCAGTGATGAAATTGAAAAATAATATTCTGATAGGGCAGAAAACATTATGGTTAGTTAGAGGACATTTCATCATAGTTGAAATAACCATGACGCAATCTTAATCCTTGATAATGATTATGAGCTATTTTAGAGCTAATTGTTGCAGTTTTCTTTTCCTTTGATTTAGACCAATCACAACACTACAACATAAAATAAATAGGGAGTTACCCATTTTGTTAGTATGATTTTCTCAAAATTTCACCAAATTAACTTTCTCTTTTTTTGTGTGAATTATAGATATATATATTCAAGATTTCAATGCAAGACCATAGCAATTCCTTCACAAAAGTGAAGGACTTGCTATACTCTTGAAATGAACCCTTCAAAAAGTCATCTGCTTCCCTTGATTTTGACCTGTCACAATATCAAACCAAATTGGGGAATGAGTCAAACAATGTTCCAGAAGATATTCACATGCAAGTTGCTTGACAAATCAATATTCTTCATTTATCTTTATGCAAAAAGTTTGACTTGAGGCTAACCTACTCCAGTTGCATCTATAAGTACACTGTATCGGATTCCTGTGCCATATATGGAGAAAAAACCCGCTCTCTTCTAATCCACCATTTCCGTGCAGATTATGGAGAGCTTTAGTGAAAGTGATAGCTGTGATCACATTCAAATTACCGTTCTGCCTCTTGATTGGCTGTAACCACGGAGACTGGAGTCGGCTCAGGCAATCTGATTGGGCCAAGTTTAACTTGTCACTTGACAATTCAAACTTTCGTCATGCAATCTCTGAATTTTATGGTTGCTGCTATGAAGGTAATACGGTTCTGCTGTGGGGTTATTGGACTGGAGACTAGCAAATCTGTGTTTGATCCCTGAAGGTGATCCTTTATTTGACCATGGAGTGTCTTTTTGCAAGACACATTCCTAGCATAGTCCTGGTAGGTCATCGAGGGAACATGTACTTTAATGCTCAAAAATGAGCACTGTACATTGATAGGAAGAAAGAAAGAAAGGTGTGAAAGCAAGGTGAGAAAGCATTGTTGGAAAATGAGAAATTGCTTTCTAATATCCAATCATTTGGCTTGTTGTTTTACCTTTACAAAGGAACATCTTCTAGTTTCATTATGATTTTGTTCAAAAAGCATTTTTCATACATTTCTAATGGGACAATTCCAAAAAATGTTTCTTTCAGTTAAGTATTGACTGATAATAATGCCAGTACTTCTGATCTTGGGGTCTTACAAAAATGCTGACCTTGTTTATATTAACGGAACTGAGCCTCAAAAAGTATGGTCATATGACTGATTTAATGAATGCTGATGGTTTTGCCCAAACTTCACCAGCCATCATTAATGGGTAGTTTAGCTTGGATTCTTTCTCTATCAAGGAATTGCAATACATGTATAACTGAAATATTGTTGATGTGATGTAAAATGTACATAGTTTTAAACATCTTGAAGTTTATGTTGGTCTTACCCACCACCTCATCCCTACCCCTGTGAAAGATTCAAGAACTTAGTTAACCCTTTCCCAAACAATAATGACATTTGACAATTTTGTTGCAGATGACTTTGGAAGACATTGTGGGAAAAGGAGAAATTGCTTGTGACGAGCATTTCTCCTTTTCCCACAAGGTTTTCTGCTCTATCTGAAGAATATTTTTCAATTCCATCACATTTTATAATGTTGTCTGCAAACTCTTTCAATTTGGGACAGTCGAAAAATGTGTTGTTTGGGAAAGGGTTAAAGAAATTAAGAACAGCAACAATCAATAGCTTGGCACCACAAGTTTGTCTTTCAGCCTCTCTGTAATCACATTCATTGCAAGTACTGGTAATATATCCAGGAAGCAGAGTGAAAGGGGTTTGATAGAAGTTGCTAGTGATAAGATGGATAAAGTGGAAGGGAAGGAAAGCAAGGACAAGAAAGTCAGAACAAGCATCACTTCCTGTTACCATAAAGACAATTACATAGAGGAGAAGAAAATCCATATTGACAGTTTGTTTGTATGGTGATCTCCCCAATAAACCTACACTAATGAATCGAATGGCCCATCACTCCAAAAGGCCTAACTCATTCTGGATGATGCAATTGGATGGCCTTGGGGTCCTGCGAAGCCCAGTGGTTGAGATGGGGGACTTAGAACTCTGGGTCCCGGGTTCATGCTACCAACACCTCTGGTGTCGTGGGAGTGATCTGTGGCAAGCCATTTCGGAGCCCAAGCCTAGTACTTATGGATCTAGGAAAGCCGTTGAGTAACTTAACAATTGTTGGTACAGCGTTAGACACCTTACAAAAAAAGAATTGACTAGTTTACCCATTTCCTACTTAATGGTTCATGCAAATGGTCCAAATTGAAAGCAACAGCTGATGACAATATATGAAACAATATGAAAGAAAAAATCTGAGATTCTCTATTTTAATGGAACTCTTTATACAGGAAAAACATTAAGGTGAATTTCCATAATCTGCCAATTAGACACTTTCTTTTCTTGGATTACCAAGGTCATTCTCGGTATAGACATGACAGGGTTGGAACTATTTGGTTTAATATGAATAGTTCCAGCTCAAACTGATGCATACCAAGAACAACCAAAGTAATGTGACAAAAAGAAATATGTTTCAAAATGCCGGATTATGGGTATTCTACTTTGAGACAAAATGAAAAATTGCTTCTTTTATTTCACAGTTTTAATCAATATCTACCTCAGCAGATGCCTCAAAAAGGAAACTGCTTGAATCTTGAAATTAGTCCTTTTGTGACAGTATTTCTGCAGTAGTTATCATATGATCCAGGGTATCGTTTTACTAAACAACTTAGGGAAATTATTTGCGTATATCATAACTGATACACATGGATAGTATCTTCATTGAATGTACAATATTACAACATGACACATCATTGGAAGGGTCTCGGAGAGACGATTCCAATGATGTTTACTTTGCAATATTGCTTGGCCCAATATTGAAATATAAGGGAGAGTTGTTTTAGACTTACACAAATCTCTAAGATGCTTGACGTCATACACTTAATATATATAGGTAAGAAGTAGAATTTGCGTATGGTATTAAGCTATGCTTCTAACAAATATTCATTAAAAAAATCACCAAAATTGCAGTATAAAGAAGATATTGACGGAAAACCCCCACAGCTTCGACTTTTGTATGTTACTACAGCTATATGGTAATTAGTTACGTCACGTGGGCTGTCAAGTACCTGTCACGTGATGATGTACACCTAACTTAGAAGATACTAGCGTCAGCGTCCATTTTTGTTTTCACTGTGTAGTCTTAGTATCACATGAGCGTCACATGACCGGTTCTTCATACCATGACACTATATTTAGATTATGTCGGAATTCCCTCAGATTTTTAAAAAATGAAAAATGTCAAAATTCATTTTATATGCTAATGGTTTCTCTGCTGAAATGATAAATTAATCTTTATTCCTTTATTATCGAAAGTTTCAAAAAAAAATCCTATGACGTACAGAAACTTTAAGCGTAAACTGTTTAGTAAAATGGTACCAAGGACCATCTAATTGATTGACTATAATGGTTTAATTCATTAGTACCAGCTTTAGGGAATAAGATATTTTTATACCATCAAGTAACGACTAATGATTCATTTAACCCTATACCAAACACCAAATTTTCGACTGTCCCAAATTGAAAGAGTTTGCAGACAACATTTCAAAATGTGATGAAATTGGAAAACAATCTTCTGATAGGGCAGAAAACTTTGTGGGAAAAGGAGAAATTGCTCTACACGAGCAATTTCTCCTTTTCCCACATTGTTTTCCTGAGTCATCTGCAAGAATGTGGTCAAATGTTGTTATTGTTTGGTAATTGGTTAAATGAGGGTTGAATGACTTATACCTCATACAGCTTATTTTAAGGTAGAATGTCTTAAATCTACTGATTGAGAATTAATTCTTTCGTCGGATTATTTTGGGGGTTCTCTGTATACATCGGTTGAGGCTGAAACTATTTGGTGTTAAGTGAACAGTTCTGGAACTTTGGTTGTTCTGGGTATACATTTGTTGAGGCCGGAACTATTCACTATTTGCTGTTAAGCAAACAGTTCTGGAACTTTGGTTGTTCTCGGTATACATTTGTTGAGGCCGGAACTATTCACTATTTGCTGTTAAGCAAATAGTTCTGGGACTTTGGTTGTTCTCTGTTTACATCAGTCGAGGCCGAAATAGTTCTAGCGAATAGTTCTGGCCTTGACCAATGTATACTGAGAACAACCAAAGTATTCCATCAAAAAAAAAGTTTCAAAATGGCTGCTTATGGATATTTTACCATTCCTACCTTAATACCTAATATGAGGTTAAGGCATTACTTCATAATACCTTGCTTTGCCACATTGGCAATTGGAGACTTTGAAAACCACATTGTTTGAAGGATGAATTGTCTGAATTGTCCCAAATGAATTATTTGTCCTTGTGTTACAATGATTTCTGATTAATATCATTATCGGGTCCTAAGTGACCCAGTGTTTAAGGTTGCTAACTAAGAACTTGGACGTCCTTGGTTTGAGCCCCACTGACACCTTGGGTTTCTCAGGAGTGACCTTTGGCAAGTCACTTCAGAGCCCAAGCCTTGTAAAGGTGGATGCAGAAAAGTTGTTACATAACTGAAACATTGTTGATATGGCCTTTAAGCACTTTAAGGGTCAATATAACCACTTCTATGTATTATTCTATTTGATTACACATTTTCGGGTCCCTCTAGACGGGCATAGAGCAATGAAGTTGTCCACAAATTTCTCCACCCATGACTTGTCGCCCATTTATGGGATTTTGATCAAATTTTGTCTAATGATGGAGCACCATGGGAATGAATGCCATTTGGAATGTTAAATCTTTTCCAGTGTATGTCTTTAGTTTGACTGGTCTAATTTCAAAGTATAATGTGGGACTTGCGTGGCTAAGTGGTTTTAAGGTGATGGACTCTAAATCTAGCGGGTCCTGAGTATGAGCCCCATTGACACCTCTGGTTTTGTAGGAGTGACATTTGGTGAGTCACTTCAGATCTCTAGCATAGTACTGGTGAATCCAGGAAAGCCGTGACATAACTGAAAATGTTTGATAGGCCATTAAACACCAGCCAAACATCCAGCTCATAGTATAATGAGAGGGCAGTTTTGAAATATGGAAATATAATTCTCTATTTACTTAGATAAGGAACCATTGCGTTTATAGGAGAATTTGCTCTGCAAGAACGGTTTATCCTTATATCTCCGTGTTTTCTGCTTCTTTCTGCCATGATTGTTGTTTCAAACAGCCTTGAAACTCAATCAGTCCCCTGAGATATATTCAAGAACTTATTTATGAGCTTTAAATAGCTGTTCATGATCACTGAACCTCTTCCATGTCTTTAAGAATAGGTTCATGAGCATCAGATACAGGTTCACAAACACATTCATGAACCTGTTCTTGATGTTTATGAACATGTTTTTTTATATTCATGAACAAATTAAGAAAAGCTTTGTGGTCATGAATGGCCATTTAATGTTCACAAATGCTCATGAATTTCATCATGTACAAGTTCTTCAATCTTGTGCAGCAGAAAGGGGGGTGGGTCACAATTGAGCGTAAATACCCGGAACTGTGTGACCAGAAGGAGAGAAAATCTATAGCAAACTGAACCTTGATCAAGCCTCTTTCCTCAAGAGAGATTACTTTTGTTCTTCATCGAAATATACCGGAGATACTCAGGCACCGGGATAAGGAGAATAGAAACTGACTTATTAGAAAAAACAACAATAAAAAGTAACAAAAAATCACACACATCATATTATACACATCTGGTCCTCAAATTTATCTCATACATAATGGTACTATAAAGTGGCAACAAAGTTGAATCATTGAATTAACCAGATAAGTCCAGAATAGAATCCACGTATCAGGAGCTCTGATTTAGGAATGCAACTGACATTTCTGGAAGAATGCTGTCTTTTCCAGTGATTCGGTATAGTGGACGAAATTGGTATGAATTCACCGTATCGTATCGTATAGTGTAACAGCAAAATTGCTATTTGGTTTGATATTGATAGTGTACCCTATCATTTAACAGTTTCATATAATTGGATAGGAAGCTTGTTTGTTTTAATGTGACACCATTTTTTTCCTGATATTTATTCGAAAATAATCTGAAAGTTATTTAATTATGGAAATTTTGATTTGTAGTGGAATATCGCAAATTGGAAAAAATTCTACAAGTTAAAAGAATTGTAGATATATTTGTTTGAATTTTTTCACTACATGGTGTGGTATTGATTTTCCATCTTTGTGATTTACTACTTCATATCCAATTTTTCTACCTTATGTATATTTTTAATGACTTTTTGGCAAGGTGATTGAATTAAAAAATCATCAAAAGAATTCAAGTAATATCTCTTTATAGTACATTTAATTATAACTAATTCTAAAAAGCTGAAATAGCGGTACGGTACACTTGTGTTTAAAAACTAGGAGCCATTCAACATAGAGGAGAAAAGAAAAGCGTGTTGATCTACTATTGACCAGAAGTAGTCTAAGATGATGCAGACGCCTAATTTAGGTAAGGCAATTATCAAACCAGTTATTTTCTGTACATTTCTCTTGTGATTTGTTGTGTTGCTATAACTAGTAGGAGAATAATTAGTTTACACTTTTCTTCATAGCCTTACCTCATGTACCACATTTTGAAGCATCTACGAAGAATTCTGTGGTTCCAAGCTTGAGCCCATCCGACACTGTAGTTTGTTTTGCAAGTCACTCCAGAGGCCTAGTCTAGTACTGATGGGTCCAGGAAAGCCATAAGATAACTGTAAAATAGTTGACATAGTGTAAAACGCCACGCAAAGTAGATGTGAGAAATAATTAAATTGCATCTGCTGCAGGTTTGTTTAGAAATATTTATGCCAAGGGAATGAAATATTGTTGAAATATTGTTAATACTTTGAAAGTTTCTAACCAATGTCTTTAAGATATTTTTTGCATCATTCATTGTGATTTTTCAAGTTGATTGTTACTTTAAATGGACAAGTCATAATTTTCAATATTGGAAAAAAAGCCAAATAAGTATCATTGTGACAAACTGTCAACAAATGTATCTTTTTTTATAAAAAATGTCATCGTGAATAACGTTTAATACAATATCATTGTGACAACAGCAACATTATTTTCACAATGAGGAACAGTCATCTCTTTTCAAACAATATTAGTAAAGGAACATATTAAAGGCATCATATTACTCCAAATAATCAACCAGATTGTTTAAAAAAGAGTTGTAGAGATGACTACATAGCAATTAAGCAAATTACTTTAATGACGAATATGTGTGTGACACAATTGATAACCCATTTATCTAGCATCTATAATGGATCAGTACCTTGGGTAACTTTTTACTTAACCATTTTATGCTAAAGTTGGGGTTAGTTCCAAACAACATTCCTTCTTATTTCAATATTTGGCCCCTCAATATAAAAGCCTCTCCGCGACATTGTACTTTCATTTAAGATACTATTCATGTTTAACAGTTTTGACTTATGCAAACATTTTCCTTAACCCTCAAAGTGCTGGAAGAGACTCCATGCTTGTGCAAACAGATAAGATTCAGACCAGCCACCAAGTAAATTGGCGGCTGGCCTGTGATCTCACCTGTTTGCTACTCTGGGTATCTTACCTCATCAAGCTTAAGTAGATATTTAAGGTTTTGGAAAGCTGACGACACAAAAATCTATCTTTTGAAAATTACCCAGCATTCTAATGTTAAGTCGCTTACTAAAAGGGTACCTTGTTCCATTAGAATGATGCTATGACCTTATATGAGCAAAGCTTATCTGTGATCAGTCATTATGTCAGAACCAATTAACCCTCAATCTGTTCTGTGCCTTATGGTTAATAGTGTAATGTTCGTGGAAGGTTGATGCAAAGTTGGGAACCTATTGTATTGTTATAGAGAACATGCAGGTAAATAAAAAGACAACACAACTGAACAGTCACTGTGGTGGACAACACAACTGAACAGTCTCTGTGGTGGACATCACAACTGAACAGTCACTGTGGTGGACAGTAAATAAAAAGACAACACAACTGAACAGTCACTGTGGTGGACAGTAAATAAAAAGACAACACAACTGAACAGTCACTGTGGTGGACAGTATTTTTCACTGATCGGATGGGATAGTGTCTTTTCGAGTTCTATTTGCTTGGTTTGTTTGATTGCGGGCAACGTTGGGATGAAGATTGCTTCTATCAAAGTTGCCTTTTCCATGTATTTCCCAATGGCCAAAACTGAGGACGAGTCTTCTGGGAGTTATGTAACATTAACAGAACGTTTTTGCAAAGTTTTTAAACTAGTTCATCGTTATAGAGAATATGCGGTTTAAGGTAGACAACACAAATGGTCAGTGAATGACAGTGATTTTCACAGATCGAATGTGAGTGTGTGTTTTCGAGATCTATTTGCTTGGTTCCTTGCTATAGAAAAGATGTAAATGTAAACATAAATTGTTTAATTCCAAGCATTTTTATTTCCTTCATTTTTGTGAGGGACCTGATAGTCTCTGATTGAACCATTGATATTATAGCAAAACTATGACGACCTTGTATGCATGAATGGTAACACATTTGACTAAAGTTAGTTCTTTCCCAAACTCAAGCTAAAAATTGTCAAAAGATAACAAATGGCAAAGAAAGGATGTAAGGCACAAAGAGGATATGCTCAACAAAAGAAAAACGTCTTTATTTCAATGATTTTATTGATTATACAGAAAATCATGCCCTTTTTCTCAGAAACTTCATATGTTTGATTTTGTGTTTAAGGCTTGGCTGGCCTGGAAACAGACCTCTTTGACCAAGGGGATTTCGTATTAGCATAGCATGTCTGAGTGTGAGATTCATTGACAGCTTTACCGTTTCTGTCTGACTTCCATGATAGGAGTGGTTCTAATGGCTTATGGAAGCACCAATCAGAACACATCGGGTTTATCCAATGAAAACACATCTGAGATAATAGGGATGCCGCCATGTTGTTTCTTGTAAGACTTATGTCACTTTGAGGGTTCAAATATAGATCTTAAACGTGAAATTCAAAGTTTAATTAGATAAAGGAAACAGTTATATATATCACAACTTGTAATTTCTCCATTTCATATGAGTTACAGAAAAAAAAAATTCAAAAGGATGTCTAACACTTCCATATACATTGAACTTCTTAACTTAGAGCAAATGTGTTTTTATGCAGGGGACAATCTACCCAAAATATTGTAACTCCATATTTGTATCTGAGTTGTATTTCTCACCTCATGGAAATACCTGAATAGTTCCAATTAATGGAAACACCACCCCTGCGAGGGATTCAAAAACTGTGTTCATGGACTTTATGCACAGATATACTTGAACGAAAAATGGTTATTGATGAACTCACAGAGTTGTTCTTGAAAATGTTTGTGAATTTCAAGAGCATGTTCATGAATATTAAGAACAGGTCCATAAATGTATTCATGTTCCCATACATATTGTTGTGTCCTTTCTGTGTCCTTGGTTTTTTTAATGTTCATAAAGTTCATGAAAAAGTTCTTGAATCTTTCACAGAGGCATTCTGACGAACAGGGGTAGAAATGCTAAACAAGAAAGTGCAAATGGATCCTGTTAACCCTTTACCAAACAATTAAATTTCGACTGTTTCAAATTGAAAGAATTTGCCGATAACATTTCAAAATGTTATGAAATTGGAAAGTAAGGGAGAAGAACACAGTGTGTGAAAAGGAGAAAAATGGCTCGTCAAGAGCCGTTTCTCCTTTTCTCACAGTGTTTTCCAGAGTTGTCTGTAATGCAGTTGTAAAATGTCATTATTGTTTGGTAATGTGTTATGGTAACCTGTGTTTACCGTTTCCAGGAATGAGCGATCATGGAAGCAGTGAAATGTAATTAGCAACTGGCACAGTCCTTATATTGACATTGTTTAAAATACGGCAACTCAAACAAGCGTCTTATCTTTCAATGGACCTTTATATAGTTCATTAATTACCTGCCTGCCCTCTGCATTATCATTTATGGACTCCACAAAAAGGAGAGAGTTCTTCTACAAAACTAGTCATGCTTATCTTACGATGATTTCCCAATCTCTTAACCCATTACCAAACAATAACGACATTTAACCACTTTGTTGCAGACTACTCATGAAAACAATGTAGGAAAAGGAGAAATTGCTTGTAACAATACCGACATTTGACCAGTTTGTTGCAGACTGCTTATAAAAACAATGTGGGAAAAGGAGAAATTGCTCGTAACAATACCGATATTTGACCAGTTTGTTGCAGACTAGTCATGAAAACATTGTTGGAAAAAGGAGAAATTGCTTGTTATGAGCAATTTGATTTTTATGAGAGGCAGTCTCCCGACTGACTTAAAGAATGCCAATGGTTCTACCCTGGTTGACAAGATTATGAGTCTTCCTCCAGCATTAAGAGTCAGGCATTGCAACATAACTGAAATATTGTTGATGCAATGTAAAACCCATTTAAATTAACAAATAATGTGACCCATGAAAATACGAACAGTAACATACCCCTATGAGAAAATGACTCCATGTGATTTGAATCCCGAGGGAGTTCCATAAAAACCTCAGAGAGCATAAATCACTAATCTCTTATAACTGGAGATATTGTCGAGGACCATTGATCTTGATTCATTAGTGACGTCAATAAATGCGTCAATAAATGTGCAAATGTAATTAACCCTCCACTTAACAATCGAGACAGTCTGTCACATGCAGAAAGTGCTTGAAAATACTGTTTGATAGGTGGACAAATTTGATTCCATTGGTAAGGTGGATAAAAGTAGTTTATTCTTTGAAAATATATTTTACTTTTAAACAAAGAACATCCTTTAACCCTTTCTCAAACAATAACGACATTTGACCAGTTTGTTGCAGAGTTCTCTGGAAAACATTGTGAGAAAAGGAGAAATTACTCTTAACAAGCCATTTCTTCTTTTCCCACTTTTTATTCTGCCCTATCAGAAGATTATCATTCAATTTCACATTTTAAAAAGTCATCTGCAAACTCTTTCAATTTGGGACTGTCGAAAGTTTAATATTTGGTAAAGAGTTAATTCTTCGTAAGGATGCCCAAATTCATTGACCCATTCCCCAATATAAAATATGTGATTAGCTGAAATTTAAAACAACATCAGATGATTGTGGTATTGATAGGGATCAAAACTGGGTTCCTTGATACTTATCACTATACTTTTGAACTACACAGTTTCATTCTTTATTTAGACTTTGACCCAAACAAACACTGTATCACCATACACTTTATGACAATGTCTAATAGGTTATGGAAAGCATTCTAGTTATCAGCAGATGGCAACATTCAAACATCTTACCGAAATGGTAGTTTCAATTTTACGAAAAATCATCTTTTTTTCAGTTACATATTCATGAACGTATAAAGGTATTTCAAGAACATGTTCTTGAATGTATTCACAGACAATAAAAATGTCCATGAATAGATTCATGAACATGTTCTTGATGTTCATGGAAATGTTCTTGAAATAAGAACAACTTTGTGCTCATGAATGACCATTTAACATTCAGGAAGATCACAAATAAGTTCTTGAATATTTGGCAACGGATATATTTCAAGAGTTTAGTGCAAGGCTATAACTAATCCTTCTACCATGTGTAGGAGTTGCATTAAAGTCTCATCATATTCTGTTTGACATTTCTCCTATTGTCACAATGCGAGGGTTCAATGCAATACTATAGTAAGTGCTTCATGTTTATGAAGCACTTACTATAGTCTTGCATTGAACCCTTGAATGGTTTCCTCTCAATACCCTTAAGAAACTTATTCTGCCTTACTTTGCAATTGTTATCTGCTGTTGCTTTCTCTTTAACCCTTAATTTGCTGGAACCGACTTCATGCTTATGCAAACTGGTTAGATCCAGGCCAGCCAACAAGTAATTTTGCGACTGGCCTGTGATCTAACCTGTTTGCTACTCTTAGTATCTTTCCTCATCAAAATTATGCAGATATTTAAGGTTTTGGAAAGCAGACGGCACAAAAATCCTTTCTAGGAAATTACCCAGTATTTTCAGGGTTAAGACAGGGCAAATGTTTGCCCTTTTTTGTTATGGCTCCTTACTCCCAGATGAAGTAATTTATGGACCAATCAAAATTCAATGCATCGTAATGAATGATATTGTGTAATACATAACAGTATTTGTTAATTTTCTGACTGGGACAAATTGGGGCCCTCATTTGATAGTCAATACCAACCCTTTCCTTCATTGTATTCTCATTTATCACTAGAAACAGACAAAATCTCCATTTTTTCTACAATGTTTAATTTCTCAATACCATGGATGTGAGTGATTTCAATGTTTTATGATTGTCGCTTTTAATCTTGACCATAACATTCATATAACACTTTCCCAATCAATTGCGACATTTGACCTCTTTTGTTGTAGAGGACTTAAGAAATCATTGTGGAAAAAGGAGAAATTGCTCGTGACGAGCAATTTCTCCTTTTCCCACAATGTTTCTGCCCTATCAGAAGATTATTTTCCAATTTCATTACATTTTGAAATGTCGTCTGCAAACTCTTTCAATTTGGAACAGTGGAAAATTTTTTGTTTGGGAAAGGATTAAGGGAAAGAACCAATCAATTTCTGATCATGGCAAATGCACTTTCTGATGCAACTTTTACTCCATGGAATGCCTTTTATTATTTCTTGAGTTATGAGATGACCAATTTTAGTTATTTTTGAAAACAAATCTTGTTGCAAATATTTTTCAGAAAAAGTGACCATGTTTTTGAACGGGAAAAATATTTTGTCATTTAAGCTTTTAGGTAACTTAAACGGTAGAATGTTACAAAAAATCCAGTATATGCTTTCCCGCATTTCGAGAGTTCTTTAGACTTGCCCCGATAAAGAGGACTGACTGTACAGTAACAAACCCTATAATGTTGTTACTTGCCAAGGACATGATTGTGATGAATATTCTATTAGCGCTTAAAATACTGCAAAACTGTATTCATGAACCTGTAATCCATGTTCATGAACCTTTTCCTGAAATTCATGAACAAGTTCTGTGTTCATTGTCATTGAATCTTTCGCTGGGGTGGTGTTGTGTTTGCCCAAGGTTGTTTGCTTGAATAAAGGGATAGTGAATGCTTTAATTTCTTTGCTCAGCTCTGATGTTGCTATGAGAACAGCCATAAGTGTTTGAACATTTTCAGAGAGCAATCTGGCAGTGTTTTGTCATATCCCCCTCTGGAATATTTATTGTCTATTTATGGCAGTTCACACAGGATGTGCAGAAATATTTTATTTCTATTTTTCTGGAAAATAATTTGGACTGTTTTGTGTAATCTAGGATTTGTTCAGCTGTTGAGTGTTTCATCTGCTTTCAATTTTCAAGTTCTTTAAAAGTTTTAAAAGGATTTTAAGAGAAAAAAAGAAAAAATACGATATCATATGTCATTTTTATCGGTGTAAATAATTCTTTTAAGAGCATGTGAAAAATGTTTAAAAAAAAATAAGATATAGTTTGTAAGAGCAGACTTGTGTAACATTTTATATTTAAATTGTTTGTGTTTCACATGAATATTTTAAATTCTGTACAAGTTACAATTAGGGATAGTTTAATTGTGTATTTCATTAAGCTGAACATACATTTGCCTGTTTATGTTTTTAAATTGCTTTCAAAGTGGGCAGTGGAGTATTGGGTCATCATTAAGAGTAGGGCATTGCAATATAACTGAAATATTGTTGAGGGGTTGTAAAACCTCATATACAGTCAAACTTGTGTTCAGAGGCCAGGCTATGGAACTAAAATATTGGCAGTTTAAGACAGGTTGGCCACTTAACACAAATTGATGTACACTATAAATCTAACAATGGGACTTTCTGTAGTGGTTGTTTAAGGCAGGTTGGCTGCTCCAAAGGATGGTTGCTGAACACAAGTTGGACTGTAGATGATAAAATAAGTTTTGGGCTTGTCATAATATCCCACATGATGGCATGGCTTAACCCTTTCCCAAACAATAACGGAATTCGACTACACTGTACGTTATTGCAGACTACTTTAGAAAACATTGTTGGAAATGGAGAAATTTCTCGTTACGAGCAATTTCTCCTTTTCCCACAAGGTTTTCTGTTCTTTTTGAAGAATATTTTTCAATTTCATCTCATTTTGAAATGTCTTCTGCAAACTCTTTCAATTTCGGACAGTCGAAAATTGGTTGTTTGGGAAAGGGTTCAAGTGCTGGAACCGACTTCATGCTTTTGCAAACAGGTTAGCTAGCCTGTGATCTAACCCATTTGCTACTTCGAGTATATTTCCTCATCAGAGTTAAGCAGATATTTATGGTTTCGGTAAGCAGACGACACAAAAATCTATTTTTAGAAAATTACCCAGCATTCTAAGGGTTAAAAGTAAAGTGTGGAGTTATAATCCCCCAGAGGATCCCTAGACATATGATTGATGAACTTTGAATAGAGTGATTGATTTGAATTATTGATTTATCATGATTTTGATAGATATGTCAACAGTGGGAAGCTGATTATGTGATTTTCTGCCATGATCTGCCCTCTCCCAATACAACCCTTCACTTTCCCTATGCTGAGGTTTCAATGAACCACTATCTAACATTCAGTTAAGAAGGACTTGCTACAATCTTGGATTGAACGCTCAATTTATACCTTTTCTGGGCGACAATTGTGTAAGCTTCTTATACAGAGGGTGTTAGGTTCAATCCCCGTTAGCAGTGGGGTGAAAATTTACAAAGAGGCCCAAGTACTGGTTTATCTTCCAGGAAGCAGTCGTTGAGAGTGTATTTAATGAGTTTCGTCAAAATGAATGTAAAATAGATAAGTTTAGATATATTCTTTTAACATGTATATTTTCTTTAGGTTTTATGAACTTGATTTATTTATAAATCATTTATTTATGAAGGTTAAAAGGCTGTTCATGAACACAAAGCTGTATTGAACTCGTCCATGAATTTTAGGAACATGCTTATGAACACCAAGAATGTATTCATGAACCTTTGGTTGATGCTCATGAACCTATTCTTGAATTTCATGAAAAAATTCTGTGTTCATGAAGGAGCATTTAACATTCATAAACATTCATGAAAGTTCATGAATAAGTTCTTGAATCTTTCGTATGGTATTGCACTGAATAATGAGTGTCTTATCGTACCGATCGCCATGAGTCCCCAATCATTAATATATTAATTCATTTTCAAAAACTTTTGCATAATTTATCAACTTGTGGCGTATATTTGAAAATCAAATGAAGTGGGATTTCACAGCACTTAGAGATGCTCAAAAGAAAGTGGAAGAGATTTACATATCATTACAGGACTGTATTCTGTAATCATGCATTAAGTTCACGCATCCCTTACTTTCATCTTACTCAAAAGACTGATTGGGGGTTAGTTATCATTCTATTCAATGGTGATAATTTTTAATGTCAATTGATCTTGATCTTCATCTGGATTGTTACGAAGAAGATACCAATCCTGGCTATTTCTAAATGGACATTCAAAGCTTCCATGCTTGCTTCCTGGATACTAGTACTAATCCAGTACTTACGCCAATTTCATTGGATAGTCCTGGCAATTTTTAACTGGTCTAATGGGGATCAAACTTGGAACCCTTGATACAAGAGGCCGACACTCTACCTCTGCACCAATGTCACCCACATTGAAATTAATTTGAAATTAAATTTCCAAAAGGAGAACTTGATTATGAGATAAATGTACCTAATAATTCTTCACAAAGTCACTTGATGCAGTTATTCTATTTGTGTTGTGGTAGGGTTTGGGTTTAACCTCATTTTCATCAGTATTTCATTTATATTGCAGTGGTTAACACACCCATACTTTTTGTTTTTCCCTCACCAGTACATGAACCGCACAATGTTCTTTCGAAGCATCTGATTGGTTTCCCACTTTAACATAATTGATGGGTTGTGAAAGATAAACAAATCTGGTGCAAAAGATTTCATTCAACACCGGAAAGATTATTTTCTGAGCCGAGTCTCAAACTCAGGACCCCTGTACTCCTAGTTGGACCTTATACCATCTGAACTGATGAGGCTAGGCTTCAATTATGGTTTTATAATGAACACATTGTCAGCATTTAGCCCATTTAGAACCCTGTTCTCATGCCTCCCCATTCAGCTAGTTTATTTTCTACTGTCTGCTTGCGCTTCAAATATAGTCATTTCTCATAATTCTATATTCAGTATCATTTCTTTCATCATATGTAGATTATCTTCCACAACTATTGGTCTATAATCATTGGATTATAGAGTATCAATGACTACCACCTTTGGTTAGTGCTTTTCTTCATTGAATTTTATGTCAGTTAAAGTTATAACATAGAAAGACAACATTTGAAAGTATCAAATTGACATACTGTTTCTGATATTGATTAAGTAAGAATTGTTATTAAAAGGGAGAAATTGACTTTTTTTTTATCCAAAGTTTAAACCATTGTTGCTAAAGGAGAAATTAGTTGTCAAAATAGTTTCTCTAATAAAGTTCAGCTAGAGAAAATTCAAGGGCATAAGGTTATGACCACTTTGACAAAATAATGTTTTTTTGTTCTTTCATCCAAGATAGCATCTTTCTATTGGAGCATTTGTTTGTCTCTGGTAGGCTCTCCTTTGTATCACAAATCCTCCCTTTTTACACTTGCATGAAGTCGGGAAATTTATATATGAAAATTTCTAAAGATCCGCAAATTGTTATGCAAAAACAATTTGACATATTTTGCAGAGATTTAGAATTTCTATATTCATTAGGGGAAAATACCAATTCATCAATTGACTGATTATAACGTCAGACTTCCAATTTATAAAGGAGAGCCATTTATCTTGATCTAGAAAGACATTGCCCTTTTGGGGCTTGTATAGAATACATGTAATGCAAAAATGTTATGCCTTTTGGGGGTACCTCTTGAAAGTAAATTAGCTTTTCTTTTCAAGAACGTGTTCATGAACTTAATGAATATTAGATGGCCATTCATGAATACAAAAAATGTTCATAAATTCTAAGAACATTTTCATGAATATCAACTAGAGATTCATAAATTTGCTCATGAAAATGTTCTTGGTGTTCATGAGCATTTTCTTGAAATTCATGAATAATTTGATATCATATTTATATTCATAAATGCCCATTTAACGTTCATGACTAGTCATGAAGTCCATGAATAAGTTATTGAATCTTACGCAGAGTACTGCACACAAGATGAAATAATCGTCATCTGCTGATGCTATGGGTTTGGGTTAGTGGATCATGGTGTGTCTGTTATTCACTTCAAGGGTTTCATATATAAACTTTTTGTAATGTACCTTTTGATTTTTTAAAGTTATGGAAATTGGAAAGTTTTTTTTTAAAATTGTGGAAATTGGATTGTATTTTTTAAAGTTGTGGAAATTGGATGGGTTATAGCTTGGGATAATCTTCCTTTACCAAAGTATCTAAACCTTATACTCGTCTGCTGCAGACATCTATTAGAATTATTGATGGAAATTACTACAATAGATTTTGTCCTGTTTGATATAACTGTTCATTATACTCTAACTTGTTGCTTATAATTCCAAACTCATACAACTATTAAGATAGAAAATTAGTTGAAGAATTAAGTGTTACATTTTGTGTGAATTTGTTATATTTAAAGATCACATTTTATAAGATTTATATATTCAACATGTAGAGTTTTCTTGAACAACTTTTCTTTAGTTAAAAAAAGTTTATATTGTGTGACCTCACAAGTTATTATGAGAATTCTTATAGTTGAATTATGGTTGGATTAACTTCATGATTGAAATGGATATGAAAAAATGAAAGACTTCCACTTCAGATTTGTTACTAAGTGACACAGTCTTTAAATATTGTTTAATATTTCTGTACCATGAGATAAGTTAATACCAAGTGCCTCAAGCAATTCTATAAGTTTGCTGGAGGAAATGACATCTTAATATAACTTAATATCATATGGAAGGTAATGATTCCGAAACGACACGCTACATAATTGGATTGCAGAAGATCGAGATAAACTATTCTTTACTTTGCACATATTGAATGCTGAGTGTCTTTCAACATCTATTTAAAGCCTTTTATCCGCACATGATTGAAATACTGTCAATATTAACATAAGAAACATGATTCAATCAAATCAATAAACTTCTTGTTTAGACCCATGTTCTCAGACAGTTCTTGCTTTATACGTTGAATGCGTTTAGCAAACATTAAGGAATTTGTTTCCTTAATGTGAGATTTACATTCAGTAACTTTATCAATAAACAAAATGGGTGATTCTGATAGTTGGCTTCAAGGAAAAGTGGGTGAAATAAAGATGATGGGAAAGGATGGAACTTTCTACTACATAGGTAAGTTTCTTATTGTGTTAGTTTGGATTTCAACAAGGAGTCTTCTATGGCCCAGTGGTTTGACTGTTGAATTATCATAACCATTATGTCAAGTTGTCTAGATAATATTATCTTTGTAGGCAATTTGTATCAAATCTTTTAGATAAATCCTGAATCTTTATTGTGCCAATTCAATGGAAGATTCTATATTATAAACAGAGATGACCTTTTTTAAGGTCAAACATCTTTTAATCACGGCCAAATACTGGTTCTGATACTCTTGAGGTTTTACCAAGAACATATCCAATCAGAAACAACAATACAAATGATTGATTATGTATGTACCACTCGAGAAAACAAGCTTAGATTATTGCATTGAGATTGAACAAATAGAACCCACTTTCCAGGACTTATGTACTGTACTCTGTTTCCCTGGGGTACCAATAATTACTTGTAAGAATCAATTCTGGGGAACCGGTATCCCCATGTTTGTGGAACCTTTCAGCGATGAACTTTCTCTTGCTTTTCTTTTTGTTCCTCGACAGACTTTGGTCTCATTCAATTTGTCAATCGAAATAGCACGGGACAATGGCGGACAAATAGATAGATTCAATTATTCACGCCTTTAAAGAAACATCCGAGCATTACAGAAGATTACTTTGTTCATATAGATTTGCTGTTTCCAGGGATTTATTCTGTACTTCCTGAATCAAACAAATTAACCAATCAAGCGGAACCTACCGATCTTGACTGGTACATTAATGAAGTACATACGATGTAATCATGTGGAAGCTTTACAGTTGTTTGGACTGGTTCTATTCTTTTGGGGTTTTATTCATCACTAATCAGGATCAAACAAAAGCTTGTTTGGAAAAGTACACTGTCAGACCTCTGGCTGGTTTGTTGGCCAAGAGAATAACATTGTGGTGTGATAAATTATTCCTTTAGCTCATAAATCTGATTTTTTTCTTACAGAAAACATTTATAAGTGTCTAAACCATATCAATCCTGAAAATGTTTTGGAAAGAAACAATACTTCGATATTCAGAGCAATGTTTTTTCTTCGTCTGATTATTTCCTGATTGAATCTTCTATTTTGGATAACCTTGAACTTCTTCGAGGTGGATAACACATGAATAACTTTGGATGAAAGGAGTGGTGGTCCAGAATAACCAAGAATACTGAGTGCAGTTTTAAATCTCGTCTAAATTGAAAGTATACATACAAACAATTAGTGATGTGATTTGAGCAACACAGACATTTCAAGGTCTCATAAAAAGCCCTTGTGAACAATCTTAGTACATATATATGTTTTTAAGTTGCAGAACGAATCTGTTAAAATAATAACGAAAACGGGGACTGGTTTGGAAAAGGTTAAAGTGCAGTTAGTTCACTGAATATTCACATAAGCTTGTATCTATTAAAGATGATTGATTGACAGCTATGTAATATGGTCAAATGTAGTTCTGAGTTAAGCCTTAAACAACAAAAGGCTTATAAATCTTTTGCCCTAATGCAAGCAGTTTAACCAGTATTTTATAAACACTGTTATAAAGGTAGAAATTCTTAAAAATGTGATTACTGTCAGACTACTTTTTAACCAAATTATGCAATATGCCACCGACATCAGGTTTCTGTCTAATAATTTGTTTTGTAATTTGATCTTCTAGAAATAGCCTTTGAACTATAAAAGGCTTAAACAGACAAAGGGAAACATGAAAGGCTGAAGAAAATGAACTTGGCAGTGTTTTTGTCTGTTTCTATAAATGATCATACCATATAAGGAATGATTAATTTGAATAGAGGAATTATAAAATGATCACTGCGGCGATTTCGGCTGGAGGTCAGTGAACTGCTTTCTGTGTCTGCAATTTACAAAACCATGTTTCTTTTTCAATGGTGATGTTTTATTCCATTTTGTTTAACCCTTTACCAAACACCAAATGTTCAACTGTCCCAAAGTGAAAGAATTTGCAGACAACATTTCAAAATGTGATAAAATTGGAAAATCTCCTGCCCCATCAAAAAAACTTTTGGGAAAAGGAGATATTGCTTGTTCAAAGCAATTTCTCCTTTTCCCACAATGTTCTCTAGAGTTGTCTGCCACAAACTGGTCAAGTTTCATTATTGTTTGGTTTTGGGTTAAATGAAATATACACAATCAAGTGCATAATTAGTCATTGACCTTCATAAGGAATATCTCACAGATTGGGATTTTATCTTTTTAAAATTAATCATCATCTAACAATTAAAATGCCAACATAATTTGTAAAGTAACGTAAGAGCATATTATTGACAGCTTCCAAATAACTTTTATAACCTAAAAAAAGATACAGATCATATCAATCACTGATATTGCAGACCATTTAACAGGTTGGTTTATTCGTGAACAACAAGCTAAACTTAGTATAAGAATGTTGTTTCTAGATACCAATTTCAATTCAATTCTTTATTAGCAATCATCGCCAAATGTGTCTATGGCCATTACATACCATTGCTACATGGGTCTTCTGAAATGTTTAACCTGCCTTGTGTGTAGAAGAATGCTGGATTAAGCCTTGTTATGCTGGAACCAACTTCATGGTTATGCAAACAGGATAGACCAAGGCCAGCCGCCATATAAATTGGCGGTTGGCCCGTGATCTAACCTGTTTGCTATTTTGAGTATCTTTCTTCATCAACATTAAGCAGATATTTGAGGTTTTAGGAAGCAGACAACACGAAAAATCTAATTTTGGAAAGTTACCCAGCATTCTAAGGGTTAATACTGTGTCCCCCGCAAGCACCAATCTACAATGGAAATTAATGGCTTCCCCACATGACACTATAGATGAGAGTGGTAGCATTACAACTGAAAGGCTGATTCATGTATGCAAGGCTTTAGAATGTCCAGAAACCACCCATAAAACATAAACAAGAATATCAATACATTTAGTTGTGAACCATGGAATTGAAAACAAGAACTACCCTTTCCTTTACTGAAAGTGGGTTTCCAGTTGTAATGCTATCTCCAAACCAAGGGTGCAATAGAGGTAATTCCCAATGATCATTTCAGCTCCAAACCCAATCTGAACACATTGGGGTTTATCCAATGGAAAATGCCTCTGAGATAGTAGGGATGCCAATATATTGTTTCTCGCAAGACTTACATCATTGTACTTTCATTTCCTCCGTGGCCTAGTGGTTAGAGTACAGGACTTAAAATCACATGGCCCCTCTCCGCGTGGGTTCAAATCCTGAGAGGGATATGAATTTTCATGAGATGCAGTCTCCCGACTGACTTACGGAATGCCGATGGTTCTACCCGCCTTGACCAGCCCTTATGGGCAGTTGAGTGTGGGGTCTTCCTCCATCATTAATAGTCGGGCATCGCTACATAACTGAAATAATGTTGATGCGATGTAAAACCCATATAAAAAAAAAAAAACTTTCATTTCCAAATATAGTTCTTAAATTTGAAATCTAGATAGTCATTTATTTTGATGAAGGAAACAGTTATATTAACACAACTTACAATGTCACTATTATGAGTAATGGATAAAAGATATTTAAAAAGATGTTCAACACTTAGTTATTTATCTACTTAACGTGGATGATTATAAGAAATGTGTTGTAAGCCGTGGACGATTTATAATGTAACCCTACTCTTATATCCGAGGTGTATTTCTCACCTCACAGAAATATCCGAGGTGTATTTCTCATCTCATGGAAATATCCAAGGTGTATTTCTCACCTCACAGAAATATCCGAGGTGTATTTCTCATCTCATGGAAATATCCAAGGTGTATTTCTCACCTCACAGAAATATCCGAGGTGTATTTCTCAACTCACGGAAATATCCGAGGTGTATTTCTCAACTCACGGAAATATCCGAAGTGTATTTCTCACCTCACAGAAATATCTGAGGTGTATTTCTCATCTCACAGAAATATATGAGGTGTATTTCTCACCTCACGGAAATATCCGAGGTGTATTTCACAACTCACAGAAATATCGGAGGTGTATTTCTCACCTCACAGAAATATCTGAGGTGTATTTCTCACCTCACAGAAATATCCGAGGTGTATTTCTCACCTCATGGAAATATCCGAGGTGTATTTCTCAACTAACGGAAATATCCGAGGTGTATTTCTCAACTCACGGAAATATATGAGGTGTATTTCTCAACTCACAGAAATATCCGAGGTGTATTTCTCAACTCATGGAAATATCCGAGGTGTATTTTCACCTCACAGAAATATCCGAGGTGTATTTCTCAACTCACGGAAATATCCAAGGTGTATTTCTCAACTCACAGGAATATCTGAGGTGTATTTCTCACCTCACAGAAATATCCAAGGTGTATTTCTCACCTCAACGAAATATCCGAGTAGTTCCGATTGCTCCTAGCAATAGAGGGAGTTCAATATCTTACTATCATACCTCTTTTTCTTTTCTCGTCTTCAGAATGTCAGCCAGGCAGAAACTACCAATGACGATTTGATCCCCCAACATTGTTTAGCACCTTCGTGTCATTTTCTTCTCTGCACATTATAGTCTATAAAAACAAAATTCTCTTGAATTGTTACTATGGTAACGGATTACATAAGGGACATGGATTAATGACAAAATCTATGAAACGGGGCACCGGTCTCCAGCCTTGTCTGAGAATGGTACAACAGTTACTGTCAAACTCAGGAAAGAAACATCAACATAGCACACATGGTGCCTACCCCTGCGATAGATTCAACAACTTGTTGACCATTCATGAATGTAGACTGTGTCATGAAAGTCAAGAACTTGTTCATCAACATAAAGCACAGATTCAACTTTTCTTGATGTTCATGAACATGTCTTGAAATTTATGAACAAGTTTAGAACAGTTTTGTGTTCATGAATGGCCATTGAATATTGCTTAAGTTCATAAATAAGTTCTTAGATTTGTACTATGCTAGATAGCTCAGTTGATAGGGTCTATGACTAGGGTTCTGGAGGCACAGTGTTTTAGAGAATCAATCTAAAGAAATGAGTTAAAGTTGCCAGTAATTATTTTCAAACCATAGTTTTAAAAAAAAAACGTAGTGCTAGTTGATTAAGAGCCCTAGCTTAGGTGAATTCCAAGAATGTTGTTATATAACTGAAAAATTGTTGACATGGTGTTGAACCCATTCAAAAGAATTTAAGAAAATCTGTAATGATTAATCTAGAGTTCGATACAAAACTATAGTGACTCACTTTTCTTGCATTTAGCCGGAGAATTGTTATTCATTTAATTTTTTTTTTTTCGGGAAACGACCTGCGAGTTTCCAGAGACAATCCTTCTTTATTTCATTGTTATGAATAAATTTCCTTTAAAACACTTAAAAGAAATGAGATTTGCATTTTCCAATGCAATATGCATTTCATTTCATCTTTTTAACATCAAATGACAAATGTTTATTTGTGACATCTCCCCATTTAAAGGTCATATTTCCCGATGAACAAAATTTTCTTTAATTATGGTTTTTGAATTAGTTTATGGTTTCGTTATGACGGAAATAATGATTTTTTTCTCATACAGAAGCGAAAAATGTTGTTTTTGACTACTTTTATTCACGTTTATCGATTTTTGTGAATGACTTATCTCCCTTGTTGTGACGTCATTTGTGCTTCAAAGTCATATGAACTATCAGTAAGAAGAATCTAGTTCTCAGGTACGACGGTGTTTTTGCACAAATTTCGGACATTTTAAGTGTTGAATTGTGTTTTGGGAAACGTAAATTGGATATTGAATATGGTGTTTTTACAGGTCTTCTGGTGTTATTCTGCTTTTGGTCGCAGGGATGCGAGTTTCTCCCGTTTTCTGACGAACATAAAAGCTGCAAAAAGTTTCGATAAGTAAACTGGACCATGTTTACTTTACAAATAAGCAAAAGATATATTCCCCAAACAAGAACAGTAGGCTGTGTTACTTTCACTTTGAAGACGGCAAGTTTACGCATTGTTAGGCGTTTCCAGAGAATTGATTTTATTGATCTTAAAGATGATCGGACTCAATTCAAACTAATTTATACAGGTGAAGACGCTTCAAATTCATTCTACTTATTGAGTAACTGTTATATTTCCCTTATTTGAAACACACCGACAACATTCACTAGTCTTGCTAGATCTTTATATAGAATTTGCACCGTGTAAATGTAGATAAATTCAAGAAAAGGATAAATCACGTTGATTTCACCTTTTTTGAAAGTTAATTTCCTTGAATGACTCTCTTACTCGCCAAGTTAGTTTTGTTTGGAACAGATTAACTATGCTACATACTTAGTTAGGAATACTTAATTAGGCTGCTTTACGATTATATTACGTAAGAATTCAAAGGGTTGCAAGAATATGTTAATTTCATCCAACATCATAAGTTATTGTATTGCCATGTCTTTGGGTTTTAAACGCTTAAATGCATCTTGTTCTTATTTGCAAAGCTTGTTTTATGTTTTAACACAATTATAGAAACGTTGCCATTGTACATAAATGAGACAAAATGAAAAATGTACGTTGATTGCTATGATAACAAACTGATTAAAACAAGCAAGTTTCTTTTATCTGCCGTTGTCTTTGAATGAAAATTCAAAATAATGAATATTTGATATCCGCAAACTGTCTCTAAACTCATCAACGCAAATGATAATGGGTTCGATCTTAACTTAAGCGTCTGCTTTTCGGAATTATTTCAATCACACACCTCATTTTTTTGGCATTGGTAATATAGGTTTAAATGAAGTATGTCACACTGAAATGCAGGTGTTCAAACATGATTATTACAAATTTATATTGATAATTAAGTAATAAGATCACTCAATATATAATTTACACATTTGAACATAATCTCTTTGTTTGCAATTTAATTGATTATTGTCTGTTTACCTCACATACAAAGGGTCAATCAACAAACATCGGACATTACAAGGACTAAGGGGTCGTGATGCAAATTAACACCAATCTGCCACATTTGCACAGTATGTTTCAAGTCTCAAGTCCTTTATTGTTTAGGCGAAAGATAGCCTCTGGCGTTAATCTCTTAAATATCTCTGTTGTTAATTAACAGGTCTGACACGTTCTGCTATTCCAGACATGAAATAACAAGCGGCAAATCTCACACTTTCAATGCGCGGCAATTAAATTTATCTAAAAAATCCATTGTTAAGATATAACCAATTAAGACCAAACTCTCACAGGATGTTTGGATTGATAAGGTGTCAGGACATATTTATCTCTCAATGTGACTTACGTCTGATACTTTGTCGTTATGATATTCAAAGAATTGAACATGTTGTCTTTTCTATTAGAATAGTTTGACACTTCAATAAGTATATGATAATCAGTATTCACCAAAACGGTATTAACTCTATGTTTTCAACAAAAAAACGTTTTAACATCAAAATCAAGTTTTGTCAAATTGATATTTAAATTCCAAAATCATAAAAATAAATTCAAATATGTTTATTTAAGGTTGTTAGTAAAATAAACTATGACGATTTTTTTGTTTTAGCTGTTAATTATTAAACCTGTCCGAAAATGTAATGCTCAATATGTCAAGAGTACTTACACGAGAGAAAACGAACATAAATGTAAAGTGAATATGAAGAACAATTCTTAAGTCAAAACAGTTGATCTAGAAAGACGACATCGGAATCAATTTCGAAATCATAGACCTCTTACTGGGGGTGGAGTTACTGGAAAGTTGCCGGATGATTTTAACAAATACTCTTTACAAATACAAATGTGCCAGTGTTTAGTTTTGAAATTTGGATGTGTGGTGAAAATGTGAGTTGAAGGATAACCTTCGTATCACAAGTAAGTTGATGTGTGGTGAAAATGTGAGTTAAAGGATAACCTTGGTATCACAAGTAAGTTGGGTTATAATACGGTTTGTTTGTTCGCAATTAATGATCTTCTCCCGTTTCATTTCATGTATTGATAAGACAATGCAGGGTGAATTTGATAGTTAATAGTTATACGATGTACGGTTTTAAGACAATTCGTTTATTCAGATCTATGTCTTTGTTTACTACTCAATTAAAACCTTAATGCTTATACACGATCATTGAGGAAAAAGTACTCGTGTTTTTTTTCCCAAAAATATTAATAAAAAATAGCTGTTTTCACAAATATCGTCAAAATTTCAAGCCGATTCTTACATATGAAAACATTTACAAATCCTTTCAAATTTACGCGTTACGTCACTTACTCTTTTTTTTTCAGAAGAATATTCTTATAATATGAAACATATTCAATAAAGAAAATGCACTGTCAATCCAAACCTTGACTTAAGGATTGCTATTTCGAGGAAAATCGTCCCAATTTCATGCCGTTTCTTTCATATGAACGCATTGACATATCCTTGTAAATTCAGCGTTAAGTCACTAATTTATTTTTTTCAAATGGATATTCTTATAATATGAAAAATATCCAGTATAGAAAATTCACTGTCAATCCAAACAATGACTTAAGAATAATTTATTTCAAGGAAAACCGTCCAAATTTCAAGCCGTTCCTTTCATATGAACAAATTTACGCAATGACAAATCCATGCAAATTCACGGGTTAAGTTATTAATTTATCTTTTTTCAAATTGATATTTTTATAAAATGAACCATATTCAATATATAAAATGCGCTGTCAATCCAAACTATGACTTTAGGATCGTTTATTTGAAGAAAAACACCAATTCTAACCAGCGATCGCTCTTTACGCCCTTTACATGGCGCATTCAGTGGATCACGAGTGACGTCACAGCAAAGGGAAGTAAGTCATACGAACTTTTATTAATCGGTGCGCTATGACGGTGATTTATGACGTTATGCGTTATGGTAAAATGTTGCAAATAATTTCAATGTGATTCTTTTACTTCATATTTTCATTTTATGAAATAAACCCAACCTGTACATATGACCTTTAAGATACTTTATATAGCCAACAATTTCAGTTTTCTTTGACACTGTTTCTAGACTTTTATTAACCCATTACCAAACAATAACAAAATTTGACCAGTTTGTTACTCTGATAAACATTGTGGGAAAGGGAGAAATTGCTCTTAACGAGCAATTTCTCCTTTTCCCACAATTTTTTCTGCCCTATAAAGAGATATTTTTAATTACATGACATTGTGAAATGTTGTCAGCAAACTCTTTAACTTTGAGACAGTCAAAATTAGCTTTTGATCTAACCTGTTTGGTTTTCTGAGTATCTTTCCTCATCAAAATAAACAGATATTTAAGGTTTTGGAAAGCAGACGACACAAAAATCTATTTCTAGAAAATTATCCAGCATTCTAAGGGATATAACAAGCTTTGACACATTTGGATATTGAGGCCATTCCCATTAACCCATTACCCAATTAGTGTCTCTGTGATTGATGCAAATTGAAATTGGAAGCTTCAGTACAATTCACTCATGCCATATGACTATGGTATATATATAACAATGTTCCTTTGAAGTAGAGTTGAAAACATTGAAAGAAATGTAGAAATACCTTGACAAGTTGGATTTCAAATAAATAAGATTGTGTTGTTTGTGTACTCTGCTTAAAGCAGAAATGATTTCTTTTGATTTCTTTTGGGAGAAATTTATTCCAGCAATATTTCCTTATTTTCCCTCAAAGTATTTTTTCCAATTTTTAAATAGTTTCAACAGTCTCTTGAAAATGCTTTCAGTTTAGAACAATTATAATATGGTGTGGGTTTTATATCACACATTTAGTCCAAAAGTTTTAGTTTGTAATGGGATTTAGCACCTTGTCACCAGTTTTATAGATAAATAACAGTTTTCCTTGGATTCACCAATTCTAGGCTAGGGCTCTCAAAGTATCTTGTCAAAAGACACTCCAATGGAACAAGATGCCCTGGTTGGGATCGAGCCCAGGACCCCAAATTAACAAGTTTATCCTTAACCCTTTCCCAAACAATAACGACATTTGACCGCTTTGTTGCAGACGACTTTAGAAAACATTGTGGGAAAAGGAATGAGCAATTTTTCCTTTTCCCACAATGTTTTTTGCCCTATTAGAAAATTATTTTTCATTTTCATCGCATTTTAAAATGTCATCTGCAAACTCTTTCAATTTGGAACAGTCGAAGATTTGTTGTTTGGGAGAAGATTAATAGGTGATTCTTCTTTATTTAGTCAGAAGAGTTGATGCAAAGTGCTATTGTCAAAAGCAATGGCTTTATTTTCCCAATGATCCTGCATATTTGATATATGGATGTGATGGACCGATGATTTTTGATCGGAATGAGTGTCAAATAACAATTTTCCATTACTAGAAAGCTTGTGCGCTGTACACAAGCAGCATAACAAACATTCAAGCCATTTACTCCATACTCAATATATGAAATACCTAGCAGTGATTGGGTTTTTTTAGATTTTGGGAATGGGTCTGGTGCCGGACAAATTGGGAAAAATCAAGGCATTTTTCTCTAGCATTGGGAGTTTTTCAGGAATAACTTAATTCGAACATAAACTTTGTTGTGAAAATGGGGGGGAAAAGTTAGTTAATTTGATTGGGAATGGGTCTAATTGACGGAACCAAACATGTAAGGAAAAAATCATTACTGCCTTGACCTACAACATCTACTGCATAAGGCATTAGAAACCATTTTGATAAAAGTAAAAATAGCTTTTTTTCCCCTGCTATTTTGTTGTGTACACTAGTTGCTTCCATTTTTGACCGTGTGCAGTTTCCAATATGAAGGCAATTTACAGATATGAAAGAGAATTTACTAATATGAAATGAATTTACTAATATGGATGGAATTTACTAATATGAAAGGAATTTACTAATATGGATGGAATTTACTAATATGGATGGAATTTACTAATATGGATGGAATTTACTAATATGGATGAAATTTACTAATATGAAAGGAATTTACTAATATGGATGGAATTTACTAATCTGAAAGGAATTTACTAATATACATGGAGTTTACTTAAATGAAAGGAATTTACTAATATGGGTACACTTTACTAATATGGATGGAATTTACTAGTTTGAAAGGAATCTTCTGATATGGAGGGAATTTACTGATTTGGAGGTAATTTTCCTAAAATGGAGAAACATTGATGCATTAGGCATTTACTCATCAGATCTGCAGAAAAGTCTAAATAGGGCAGCTGACTGCTTTTCCACTTGAACACCATTCAGTTAAGTGTTGGGACACAAATGTGCGTTTTCCCAATTGATTCACCGAACATTGAAAGGAACATTGTGCAAGCCTTCATTTTGTACAGGAAAAGCGTAAAACAAATATTCATAGAATTTGAAAATGGCTTTCTTACAGAATTCTTTTACAGGATTCTTGAAAATACATAAAACATCAAAATTGTGAAGGGAAAAATGCAGAGAAATGAATCGAATCTATGAACCACATCTATTTGATATTACAGTTAAAAAAAATAAGCTACATTAAAAACCATGTTATCAAAGATGTGTATTTTCAAGAGCACAAACCATAGTTTGATAACTGAAAGGATTGACTTTCCAAATCGCATTAATCTTTTTGCTCATTACTTTTCTTTCCGCCCTTACATGATATATGATATGACCTCAATAAAACATGTTACAGAGTAATTGTCATTATAAAGGAGTCATATTTCAATCTGTTAGCTACAAAAATCTCAGTTGCAAGGCAAGCATCTGAATTCAAACCACAAAAAATAAAAATATATTTATCAATTTTCCTCGAAACTATGCTTCAGATGCTTCACTTAATTGTATTTTAACCCTTAGAATGCTGGGTAATTTTCTAAAAATAGATTTTTGTGTTGTCTGCTTTCCAAAACCTTTAATGTTGGCTTAATTTTGATGAGGAAACATACTCAGAGTAGCAAATAGGTTAGATCACAGGCCAGTCTCCAAGTAAATGGCAGCTGGCCTGTGATCTTACGTGTTTGCATGAGCATAAAGTCTGTTCCAGAACTAGAAGCCTTAACAATACTGCATCTGTGTGCTGGAGTCCCCTTGGACAAGATTCAATAGCTTATTCATGAACTTCAAGACCGTTAAATGGCCGTTCATGAAAGCAGAACTTCAAGAACATGTTCATAACATCAAGCACATGTTCGTGAACAAGTTAGATGAAAATGCACGTTAATGTCATTATAAAAGCGCCTCAGAGAGATGTTTGCAGTGATGTGTTACTTTGCAATATTGCTCAGCCCAATATTGAAATAAGATGGGATGTACAGCAGTACCCGGGTACCCACATCAGAGAAATAAGATGGGATGTACAGCGGTACCTGGGTACCCACATCAGAGAAATAAGATGGGATGTACAGTGGTACCCGGGTACCCATATCAGAGAAATAAGATGGGATGTACAGCGGTACCCGGGTACCAACATCAGAGATGTAGAAAGGCTTATATGACATTTTTATCCAATTATCTGGAGTTGTGATTTGTGTTTCCCCCAGCAACACTGATCTTCCATCACATTACCATAGGGAGACATACAGTGTGACATTGCCTCTGCCAGTGTGGGGGCGGAGCAGCAATAATTATAATGGATTTTTTTATTTTTAATCCTTTCCTCTATGCAGAAAGATTTGATATGCATTCTTCTGATGATAACAATTAGAAAAAATAATTGTGTCACATTGGTTATTGAATTTATGGGATCCTGTATGGCCTAGTGGTTAATGTGGCAGACTTTGAACTTGTAGGTGCCTGGTTAAAGCTCTGTCAACATCTCTGGTTTTGTGAGAGTGACCATTGGCAAGTCACTTCAGAACCCTTACCTAGTTCTGGTGGATCCAGGAAGGCTGTTGCACAGCTCAAAAAACTGTTGGTATGACATTAAACACCATACTTGCACGATGGTAATTTGCCCATCCAGACAAAATTGTCCGTTTGAAATAACAGTTTTTCAATGCTGGTGTATATATTATGCAACTTTTTAAAGGCTAATAATGTTAATTTAGTATTTACTTTTATGTCTACTGCATCAAAATGTTGAGAACAGGTAAACGTGTCAATCTATTTCACCTTTTGTAACTAATGACCGGTCGAAATTGAAAGCAGCATTAGACTACTCCTTTTAAAACAATAAAACTATACACTTTATAGAGATGATAAAACTATACACTTTATAGAGATGATATTTGGTGGAATAGATAAAACTATACACTTTATAGAGATGATATTTGGTGGAATAGATAAAACTATACACTTTATAGAGATGATATTTGGTGGAATAGATAAAACTATACACTTCATAGAGATGATAAAACTATACACTTTATAGAGATGATAAAACTATACACTTTATAGAGATGATATTTGGTGGAATAGATAAAACTATACACTTTATAGAGATGATATTTGGTGGAATAGATAAAACTATACACTTTATAGAGATGATATTTGGTGGAATAGATAAAACTATACACTTTATAGAGATGATATTTGGTGGAATAGATAAAACTATACACTTTATAGAGATGATATTTGGTGGAACAATAAAACTATACACTTTATAGAGATGATATTTGGTGGAACAATAAAACTATACACTTTATAGAGATGATATTTGGTGGAACAATAAAACTATACACTTTATAGAGATGATATTTGGTAGAATAGATAAAACTATACACTTTATAGAGATGATATTTGGTGGAACGATAAAACTATACACTTTATAGAGATGATATTTGGTGGAACAATAAAACTATACACTTTATAGAGATGATATTTGGTGGAACAATAAAACTATACACTTTATAGAGATGATATTTGGTGGAATAGATAAAACTATACACTTTATAGAGATGATATTTGGTGGAATAGATAAAACTATACACTTTATAGAGATGATATTTGGTGGAATAGATAAAACTATACACTTTATAGAGATGATATTTGGTGGAACAGATAAAACTATACACTTTATAGAGATGATATTTGGTGGAATAGATAAAACTATACACTTTATAGAGATGATATTTGGTGGAATAGATAAAACTATACACTTTATAGAGATGATATTTGGTAGAATGTTTTGTGACCTTAGAATATATAGCCCATAAGTTTATTACTTTGTTCACAGTTGTTTCTAAAGGCTTCTCCCCAAGATGTATTAAAGTAATGTGTTATGAAGTAAGGAATCGATAGTACCAGTATGGTGTGGTACCAGTATAGTCTGTTGTATTAACCCATTACCAAACAATAACAACATTTAAACCTTTTGTTGCAGACAACTATGGAAAACATTGTGGGAAAAGGATAAATTGCTCCTAATGAGCAATTTTTCCTTTTCCCACAATGTTTTCTACTCCTCTACAAGATTATTTTCCAATTTCATCATATTTTGAAATGTCGTCTGCAAACTCTTTCAATTTTGGACAGTCGACAATTTTGCATTTGGTAAAGGGTTAATAGTACCAGTATATAGTGTAGTATTAACACTGTGTTCATTCTTAGCTCTTGAGGGATCTGAGTTGGTGTTATGGATAGCATTGAGGATTTTGGACCACATGACCTTGGTTTCAGTCCAATTAACAATCAATTAATATTGACAGGTCTGGGACAACTAGCTATTGCTTTGTGTTGGTAGATTACCAAGGAAGTTGTATGTGACAAAAACGTTTGGTCCCTCTATACAACCAGTCTTTCTGTTTCTATACAAGATGGGCCGATTCTGAATGGCAAAATTGTATGGGCTTGGCAACCTTTATTTGTTCTGCACTTGTCGGATTATTCCTAGCCTTCATCATTATTCCAAGCGTTCTAAAGAAATTTATTTGTATGATGTTTAACGCTGTATCAACAAATTTTCAGTTACGTAAGAATAAATGAAATTTGCATATAGTGAGTTTATTGAAATGATGTGATCATTTTAGATCTATGATAGAAATGAAGTAAAAGTATTTGAATGAGAACAAAGTCATGAGCAAAGAAGGTTGGAATTATTCAATATTTGAATCTTGTAACAAAAGAAGAAATTGTCCAATGACAATTCTTTTGTCATGACAGTCATAACTTTTCCCCATATTCTGCTTTTGTTTCATGGGTTGCAAATGGATACACACTGTATGCAAAAACGCACTGCCTCCGATTTCTACAGAATAAAATCCCTATAAGAAAATAAAAGGCTTTAGGGCAGAGGAAAAGGAAATCAAGTTTGAGTGGTGATATATCTAAAGAAGAAAAAAGGCTTTCCCAAGATTAATTCCAGAGCTTGGTTTGACAGCAACAAGAGAGTTCCTAATCCATTAACGGCATCCAAAACTGACCAAGGCTGACGGCTTGACCGCTACAAATATCATTTTTCGGACATCTCATCCGTCAAGATGTAAATCAGGTGAAATCCTGTTAGACTTTTCATTAACCCTTTTATAGGATGTGAATGAAAACAAGACCTTTCAAGGGTTCAATGCAAGACTATGGCAAGTGCTTCACTTTTATAAATGACTTGCTACGGTCTTGTACTGAACTCTGTATATTAGCTGATTGTTACAGTTGCTAAATTAACTTGTGCCATGCTTTATTAACCCTTAAAATGCTGGATAATTTTCTAAAAATATATTTTTTGTCATCTGCTTTCAAAAACCTTAAATAGCTACTTATTTATGATGAAGGAAGATTCTCATAGTAGCAAACAGGTTAGATCAAAGGCCGGCTGCCAATTTACTTGGCGGCTGGCCTGGATCTTACCTGCTTGCATAAACATGAAGTCCGTTCCAGCACTACATGTTAACCCTGTTAAATACATACATCTTTTATGGCACATCCAGTCAAAGGTATAAGGAGCCACTATGAAGCACAAGTCCTGATGCCAATAAGACATAATTGTCACAATGATTTATTCCAAGTATCTTGAAGAAAGCATTATTTTTCATATTTTAGATGTGACGCCTAGAACTTGGAATCACATGGCCCCTCTCTGCATTGGTTCAAATCCCAGTGACAGCGTTTGGATTTTCATGACTTACGGAATCCCATTGGTTCTTTTTGGTTTGACCAGCCCTTATAGACAGTTGAATATGGGGTCTTCCTCCATCATTTAGGGTCCGGCATGGCAACATTACTGAAATAATGTTAATGTGATGTTAAACCAATATAAACATAAAACATGTAACTTCTGTTGATGTTGTCAATTTAAACCAGACATGAACTCCTCTATGAGGGAACAGATTAACCAAACCAAACCTTGTTGTAGAATGATACATTGCTGGACCCAAATCCATTGACAGCAATTCCTTGACTGAAAGGCAGCCAAGAAATTGTCATTATGACTGATGGAATCTCCTCCTTTCTTTCTTACCATATATTCTGGGATCACTGTCCTTTATGTTGTTGATTTTGTACACAGCCCATTAATCGGGAGGTCGTGAAGAGCAGGGATTTTTTTAACCCTTAGAATGCTGGGTAATTTTCTAAAAATAAATTTTTGTGTCTCCTGCTTTCCATAACCTTAAATATCTGCTTAATGTTGATGAGGAAAGATACTCAAAGTGGCAATCAGGTTAGATCACAGGCCAGCCGCCAATTTACTTGGCAGCTGGCCTGGATCTAAACTGTTTGCATAAGCATGAAGTTGGTTCCATCACTATAAGGGTTAAATTGGGAAGAGGCCTAGGTTTGCTAATTTTGGGAATCTGTATCAATAAAATTGCTGAATTGGGAAGCCAAAAAGGTGGTGTAAATTTTTTTTTGAACACTACATGATTGTTAAGGAGTTTCCATTTGGGAAGGCGCCTTTTATGCATGGAGCCCTGTTATATTTTGTGGGAAAAGCCATATAGAGGCATTTACCCCATGCAATTAAAATTTCTTTATTGCTTTGTATATTGTAAAAAAAACCTATATTTTGGCACTTGTTTGATACCTCAATGAGACAACTTTAATGAGGAACCGGTACCTGCAATATTTGATTTGCACAATCATTTTTGAAATATTGCATGTAAAGGAAAAACCATCTTTGTTGCTAAGCAGATATATTTAAAGTTGTGTGACATTGGTGATGGCAGTGATCAGGAGAGAGGTGAGAGGAGTTCAACTCATGATTCTGCTTACTGGATACCTAACCAGAGCTTGGCATTTTAGTTTGACAGGTGTGCTTTTCACTTACTTTCACTTACTTACTGCTGTCGTTGTTGTTGTGAAGTCACAAACTAGCACTCAGACTGGTACACGTTTGCATAGGTATTGTTTTTCTACAAAAAGCTCATGTAAATTTTCTATTTGATAAGTGGATATTTTTTATTTAAATGTTAATTAACCTGCTTTGTAATTATTACAGGTCACAATGAATTGTTGGGATTATACTATATATTTTTTTGGGTATGTTTCTACTGTGATGCGGTGGGTACACAAAAAGCCATATCCCGCTGTGATGCGTCATAGTACAGGGGTCTGTCGTTACAGATGACATAGACCACTGAACAGGATGAGTGCTTGTCGGTTGTGGTGACAAATGCAAAATCTTCCTACATTGAATCAATATCCTAACTGAGTGATCCTTTAACAAAGTTTTACTGAGGAAATATGCAAAATAGTTGAAAATATCTGACGTGACTTGATGGGTTTTTGTTTTGTTTTGTTTTCTAATGTTTTGAACTTAATTTGTGTAGATTTATTCAAAGTGATTTTGACCATGTTCCTTGGGAACCATCTTTTCCTTCTTGAGGTTACTTCACAGACGTCCCATGTGTTATATGATTATTTTTAATGTAATTCGATGCTGCAAATTATAAAGAGCATGCAATCCTAATTAAGGGCGAGTCCTCCTTTTCTTTATTTGATATATTGGGATATTGGGATTATTAAGAAAATAATATATCAATTGAATGGATAATCTTCAAACTACTTTAATTTTCTTGATTGCTTAGTAGATTCCTTACCTTGCAGCGTCTGTGACAAGCGATTTCTCCATTTGTTGATTTAATGATTTTTACCTAGAATAAGGAAACAATGATTTTTTTAACTTCATAATTGTCATATGCTGTTGCTTACAAATTTCCATTTAGGGGAATGAGTTAATTGGTCCTCTAAGGAGTAACAGGTATATTGATGGGGAAAAGGGGGTGATAGAAAGGAGAATATGTGAATATGTAATACCTCCCCCAAAACGAGAAGCAATTCTTTTTGTCATCATTAATCAATAACAGAGGGACAGGAGCTGCCAAGACGGGGGATTTACGATAGAAGTCGAACCTAATCGCGCATTCAACCGAGATAATGGAAGGCAAACATGCACATATCATATAGGGACATATTTCCTGATGTAACATGCGTGTGGAAGAAAACATTGGCTTCCCCACCTTTTGTTGTGCTGTAAGCATTGCTTGATTGGTTTTTCCAAGAGCACCAAATCAATGTCAGGTTTTTGTTTGTATGTTTCAGGGTTTTAACTTGCTTTTAACAAATGTTCAGTTAAGAGTTGTCACTCCTATTTTGGAGGACAGTGGTCCAGACAAGAGCGTCGGTCTCGGGATGCAAGGGTCTTAGGTTTGAATCCTGTGAGTAGCGCGATCTGCCTTGCGTTCTTTTATTAATCCATATTCGGCTCGAGTACTGGTTATATATCCAGGAAGCATAATCAATAGTGATTTATCCAAGTTGTAAGAATTTGTTGGCACAATCAATGATAAAAACAATAAGTTTACAAAAAAAATTGTTTTTGTTCTTGCAACTTTTTTTTTTAATCCAGTGTATACTATTGTTATCAATCAGAATGCATGGCTGGGAGAAGACCTATGATCGCCATTGTGTGTTTTCTGTTCCCCTGTGTGACTACCGGTAGACATTGGTATGGAATTGTAGCTTTCCACACTCGAGAATGACACTTTATGTCTGTGGTGCCTCAGTGTATGTTGGAGACAGGAATGGATTGATCTGAAAATACGTTTCATTCTGCATTTCTTATATAGTTTAATTTTTAGCATTCAAAATGACTGAAATTCGTTGAATGCCTTATGTCTCAACATCATTATTTACTAAATGCACTTGTTAAACAAAGATAAACAGTTCAGATGGTAAAAGAAACCATTTAAGAAATTAAGTAAAAGGTTGAAACCCCCCTAGTCCATCATGCCTCAAGTACCCCAAATGTTTATTTTTTCTGGTGGTTTGTGTTATATCAGTGAGCTTGTTTATGATAGAGTGACTTTGTCATTTTAAAAAGCTCTTTATTTTCGAAGAAAATCAGATGTAAGAGGCAGTTTGCATAGAATGCTATTGAAAATTACATAAAACTTTATGGAGAATTGAACAATTTGAGGAGGATTTATCTCGTCATGGCAACCAAGTTGGTACAAAAATATGGAAATCATATATTTTTTATGGTAATATAGAGTAGTAAAGGAGATGTAAGCATGTGTCTCAAATTTCCCAAGAGTCAATTCTGATCCCTCTAATACTTGTAAGATCAATGCCGTGTCCATGTCCCTGATATTATGCTGAACAGCAATCTCTTAACCCTTTCCCAAACAATAACAACATTTGACCACTTTGTTGCAGACAACTTTAGAAAACATTGAGGGAAAAGGAGAAATTGCTTGTGACAGCAATTTCTCCTTTTCCCACAATGTTTTCTGGCCTATCAGAAGATTATTTTTCAATAACATCACATTTTGAAATGTCGTCTGCATACTCTTTCAATTTGGGACAGTCGAAAGTTTGCTGCTTGGGAAAGGGTTAACCCTCACAGTGCTGGAACCAACTTCATGCTTATGCAAACAGGTTGGATCACAGGCCAGCCACCAAGTAAATTGGTGGCTGGTCTGTGATCTAACCTGTTTGCTATTCTGAATATCTTTCTCATCAAAATTAAGCAAATATTTCATGTTTTGGAAGGCAGAAGAAACAAAAATCTGACTTAGCTAAAGAAATATATTGACCAAAGAAAAAAAATAGAAGATTTCACATAATGATCACTTTCTTCTTTTAGCCTGTTGGTTTCTACCAATAATACATGATAAATGCTATTTTCAACATTTATGAAAGGCGTCTGCTCCTGTTTCAAATTCATGACTCCCCTGTGAAAGATTAAAGAACTTACTGAACTTCATGAATGTGATATGGTAGTTCAAGAACACAGAACTTTTCATGAACATCAAGAACAGGTTCATGAACATCAAGCGCATGTTCATTAATACATTAATGAACCTGTTCTGGATGTTCATGAACATGTTCTTGAAATTCATAAACAAGTTAGGAACAGCTTTGTGTTATTGAATGGCCATCTTATGTTCATGAATTTGTTCATGAATTTGTTCATGAATAATTTCATGAATCTTTCACAAGGTCTGATAACAAATCTTCCAAATAAGGAAATGTTTAACCCTTTACCAAATGCCAAATGATTGTCTGTTCCGAATTGAAAAAGTTTGCAGACGACATTACAATATGTGACATAATTGAAAAATAATCTTTGCACAGGACAGAAAACATTAAGAGCAATTACTCCTTTTCCCACAATGTTTTCCAGAGTCGTCTGCATCAAACTGGTCAAATTTCATCATGGTTTGGTAATGGGTTGACATACCATATCCCTATGGAATTGTCTTTTGGGTTGAATTGAGAACCTTAGTAGACAGCCTTAGAAAATTGAGAAAAAAATGACGGTTTGGTTTGATATCTGGAAGGGTTATTTTCCCCCAGAAAAATTATCTAATACTTGCTACTTGATATTTTTGAGTCAAAATAATCTCTTTACTTAGCAAAAGTAGACATGTAACATTTGATATTTGATTCAAAGTTATCTCTTACTTAGATGAACCTTAAATAAAAGTAGACATATGACATTTGATATTTGATTCAAAGTTATCTCTTACTTAGATGAACCTTAAATAAAAGTAGACATGTAACATTTGATATTTGATTCAAAGTTATCTCTTACTTAGATGAACCTTAAATAAAAGTAGACATATGACATTTGATATTTGATTCAAAGTTATCTCTTACTTAGATGAACCTTAAATAAAAGTAGACATATGACATTTGATATTTGATTCAAAGTTATCTCTTACTTAGATGAACCTTAAATAAAAGTAGACATATGACATTTGATATTTGATTCAAAGTTATCTCTTTACTTAGATGAACCTTAAATAAAAGTAGACATATGACATTTGATATTTGATTCAAAGTTATCTCTTACTTAGATGAACCTTAAATAAAAGTAGACATATGACATATCAACCATGTCTTTAAGGAGAACAATAAGAGTTGTACTTTGCATCTCGCGTAAGCATGGTGACGCAAGGCTTATAGATTAGAGATGTTTCTATCAGTACCACAGTTACTACAGAAAGGGATGAATTGAAGCTGTTCGTGTACTTAGGTCATTATGGAAGGACGTGATCATACCATAAAAATCTTTGAATTGGATCCCCTGCGAAAGATTCAAGAATACTTTCATGAACGTAATGAAGATTCATGGATGTTGAATGCCCATTCATGAATATAAGACTGTTCTTAACTTGTTCATTAATTTCAAAAACATGTTCATGAACCTGTTCTTGAAATTCATGGAAAAATCTGTGTGTTCACAAATGGCAATTTGATGTTCATGAATAAGTTCTTGAATCATTCACAGGGGATGTTAAGCCTGTGTGGTGTCTTGATTGTTTTTATATCAATCATTTGAGAATGAGGGAACGATGTTCTGTAAAAGCTTTTCCTGTCAAAATAATGACCAATGAAACATGGAAATCACATTAGTGTGATCAGCAACTGTTTTGTTAAACCATTACCAACTAACGCCACATTTTTGCGTCTTTCAGCAGACGACTTTCAAAAAGCATTGTGGCAAATGGAGAAATTGCTTGTCATAATTAATGTCTCCTTTTGCCCCAATGCTTTTCTTGTCACAAGCAATTTCTCCCTTTGCCAAAATGCTTTTTCAATCCATTGTCATATCACAATAGCAGAACTGAAAGGGTTTTTCAACTGTTTACAAAGCTTTTTTAAATCTTCTGTTCAAGTAAAAAGATGTTGTTTGGATGTGATAAAGAGTTAAAACTTTCTCCTTATACAGATAACTTTGAAGTATTTTAAAAAGTGACTTTGCTTGACATTTATTGTGACGGTATTGTGAGCAAATTTCAATTTTCATGCTTTGTTTTAAAAGGTTTGTAATGTGTTGTTTGATAGTTGTATGTTGATAATAAACTCTCAATTGGATTTACTATTAATGGAATTGGTTTAAAAAATATCAACGAATTGACATTGTTCTGCTGCAAACTGCTATTTAAGTAAGGGGGAAAAAAACATTTCCCATTATAGAAATGGGTGATTGTTCTTAACGCAAAGCAACAGCAGACGACAATTGTGAAGTACACAAATTTATCACTTTTTGTGCAAATTTATTTCGATTTAAAAACCAATTTGTACCTTATATTGTCCAGCTGCAAATAATCATGAACAGGAATAAAAAGTTTCAACAACACTCATCTTTTAGAATTCATTGTGAAAGGAGAAAATGCTTTTAACCAGTATAGGATTGACATAACTATATCAATATATAGTATTTTGTAATGTAGAGAATGCAAATATGCAAATAACATTAATCAAATGCTCCATTGGTATGACCAGATAGTTTTCCTAATCAAATCGTTTGTAAACAAAGTCCTCGACAAAACTGAAAATCAATTTTTATAGCTTGATTCTCATGGCATTAGCACGCGGAGAGTTATCCTACAAGGTTTGTTCACAAAATGTAAATATAACATTAAAAATAACTCATTACCAAACGACAACCACATTTTTCCAGTTTGTTGCAGAAGACTCTGGAAAACATTGTGGGAAAGGAAGAAATCGCTCACATAGAGCAATTTCTCCATTTCACATATTTTTTTTTACCCTATCAGAAGATTAATATCCGATTTCGTCACAATTTGAAATGTTCTCTGCAAACTCTTTCAATTTGGGATAGTCTAAAATTTGGCTTCACAATTGATGTAAAGCAAATAAATCTAAACTTGCATAAATGGTTGAAAAAACTTTGGACAAGGAAGCTACCATGTTTTCCATTTTGGTAAAGGTTTGAGTGTACAGGAAACCTCCAGGAACTGTAATGTTGTGTTTTATATTCAGAAACAAAATGTTTTTATTCGTGAATCTGTATCAGGTCTAACTCTGACATCCCCTAAACACCGTATCTGGAAAGCAATATTTTGTTCAGTTCATTCCCCGATATGCTAAAATCTGTCTATAAGGGTTGCCCTAGAATCTTTATCAAAGCTATTTATCGTCTCAAATTTGAAGGACTTTGTAAATTGCAAATGGAGTTATAGAGTTAAGAGAGGTGTTTTGGTAACATAAATAGAATTATATAGCCAGAGGTTTTTTAGGTATCATGAAAACTACTTTTGTGACATGGAGAAGTTGCAAATGTGAGTAAATTGTCAAAATTGAGATGATGACATCATACATGTCAAGGTCATATAAAATTATGCCAAGGTCATCATTAAGGGGTAATGGTCAATTGTATAAACTGCAAAAGAAAACACATCTAGATGGTGCTCTTAATGAGCGATTTCTCCTTTTCCCACAATGTTTTTTTGCCTTATCAGAAGATTATTTTTCAATTTTATCGAATTTTCGACTGTCCCAAATTGAAAGAGTTTGCAGACATTTTAAGATGTGATGAAATTGAAAAACAATCTTCTGAAAGGGCAGAAAACATTGTTGGAAAATTAGAAATTGCTTGTTAAGAGCAATTTCTCCTTTTCCCACAATGTTTTCAAGAGTTGCCTGCAACAAACTGGTCAAATGTCGTTATTGTTCGATAATGGGTTAAAACTGACGGTGATTTAGGAAAATGGTAAAAAGAATCAACATTGCTCTAACAATAGAATCAGAGCAAGTGTGACAGAGACCAATGTAGAAATAGGGGAAAAAAAGATTAATTATAGAATGTCCAAAAGAAATACAAATGGCAGTATAAGGTTAATTCCAGCCCATTGTGAGGGAATCTAATATAACAAATGAATCATGGCCTGGATTCAACAGAGGTCTAGAGATAAAGGAAACAGAGGTCTAGAGATAAAGGAAGAATTTCCTGTGAGCCATTTTACCTATCCAGATCCCTTACACACTGATGGTGATCGCACCACCGCACCACCATGGAACTGATGACGAAATTGGGTGCGCAACTTTCAGTTTCCAAGGAGAAATTACGAAATCGCAGCCATTACCTCAAGTTCAAAACTGAAACCTTAACTATAGGCATTTGGATTCAATAAGGGTTGAATCATGTTTTTTAGAATTTTGATTACTTGTCTGAAAATACAGAAAAATAGCAAAAACCTGTACTAAAACGCTAAACCGGAAGTTGTGCAACTGATATTGTTGTCAGCACCATGGTGGTGCGATAAAACAATCACCAGCTGTGTTACGAAGGGTACCCATTAGATTGATTGTTAAGATTCTGTTGAGTACCAACAATAAAGAAACAACAAGATAGGATATGAAGTAATGCATGGAAGGAACTTCGATACCATACCCCATTTCTAGACTTTTGGTTCAGGCCTTAAAAGAACTATTTCACAGATTGGGATTTTGACTTTTTAAAATGGATTGTCTATTCTATTTTTTAAATCACAAGTTATAAAAGTCAGGTTTTATGCATGGCCTCGTAAATATTTTGTCAATACTATGCCTCTTATGTAAGAGCTGGCTTTAAGGAACCATAGGCAAACCCAACCTGAACTCTCATCAGGTTTATCCAATGAAAACACCTCTGAGATAATAGAGATGCCGCCATATTGTTTCTCCTGAGACTTACATCATTGTACTTGCTTTTCCGAATATAGTTCTTGGATACGAAATCTAAATAGTCATTGCTTTTAATAAAGGAAAAAGTTACATATATCACAACCTATAATATCACTATTATATATGATTTACCAATAAACAATGGTTTAAAATTAGGTTTGCCATTTCAATATACATTGGACTACTTAATATTGATGCTTATAGTAAACGTATTATTAGCTCGGGACAATTTATCCGAAAAATTGTAACCCTACACCTGTATTTGATATGTATTTCTCAGCTCTTGAAAATACCCAAGAAGTTCCAATTGAGTCAGCTTGGCCACTTTACCAAAGACCGTACAAGTGTAGGTAGTAATGGCTTCCTACAACAAACAGGTTGTTGGGGAATGGGAAGAGATATAGAGCTTGCCTTAATCAAAGGAACACTGAAATATAACTGAAAAAGTGTTGAAAAGACTTTTAAAAAACCCATCAAGGACAATTGTACAGTATTTATTTGTTTATAAGTGTTTGTGAGAGAGTATCTTTTGTATCAGGAATTAAGAATGTTGTGTTGTACTTTTGTGAAAATATAGGAATACTTAGAATGATGCAGTCACTGGCAGTTTGTTATTTTGATGCAGAAGTTAACCCTATCATTCTTTCTACGATTGAGTTTACACTTTACCAAATGCCAAATTTTTGACTGTCCCAAATTGAAAGAGATTGCAGACAACATTTCAAATTTTGATGAAATTGAAACATAATCTTCTGATATGGCAGAAGAGCATTAAGAGCAATTTCTCCTTTTCCCACAATGTTTTCCAGACTCATCTGCAACAAACTTGTTAAGTGTCGTTATTGTTTGGTAATGGGTTGAAAACAAATAATATAAGAAATAACAGGTCAATGATTTATTAAAGCTATGCTCAATCAGGCGTGATGGAAAGAGAGAGATAATGGACAAATGGGATGAAGGGTCAAGCCTGTGCGTATTCTATATATTGGAAAAAACTACAATAGCTCGGGCAGGAAATGAAGCAAAGATGCTGGGTTTGCTCTAGATTGAAATCAGACTCGGCAGACAAACTAATGGGCAATAGGGCTCATAGTTGTGGAGTCAGGCCGATATTAATGTGACAGAGGGTCGTAACTTAGTGCTGCAAATTGTTTATATCGGACTTTATCTTCTTTGACCGTTGTAACTTAGTGTGCAAATTGTTTATATCAGATTATCTTTTTTGACCGTCGTAACTTAGTGCTGCAAATTGTTTGTATCTGACTCTATCTTCATTGACCATCGTAACTTAGTGCTGCAAATTGTTTATATCGGACTCTATCTTCTTTGACCGTTGTAACTTAGTGCTGCAAATTGTTTATATCGGACTCTATCTTCTTTGACCGTCGTAACTTAGTGCTGCAAATTGTTTATATCGGACTCTATCTTCTTTGACCGTTGTAACTTAGTGCTGCAAATTGTTTATATCGGACTCTATCTTCTTTGACCGTTGTAACTTAGTGCTGCAAATTGTTTATAAATATCGGACTCTATCTTCTTTGACCGGTGCCCAAACCTGGAGAGGTCTTGAAAAATAGGGTCAGTCTGTATAAAAACAAGTAAGTTTGAGAGTTTTTATGGGTGACATTTTCCATGTTTGAGATTTATTGTATGGCTGTTTATAGTCAGATACCCTATTGGTGGGGGTGTATTTATTCTTACACTCTGTGCTTAATTCCTAAGAATGCTGGGTGATTTTCTAAAATGCATTTTATGTCATGCTAATAGCATGAACATTCTGATCAAACTCACACAAGAAGACCCCTCAGGGGACCTTCGATGTACAATTAGCATCCTGGTTTTGATATCCTTTGCTGTAACAGATCACATATATATCACATGGTGTATGGAAGAAAGCCCCTTCCTTGAAAATGACTGGGCAGTAAAAGCCTGTTCACTGTTTTACAAGTGCGGAATATAGTCCCTTTTCAATTTCAAGTTTACATAATTAAGCACCTGATTAGTTTTGCATGTGTAAGTCGAGGGTTCAGTGCAAGATTATAGTAAGTGCTTCATAAACATGAAGCACTTACTATAGTATTGCACTGAACCCTCGAAGTCCCCAATCATAGTACAACAAAATGTGAAAAACAAAGGTAAAAAGTTAACGATAATGATGACAATAATTGCATGTATTAGTTGAAGCTTTCTGAATGACTTGCAGCCTGTATTAGTTGAAGCTTTCTGAATGACTTGCAGCCTGTATTAAGATAACCTCAGACTAAATACAATTCCATGCACAGTTAAAGAGTAATTGCTTAAAACAAGAGTGATTGTATGCATATTGAGGGTTCAGTGCAAGGCTATAGTAAGTGCTTCATAAACATGAAGCACTTACTATAGTATTGCACTGAACCCTTGATATTATCCTTTGACCAAATTAACGCCACATTTTTTTTTAACTTTATGTTTATTAATTAATTTCTCTTGTAGTTGGTAGATCAGTAAAGTGTGTCTAAATACTACAATAGTTCTGTTTGTAGGCACTAGGCAGTGCTCTCATTAACATGTTACCACTAATGAGATTTTTGATTTGTTTGAAATTGAAAATGAACAGCAGATAACAACTAGAAAGCCTTAAATCTTTTGCTGCCAAATTCTCTGTTCAGTGGTCACTTTGAAGAATACTAATCCCAGCATTTCAATACTTGGTGATGACTTATAAACTAAGATCAAAGATAAGTTAAGATAAGATAAAGATCCATCCGGATAAGCAAAACATGGTGATGTATTATGGACTTTCAGATAATTCTGATTGATGTTTGCGACAATAATGTGACAGTGGAGGACAGTGGTCCAGGGGTAGAGCGATGGCTTCTGGATACGAGGGTCGTGGGTTCCAATCCCGTGAGTGACAGGATCTGCCTTGCGAACTTTCATTAATCCACATTTGGCGCGAGTACTGGTTATGTATCCAGGAAGTAGAATCGAGAGTGATTCATCTAAGTTGTAAGAACTTGTTTCACAATCAATGTAAAATAAATAAGTTTAAACTAATAATGTGACAATCTTCAACCTTACAGGTTTGCAGATGGCTTTTGTTTTACACAGTGTATGTATGAAAACTTTGTGACACTGAGAAGTATGTTCTGTGAGAAAATTGGCGGCGGAAGAGTTAAAATATGACAATCAATCAGAAGCTATTGTAACAGCAGGAGGAGTTGCTGGTCAATTTTGGTAACCTAGGTAATTTGCTGTGGTTGTGTCAAATTGAGAGATCATGATGTAAGGGGTTTGAGATCTCCTCATCAAATTGAGTGATCATGATGTAAAGGGTTTCAGAACTCCTCATCAAATTGAGTGATCATGATGTAAGGGGTTTCAGATCTCGTCACCATGGTTCCTGAAAGTCTTTCACACCTTATTATCAGCCTCCAATATCACATGGGTATCACCTGTGGATTAGGGCTAGGACGGTACCCGGGTTAGGGCCGGGTAAAAGCCACTACCCAGGTAGCAAATCACTATCCCTTACCTGACGTTATTTTTACCTTGGTTAAAATACATATGACTGTGTTAATAAGCACTCATTGACAAAGTGAATCAGACGTTTATAAATCACAAACAAGCAATTATTAATCCAAATCAATTTCTAAACAAGTCTAGACTCCTTGAAGACTGGTCGTCAGCTATCGAAACTTTCAACATTTCTTGTTCTAACCATCGCAGTTACAAAGGTTGTAAGTGCCTGGAACCATTGCTTGGGATCATTCTACCTCTAAACGGTAACCAAAGGGAGGGATAATAAATGGATCTAAGGAAGACTGATACTGGCTCGGGTACCCGGATACCTGCGGGTAATATCCTCTTGGGTACCCGGGTAGTAAATTGCTACCCGTCCCAGCTCTACTGTGGATGTTAACAAAACATAACTATTTTTGAGAGAACAATCTATGGTTAACCTAAGTAATTTGCTGTGGTTGTGTCAAATTGCATGATCATGAAGTTATGGGGTTTTAGATCATGTCACCATGGTTCCTGAAGGTCTTTCACACCTGTGTCATTTTTGTGTCTTGCAGCAGATGACTTTCAAAAAGAATTGTGGCAAAAGGAGAAATTGTTTGTGACAAGCAATTTCTCCTTTTGCCACAATGCTTTTAAAATCTCAATCTATTCACATATCACAACAGCAGAACTTGAAAAAATTTTGCATGTTTACAAAGGCTTTCTTAAGTTGTCTGCTTCATGTAAAAAATTGCCATCTGCAGGTAGTAATTTAAGTCCCCATATAATAATAGAAAACCTTACTTAAATGATACAGAAGGTCATCCAGAGCGAAAGCATCATGAAATGGGAAAAAAAGGATAGGTTTAACCCTTATATTGCTTATGCAAACAGGTTATATCCAGGCCAGCCGCCAAGTTAGCTGATGGCTGTCCTGTGGTCTAACCTGCTGGCTACTCTGAGCATCTTTCCTCATCAAAAATAAGCAGATATTTAAGGTTTTTGAAAGCAGATCACGCAAAAATCTATTTTTGGAAAATACCCAACATTCTTAGGGTTAAAATCATATTTAAAAACATTGAGAAAACATGAGAAGTAAAGTGTGTGCTCATGATAAGAAAAAATTCTTCCATAAGAGTATGATTTTTTTTTTTCGTGCGGATCATTTGTTCTAATGTGTTTTGTTACAAATTACTCTGAGCAGGGAAATGTAAGATTTGTCAAATAATGTTGAACAAGTGTGCACCATTATAGGACTGGGTGCTTTTTAGACAAAAATTGTGAAAAATCCGGGTTTCTATGGAAATGAAATAAAACAAATCCTATAAATAAGGGAGCCTGCATAACTTTTGTTTTGAAACAAGAGTCGGTAACAAAAAGACACAAAGCGTTAATTTAAGCCAATTATAGAATCAAATCAACCCTTGTTCAAATTTTATCTAATTTTATAGGATTCAGTCGAGGATTCAATGCAAGACTATATATAATTAGTCCTTCACAAATGTCCAGCACTTACTGTAATCTTGACTTGAGTCTTTGATATGGTGATAAGCTATTTGACCATTTTCAAGGTTCAGTCTTTACTGAAACTCTTAACATAACAACAAGATTTTAAATGATACAAGTTGCCTGCATATGACACTAACCCATTACAAAACAATAACGACATTTGACCAGTTTGTTGCAGACGACTCTGGAAAACATTGTGGGAAAGGAAGAAATTGCTTGTAACAAGCAATTTCTTCTTTTCCCGCAATGATTTTCAGCCTATCAGAAGATTATTTTCCAATTTTATCGCATTTTGAAATGTCGTCTGCAAACTCTTTCATTTTGGTACAGTCGAAAATTTTGTCTTTGGTAAAGGGTTAAGTCCGTCTGCAGTGAGTAAACCCAAGATTACATTACAGCCCCTATGGAAATCTGGGGAAGCCTAATAATTTCTGTCTGAGGGCTGCAATTACCTTACGTAACAATTAATTGATACTAATTACATCTAATCAGCTCTAATTAATCCGTACACTGTTTGGTGTGAAGGGCATTGATTGAAGGGAAGGACAGACTCCATGTTTTTGTACTAAATTCTTTGTTTTGAAATTTCTTTAATCCTCTTCCTCCATATCAGTTGTTGGTGACTGTTCAATATTGAAAACATCACAAGACAACAACGAACAACATGAGAAAATTTGAAGTTGATTTGTGGTATTGGGTAGAAACCAAATTGAAAAGAAATTATTCTCTTAACCCATTACCAAACAGTAACGGCATTTCACCACTTTGTTGCAGACAACTCTGGAGAACATTGTGGAAAAAGGAGAAATGGCTTGTTATGAGCAATTTCTCCTTTTCCCACAGTGCTTTCTTCCTTATCAGAAGACCATTTTCCAATTACATCACATTTTGAAATGTCGTCTGCAAACTCATTAGAATTGGGACAGTCAAAAATTTGTTGTTTGGAAAGGGTTAAAGGAAAAATCTTTTGTGAGTTATTTCTGCATTTGCTGCAATGGTTTTATACCATTTTTGTTGCAGCTGTTTCAAAGAAAATGAGTCAAAATGCTGTGAAGAGATTTTAAAATTTCAATCAAAGCTGATTGCCTAGATATTCCTAGCAGCTCCTTTCTTCAGGAACAAACAATCCTGTCTGTTTATTTAATTACTCACCAAAATACAGCCTCCCGCATGTTCTATTTGATTAAAATAAATTGCATATTTATCTTCGTTTATTCAAGACTATTTCTATGAATCTTTAATGAATAATTTGACCCAGGGTTATACTCAATACAACTTGTTTTGATTTTTCTTTAAGTTTGGATAGGGGTGAAAGTCAACAAGCAGTCAGTGGGGTTGAAAAAATATAATAAGCCGCTCTATTTATCTTCTTTTTTTTAAATTTGAAGGGGGCAGAAATGATGCCATTTCTTAACAAATTGCAGTCAAATAAGACTCCCTATGTAATTCAAGGGTAGAAAAAAAGTATCTTGTGTATATGTGCACTTCACAGTGAATATTATTAGCCTCTTTCAGAGATCAAACCTGGGTCTGCCAGCCCAAAGTCCCAGAGATTCCGGTAAGAAATACTGGGATACAATCTGAACCCATCAGGTTTATCCAATGAAAACACCTCTCAGATGATAGGAATGCCGCCATATTGTTTTCTGTGATACTAACGTCATAGATCTTAAGATCTATAAATCTTAAATGTGAAATCTAAAAAGTCGTTTAATTTGATTAAGGAAACAATGATATATATCACAACTTATAATTTTACCGTTTCCTTTGAGTTACAGATAGAATATAATTTAAAAGGATGTCCAACACTTCCATAAACACTGATCTACTTAACATGGGCGCTTAGATGAAATGGAGGGTTCCGTGCAAGGCTATAGTAAGTGTTTCATGAACATGAAAGGCTTACAAAACTCTTGCACTGAACCCTCGAAATGTCATTTAAGGATGATTTACTGGAAATATTGTTACCCTACACTAAAATCCGAGGTGTATTTCTCAGCTCACAGAAATACCTGAGAAGTTCCGATTGACAGGGATAAATATGAATGCATGTACTGATTGGTCCCTGCTAGGTTTAGACAATACCTTTTAAAAGCAGTGGCAAAACATTAATCAACATCTCGACACTTAAAAACAATGCCATCAATTATCGGTATACCTCCTGCAGGAAAGGCCAGTATAGACACACACAATCATCAATGACAGGTTCCCTGTCACTATTGATTTCTGTGATCTATCACAGCCTTGAAAATCCCTGCCAGGTACCGTTGTACTAAACAACTTAAAGAAAATATGTGCACAAGTTATAACTGATACACATGGATAGTATCTTCAATGAAACATAATATTGAAATGTGACACATCATTGGAAGCGTCTCAGAGATGATGATCATTAAGATGTTAAAACACGGCACATACTTCATCAAAATGTTTGAACATTGAGATGTTAAATAAGTGCTGTTTTCTCCTAGAATACGCTTCATTGTATCTTGAAACCCTAGAGTGTGCGTAGGTGATGAAACAATCATGATAATCATCTTATAAAAAATGATTCGCCCAATGTTTATTGAAATAATTCTTGTTGAAATTAAACCCCTTACCTATACCACTCAAGATGTACCACGTTTTCGTGTAACCTTTTACCAAAAGCCCCATTTTCGACTGTCCCAAATTGAAAGAGTTTGCAGACTACATTAATTTTCAAAATGTGATGAAATTGGCAAACAGTCATTGGCAAAACATTGTCACTAGCAGTTTCTCCTTTTCACACATTGTTTTCCAGAGTCGTCTGCAACAAAGTGGTTAATTGTGGTTTTTGTTTGGTGATGGGTTAACACACTGTGAGGGAAATTGGGGATAAGGGCCAACTTATAATTGGCATGGTGTTATTGGGTTCTGATTTATTTCCTGCTCCATTGCCAACAAGGAAGATTGGAAAGTCTTGGTCATTTAGAGCAGGCTGCGTAAAAGATGATTTGTATTCTCATCAATAAACATTTGAGTGTCTCGCAAGCAACAGACCTCCAAATAATAGCAACGTATCAGGGTCATTTGTAAGCGGTATTTCTGTCTTGATAACAGTGACATATCAGAGTCATCTGTAAGCGGTATTTCTGTCTCGATAACAGGAACATATCGAAGTCATTTGTAAGCGGTATTTCTGTCTTGATAACATTGTCATATCAAAGTCATCTGTAAGCGGTATTTCTGTCTTGATAACAGTGACATATCAAAGTTATCTGTAAGCGGTATTTCTGTCTTAATAACAGCAACATATCAGAATCATTTGTAAGCGGTATTTCTGTCTTGATAACAGTGACATAACAGAGTCATCTGTAAGTGGTATTTCTGTCTTGATAACAGTGACATATCAGAGTCATCTGTAAGCGGTATTTCTGTCTCGATAACAGGAATATATCGAAGTCATTTGTAAGCGGTATTTCTGTCTTGATAACAGCAACATATCAGAATCATTTGTAAGCAGTATTTCTGTCTTGATAACAGTGACATATCAGAGTCATCTGTAAGCGGTATTTCTGATACATTTTCTGTCTGAAAATAGTGTAATCTGACTTATTTTTACATCAATTGTGAAACAAGTTCTTCTTATTAAACTTCAAGGGTTCAATGCAATACTGTTGTAAGTGCTTCATGTTTGTGAAGCACTTTCTTGCATTGAACCCTTGACTTATATTAATCAGTCTCTTTATACTTTATAAATAAATAATCAGTGATTGCAAAAATATGGACTAATGAAAAGTTGCAATGCGTTCCCTGCTACATTAGGGAATTGAACCCATGACTTTTAGTCCCAAAGCCATCACTACATTGAACAACCACTGTTCTTCACCGTTTCTGTCAATCCAAATAATGGGTTCTCATTATAATTATTTCAATGGAAGGATTCATTGACGTTCAGCACAATATAAGATTTGATGAAGAAACAAAAGAGTTTGAACTGACAGATTCCTTTCATATCAGAACACAGCAGCCTTAACCCTTATGGTGCTGGAACTGACTTCATGCTTATGCCAATAGGTTAGATAAGCCAATAGGTTAGATCTAACCTGTTTGCTACTCTGAGTATCTTTCCTCATCAAAGTTAAGCAGACAACAGTTGGTTCCAGCACTATAAGGGTCAAGATCACAGATTTCAAATAGGTGTCTGTATAATTTTGCAACAGTTTTGCATACACTGTTATTTGCGACCCCTTAACCCTTTCCCAAACAATAACGTCATTTGACGACTTTGTTGCAGACCACTTTAGAAAACATTGTGGGAAAAGGAGAAACTGCTCGTAACGAGCAATTTTTCCTTTTACCACAAGGGTTTCTGCTCTTTCTGAAGAAAATTGTTCAATTTCATCACATTTTGAAATGTCGTCTGCAAACTTATTCAATTTGGGACAGTTGAAAATTTGTTGTTTGGGAAAGGGTTAAAGACAGGTTCAAAATACTACTGAACTGTGACATTTTTACTAGGTTGTTTTGGTATAATGTTACCACAATTAGAAACAAAGATCAAATAAAGATGAAAGTGCAGGAGTGATCACGATCATGTTGTTGTGTTGAATTCTGGGTAATTACAGATGAAGAATCGACTAATGTAACATATTGCACTATCTCTATCAGCTCATTACAGGCTGTGGTTGGGTTGTTCCTTTAGTGCTAGAGATAGAACTTCCGTTTTTGATGGATGCAAACGGCCGATCAAATGTCACATGCTTTGCTTTGATCTCTCGTCCATTGACCTCTGGTTTATTGAGTCTTTGAAAAGGTTTTCTTTTGACATTGTAAATAAATAACTTGTGATTGAGGACATTCAAGTTTGGTATCAAAACTACAAAGAAATTCAGCAACATTTTATTTTGTATACTTAGAAGTTTGTTGTGTATTTAGAAAATGCCTATCAGTGCATTAAGACACGCCCACATGCTTTGCAATGCATAACAACGCCCCGCCCAGGTCATACATATAATGCATGTTGACCTTTGATCTTTGTTAGTTATATTCTACACATTATGTAGTTACACGTTAGTTATTGATTGATTGTGTTTCATTGTGACAAAAGTAGCTACTGAACTTAAAAAGCTTGTCTGGTTTGTTTACCCAAACACAAAAAGTTGTCATGACAAAATAATGATATGTTCATGCCATAAAGAATTCATTTCATTGTTTTGAATGACCATGTCAAAAGACATAACTGGAAAGACATATTATAACTGAGAAACTGTTGACATCAGGTAAAATTATGTTATGCAAAAAGAGGATGTGAACAGGTTGTCTGTGATGATGTTGAATCATGAAACTGTTTCTGTTGGCCAGGCTCTTAAGGAGAGTAATGCAATGTTTAAACAGACAAATTATTCTATTAAATCTGTTGACTTTCTGGAGAAAGCAAATTTGCCTGGCTTTGACATATCCCTTATAATGCTGGGTTATTTTCTAGGAATAGACTTGATATGTTGTCTGCTTTCCAAAAAAACTTGTGTATCTGCTTAATTTAGTTGAGGAAAGATACTCATAGCAGCAAACAGGTTAGATCACAGGCCAGCCGCCAATTAACTTGGCGGCTGGCCTGGATCCTACCTGTTTGCATAAGCATGAAGTCGGTTCAAGCACTATAAGGATTAAATTCCTTTGTCCTGATACAGAGGTTTGTGATATATCTATTGCAGATGGCACTTAAACTGTGTAGTGCTGGAACAAACCTTATGCTTATGCAAACAGGTTAGATCTCAGGCCAGCCGCCAAGTAAATTGGCACACAGCTCTCTTATGCAAATCTGATTGATCTATAAGGTCTCGACTACTCATACATTTCTGGATTTCTGCTTTTTGAGAGCAAAAAGTTTTGCTCTTCTTTAGGGGCAATCCTCTAGCTTCTTTACCCTTGTAGTGAAGGAACTCACTTCATGCTTATGCAAATAGGTTAGATCCATACGATGAGTATCTCTTCAACAACATTAAGCAGATATTAAGTGTTTTGGAAAGCAGATGACACAAAATGTATTTTTAGAAAATTACCAAACATTCTAAGGTTAATTACTCAAGAGTGAAAAAGGATGTGAAATTGTGAACAAATGGCAAACATTTGTAATGATTTTCTGAGAAATTCAGATGAAATTGAGGAGACAGTTGTCTGTAGGTTAATCAAGACATTTAAATGCTGTATAATGCTACTAAGTATTCCTGAAATTGGACCTGTCAGTACAGCATTAGTCCTGTGAACAACAAAACCCTCTGCATACATTAATGTCCCAATCACGGGTGTAGATACGGCATGGCGTTGTGTCACAGTTCCCCCTTTCAAGGCTTACTGCAGACGTTATCTAGAATTGCTCTTTGGAAAAAGAAGAATATGTTTGTAAAGATAGTTAGTTATTTTGAAATTATTTTTCTTTGTGATGCAGAAGATTTTGGACACCATTATGATTAAATGATACCAGCTCAAGGGAAATGTTTGCTTTTTTCTGCGTAGTATTTTGCACCTAGTCTTGGTTTCAATTTTGACCTGTAATAAAACCCCTTATTATTGAAGGTGCTTTTACACATTCTAATGTCATATTTGTAATAACTTCATCTATATGTCATATTTGTAATAACTTCATATATATATGTCATATTTGTAATAACTTCATCTATATGTCATATTATGTCATATTTGTAATAACTTCATTGTTATGTCATATTTTTGATTATTTTTATCTATATGCCATATTTATAATGATTTCATCTATATGTCATATTTGTAATAACTTCATCTATATGAAACTCTGTCTGTCCGGAACATATAAGTTGGCTCAGACCATGTATAAGTATGCAAATGTGTTGCATGCATGAATATTCCTATACAGGATCCAAACCCCTCGAAATGTTCACTGGGACAACCCAGCTATTAAAGCCCTGACCTTGAGGACAGCCAAGAACTATTTTGGAATATCTTACAGAATAAGTTGTTGATAGGAAATCAATAACGGCACCTGCCCTAGAGATATAAAGAAATGGTGTTAGACCAGGCCTCCATGATTTATATATACTATATGATGTAGATCTTAAAGGAAATCATATAAGGAAAAAGAGCAAAACCGAGATTATCTTCATTATCTTCAAACCACTTGCCTAAAGGGCAAGAGTGTGACTTGTCCAAAATAAAAGTCTTAGAATGCTAGGTAATTTTCTAAAAAAAGGTTTTTGTGTCTTCTGCTTTCCATAACCTTAAATATCATCTTAATTTTGATGAGGATAGACAGGTTAGATTATAGGCCAGCCAGCAATTTTCTTGGCGGCTGGTCTGGATCTAACCTGTTTACATAGGCATGAATTTGGTTTCAGCACTATAAGGGTTAAAGCATGATATATTACACCAATTTCTTCATTTATGACTTGACCATATGTTTATAGTTTTCTACTATAGTGCTTTTGAATTAGTCAATATGAAGTAAGGGATTAATTGTTTAATTGAAAAGTGGTCCAGGGGTAGAGCATCGGCTTTGGGACACGAGGGTCATTAGTTTGAATCATGTGAGAAGCGGGCGCCATATTGCGAGTTAAATCTCATCTGATGTGAGTACTGGTTATGATCGAGAGTGATTAATCTTAGTTTGAAAAACTTGTTTCACAATGGATGAATAATTATAAGTTAAACCTATTTTTTCAATTCATAATTCCTTTTTATGAAACATCAGCTGACAAAAAGGAGTATTTGTACAGTGGTCCTCAATTAATGTACAGTGGTCATTCTTGAGCATCAAAATAAACATCTCCAGGGTAATCTGTCAGTGCTAGGCTAGGAAGAAATGTTTTGCCAAAAGGACATTCTATGCTGAAATAAATATCACCATGGGGAATTGAACCAGCGTAACTCAATCTCCTAAGTCCAAAATTCTGCCCAATTGACCAACACAGACCCTTTCAAAGCTGGTGTAAAAAGATACTGGAATCCTGCATCAAATTGGGAAATGAACCATGATAAGCAAATTGTCGTATTATAGAAATATTTTCAAATGTAATCTGTATGAGGAAAAGGATTTTAGTGCAAGGTACATTTTTTCTAGATGTGTGGTACCATGTCCCATCTGTCTTGATTATAACTGATGCTTTGTAAAAAACACCCATTAGAATTAAACAAATCAATCATATGTTTAACTTTGGTTGCGCAGCAGTAATTCTATGCTGGCTTTAGACCTGCACAAAAGGTGACTTTTTATTTATTTAGCAAAAACCTCATCAATTTTCTTTTATGAAATATGTTCATGTCATGCTTCATTTAAGGTGCTTGTTATGGCACTGTAAGCACCCGCAAGCATTGAATAATATGAAGTCTGTGTCAGGAAAATGCTCATTAATATCAGAATAGAATATAATCAGGCCTGCTATTTTTCCGGCCCGAGCCGGACTTTTGGCTTTAAGGAGCTGCAACGCTCATTCTTTTATTTTGTTTGTCCATGTCGGGTTGGTCCTGATACCTCTAACGCCAAACACCATATGAAAAGGAACTGTTGAAAATGACTTGAAACCACAAGCAAACAAGTGTTGTTTGAGTTGCATAGTATGGTTTAAGCCTTTTGTTGGGGCGTGAATTATGGATATATGAGGACTTGGCAGTGCCCCATGCTGGAATTTGACAAGCTGTCTATTTATGGGCAGAGGTGATGAAAAACTATACCATCCTGTCTGAATAAACCTATCATTGTTCTTCCCTGTGATGTGATACAATAGCAGCATGCAGGTTTGTTGGTTATCAAACTGTCAGAATGATGCGCCTTATAGGTGTTGCTTTTAAAACTCTTTCACTGACAGTATTGTCGATCAACAACTTGATGTGGAGTGCCAATGTCGCCCAATCGGGGACTCAAATATGGTTTGGTTCTGCATTGTTTGGTTCTGTATTGTGTGACATAATGTTGTCATCAAAAGTCAAGGTCATCTGATCACATTGTGCGTTGTTACACATGCTATTGTGCCAAGCAGCTTATGTGCAATTTTCGTTATAAGTTCCAACTGAATTTATACTACACAGGTACAGGCTTTTTTCAGTGATTTTTAGAAAATTAATTGGCATTGAGATGTTTGCTTTCCAAGATTATTGGCAGTGAAAGCGTTGAATAGGAATTACGATAGAATGAATATTTTTTATGGTAAATCCATCATTTTTTTTTAAATCTTATGTTATCTGTATTCAGTTCAATGCATTGTTGAGGGTATTCAAATGGTTGACTTAACTTGTCATTTGTTGTTTCTTTGATTTGAACCAGTTGTAATCCAATTTGAGAAAACGCGTTATCCACTGGGATTTGACAGCCTTTTTACCCATTACCACACAATAACGACATTTGACCAGTTTGTTGCTGTTGACTCTTGAAAACATTGTGGGAATATGAGCAATTTTTCCTTTTCCAACAATGTTTTCTGTCCTGTTAAAAGATTGTTTTTCATCACATTTTGAAATGTCGTCTTCAATCTCTTGCAATTTGGGACAGTTGAAAATATAACATTTGGTAAAGGGTTAACATTTTGGCTGGCTATGTTTGCTGTAGCGTACACTGATTTCAAGCATGGACGGATCATGTTTTACTAAATATCCCAAGAGAGATCTCCATTTACTGGAGGACGGACAGGAAAAATTGTATACTCATTCCCCCCTCTTCATTTTTTCGCAAGACATGGGGAAATTTGAATAACAGCATTCCACAAATCGAGAGATTTTGTTTGCTTGTGTTATTTTGTTTTTAACTTTTGTCAAAAGTTTTTTGGGTCTATTGAAATGCCCAGCTGGGTTTTCCATAGCGAGTACTGGAGGTTGGACAGGAAAGTTATGTCCTCAACCCAAACACCAACCCCCTCTTCATTTATACGCAAGACATGGTGAAACCAAGGACTGGTTGGCTTGTGTTATTTTGTTTTAACCTTGCAAAATTAACATTTTTTGGTTCTATTGCAATGCCCAGCTGGTTTATTTTGAATCAATGTTGATCCTGAGCATATCTTTCAGGTCTGGATAATGCTGGGTTGAACCATTGGAATAACATTAACCCTTCGAATGCTGGGTTATTTTTTTAAAAAAAATAGATTTTTGTGTTGTCTGCTTTCCAAAAAGCTTAAATATCTGCTTAATTTTGTTTAGGAAGGAAACTCAGAGTAGCAAACAGGTTAGATCACAGGTCAAGTGCCAATTAACTTGGTGGCTGGCCTGGAACAAACCAGTTTGCATAAGCATGAAGTGGGTTCCAGCACTTTAAGGTTTAAGAAGCAAGATGATCGTCCTTAAAGAAAAGCCAAACTTGGTGATCTCAAATAACAGAAATCCAGAAGTTTATGAGTAGTCGAGACCTTATTGAGATCAATGAGATTTGCATAAGAGAGCCTTGTGGAGGACATTAGTCCTGGGGGGAGAGACATTCCGACATTTTGGTATTGGGTTTGCTTCCATTGAGTATTCTATGCAAAACATCCTTGGCCATCAAACATGTATTATGATGTGATTGCATTGATTTTCAAACAATTTGTTCAAAATATTTAAACGTTGTCACTCTTCAGGCGCTTTTTGAGTCTGTCAGGATTGAATTAATTTGTTCCGTTCTCAAAGAGATTGGAATTTACAAAAAAATTGTGATTCCTTGCCCATTTAAAATATACATATATCAATACCATTAACACATTACATATTATTTATTTGATATCACACATTCTTTACAAATCATTTATCTACTATCATTAATTCTATACAAATTTTCTATCTTCTATCTTTCATTCATCACAAACTCTTATTTATTTTTATCAGCCAAAATTTGTTTAGCATGTGAATAATTCAATAAACATTTATCCACATCATCAGTATGAGTGCTAAACGACCTTAGATGTTGATGCACCATAAACGCCATTCATTCATTCATCTCCTCGAGTAGTGGATTTTACCTTTTTTTTTTATCAATCCACATATTGGCTTTAACTTAATGAGAAATATATCAATTCTTCACCACTAAAAGGCTGTCATTTCAGAGAATCCATGCAAATTATGTGAGATTAGAAAGAATCCATGAAACAATCGTCCTTCTGTTCTGGTTTCTGGTTTTATTCAAAAAGTTTTAAAGAGTCTAAAATGATACAAAATTCCTGAATAATGAAATACAACATTTACTTGTGATTTAAGGTTAAAACCATTGTGACAAAGGGAGCAATTGCCTTTCACAAGCAGCTGCTCCTTTTGTCACAGTGTTTCTATTTCTGCTACTAAGTGTACAGTCAGATGCAGTATTATAAAGAGAGGGGAAATGTTGGGTTTTATGCACTGTCTTATGCTTACTGATATCTTTGTTAACACTTACCCTGTTTGTAAATTAGAGCATCGATATCATGGTACCCAAGTGACAAAACAAATCAAAGCTTGTGTAATTGATACTTTGAAACCATGATGGGTCATGAAAAACTGGAAATTTGATGACAATAGTTGCACAAAAAGACCCAAAACCTAAATGAAACAATTATTTGCTCTCCTGTAAAATGCACTTTGAACTTTTTAGCATTCACCACTCGTAATAGTCTTAGTTATTAGACAAATAAAAGGCATTTTAGTTTAGTAAAATAATTAGTATCCTTTTTTCTTCTATTTTCAGTGGCTAATCCGCCAGAAAAGGCAAAAGATGACACAAATGTCAGCTCGCGCAATGGCCAACTGTCTCGTAAGTATTTAATTTCATGTTGTAGCTTAACATAATTGTCTGCAGGTTTCTTAATTTACCTCTGGTTTCATATTACCTCATTTCTACATGTCTGCTTAAGTTGTCTTAAGAAACCTTAGCACCTTACAAGCAATTCATTATTTTGGTTCTACTGCGGAAGATTAAAAAACTTATTCACACACATAACTTGTTTGTGAAATTTGACAATAAGTTCATGAACATTAAGAACAGGTTTATGAATATATTCATGAACCTGTTCTTGATGTTCATGATCTTGTTCATGAAATTCCTGATCAAGTCAAGTACAGCTTTGTGTTCATGAATTGCAATTTCCTATTATGAATGTTCATGAAGTTCATGAATAAGATGTTTTACCATTCCCGGATTCCCACATGGTGGAATAATCTGGTTTCCCACTCCCTACTGGCTCCACTCTGTTCCACAAGATAGACAATGGGCAGCCAGCCTACAAATTATGAACAATTTGTTTGGTCAGAATGCAACATTCCAAAATACGACAACAACAACAACAAGAAGGACATGTTGTTTCTGCTGAATCACTGTTTTGCTATTTTAGAAGCAGACATCCTTTTATCAGACTCTAATTTGCTACTGATTTGTATCAAATGTTTGTCAAAATTCCAATTTTAATTCAAATTCAACAATATTTCAATGAAGGAAACTTCCAGTCACATCCAACTGTTCGTTTGAATGGGCAACGGTTCATCTCTAAGGACAGTATCATTGGTTCAGGGCAATACTAAAGTAAGTGCTTCATGTTTGTGAAGCAATTGCTATAGTCTCGCGTTGAACCATCCGTATGCTGTTTGCATTCCTTCCTTTACGAGAAGATTTGTACCATACCGGTCTCTATACTCAATAGATGAGTGACCAGTTCCCAGTCTAAATGAACTGAAGCCTGATTTTCTGTAAATGTCCTAAATCAGTGTGGAATTGCAGGATTGGTAATTTTCAGAACTTTCTTTTAACTTCCTATCACAGGAAGAGTTGCACTGCTCCTGATTGCATGCCATTCAAATGGGAAAGGCATAATTTTCACTTCCTTTGAAACATCATAATTACTGCAGAAATTTGTTGCTGTGGCAACGCAACATGACAGCAACATTACAGGAAAGGCGCTAATGATGTCAATTTGAACCCTTTTCATGATGTCAGAGTCTGCAGAGAGGTTAAATCAGAAAATTAGAAATTGACATTATTTCCCCCGTATCAATTTTTTGACCGGTCCTATTTTAAAAGCAACAGCAGAAGAAGATGTTAACGCATAAATGATGAATGGGAAATTAACACTTAGAATGCTGGGTAATTTTCTAAATATATTTTTTTGTGTTGTCTTCTTTCCAAAACTTAGAATACCTGCTTAATTATGATGTTGAAAGATACTAAGAGTAGCAAACATGTATGATCACAGGCCAGCTGCAAATTCTCTTGGCAGCTGACCAGTGGATCTAACCTGTTTGCACATGCATGTCGGTTCAAGGACTATAAGGGTTAACATGGGTTAATAATGCGTAAATGAGGTGACTATGAAAAGCGAAAGGTTCTTTTTGAAGAACACATAAGAGTGCAGTAAGACATGTTTGGAATTGCTTCTATAAGATACTCTCTATGGTCATAAAGATGCCAGCGATTCAGGAAATCTAAGACAGCTCTTCTTACTGCACACACTGCAGTCTGTGGCCTGCTTAACCCTTTACCAAACACCAAACTTTTTACTGTCCCAAATTTGAAAAGTTTGCAGACGACATTGAAAAATGTGATGAATGGAAAAATGATCTTCTTATAGGGCAGAAAAAATTGTGGGAAATTGAGAAATTGCTCGTTAAGAGCAATTTATTCTTTTCTTACAATTTTTTCCAGAGTCGCCTGCAATAAATTGGGTAATTGTCGTTGTTGTTTGGTAATGGGTTAAAGATTGGGGTGTGGTGGTGGTGTAATAGTTATTGTTGAGGATTTCAGACTCGGTCTTTTAGGTTTTATAGCCATCCTTGAGGGTCCTGATTGGCTCAGTTGTTAAGGGGTACCGGGTTTTAGCCCCACTGAGAGCTCTGGTGTTGTGTGAGTGGTCTTTGGCAAGTCACTTTAGAGCCCTAACCTAGTACTGGTGAATCTGGGAAAGCTGTTACAAAACTGAAACGTTGTTGGTATGGCATGGGTGAAGAGGACCCCATAATGGGACCTGTGTCAGAAATAACATAAACTTTACTTTTTACTTATTAAAAGATATTCTTTATAGAAAGTCCTTAGATAAGGTACGTTTTCCTGACCTTGTTCTGGTTTATCACCAAGGAAGAGCTAAAAAGGATCATAATGGGGTCAAACAAATGTTACGTTGTTGGTTCTTAGATGAATTAGTAGTTCCCTTGCTGTTAACATGAGCTAATTGCATTTTAGACATAAACAGCCAAAGGGTCAAACAGAAATTGGTTTTTCACAACTGAAAATGATGTATCTTTGCCTGTAGGTTCTTGAATTGCCTTAAATCTTTCCTCGGCACCAAGACTTATATACATTTTTGTAGTAGATAACATCAGAAGCCTGTTTTGTTTAAAGAAAGGTTTTCTCATACTGAACAGTTTCCTTTTTTTCATTTTATTTTTTTATAATTCATTTCACTGTTTTGTAATTAAATTGAGGGCTCATTGCATGATTATAGTTAGTGCTTCCATTATTTTGTGAAAGACTTACTATTGTCTTGCATTGAATTCTTGAATTATGCAACCTTTAATGGATATCATTCGTCATTTTAACAGTTTTTTCTGATTCTGACTGCTTCAAATTGCCTTAAAACAGGGCATATGTTAGTGGTAACAAATTTAGAGGAATGGCTCATACTTATTTTGTATACTCATATAAGTCGAATGCCTCTGGTTCATTTCAAAGCCACTGTTTAATTGCTTATGTAAAAAGGGAAGAGAAATTAGTTAGATCGGAAATTATTTCGAACATGTATACGTCTTGTTAAAAAAAAATACTAAGAATTTCTGCTGTATTTTCAAAGAGTTATTATCATTGTTATTATCGATTTTAGAAGAAATTGTTGGTCTTCTGGCATGTACTCCAAAGTTTATGGCACAAATATATCAATAGATTTCAGCATATTGAAGAAACACTTTACACAAGTCATCACTTAGAAAAACCCACATGTAATGGGTTCAGTGCAAAACTAGTGAATGTCCTTCACATTATGTGAGAGACTTTCTTTATCTTTGCATTGAACCTGTGTAATTTTAACAAATTTTGATTCAAAAGTAATAATCCATATAAACATTTGAATGTCTATGATATTATGCATTTAATTCATTTTTGTTGGTACTTGAAATACAATCAGTTCAAAACAATTATGTTTAGAATCTGTTTGAAGAAATCCCATTGCTAGGAGAAATAAGGGAGGTAAATGTGTATTGTATTTGAGCTAATACAGTTCTGTAGTTGCTTCCCTTTGTTAAAACAATCATTTATAAAGAATGTGTTAGAAATGTTAGCTTTCAGGATATAGGGTAAAATGGTTCTTTATGTACCAATTTTGCACATAGAATTAACTAAAGATGGCACTTAATTCAGTGAACTGTCCAAGAATATACCCATTACTTCATAAAATGTCACTTAGTTGCATCTTCTGCAGACAACTTAAAAAACTTCTTACGCAAATGGAGAAATTGCTCCTAATCTTCAATTTATTCTTTTGTCAAAATGCCATTTTCAAATTATGATAAAATTTATTTTGGTCATGCTTTGCTTTGGTTTCAGTACAAGAGACTACAGCAAGTGATTTGTGAAACACTTTCTATAGTCTAACGTTGAAACCTCAAACTTTTTCAATCAGTTCAGACATGTCACAAACTTCCATATTCCCCCATATGAATATGGGAAAATAGGTTATGTAAGACAGTACAAACCCTTACTTAAAGATTTCTTTCAGCATTACAAATTAAACAAATTTCTTTGCAATGAGCGGAATTGAAGTAGAATGGAAATACATGCCTCTTTCAGACAGTCAATTGTTATTGAAGGTTTGAGAAATTGTTTATAAGAGCAGTTTTTCCCTTTTTCAACAATAAATTCAAAGGTTTTCTGCAACAGAATAATACAATTCTAGGCTTGTATGGTAAGGGAATTATATGGTAAGGGAATTATAGACCAATCAATCAATATCATTGGTTATCAATTTCAGAGGAAGCTATTAAATCAGGTAATTTTATTTCTTAACATTTATTATGCACACTTTCTTAACCCAGTACCAAACAATAATGACATTTTACCACCTTGTTGTAGAAGACTCTGGAAAACCATGTGGGTAAAGAAGAAATTGCTCTTAATGAGTAATTTCTCCTTTTCCCACAATGTTTCTGCCCTATCATATGATTATTTTTCAATTTTATCACATTTCAAATGTCAACTGCAAACTCTATCAATTTGGGACAGTCGAAATTTTGGGATTTGGTAAAGGGTTAACCCATTACTCTATATTTCTTCTCTTTTGCACTTACTACAGAAATGAATTAGAAATTGCTTTGATGAAAGGAAAAGTTGCCGTTGAAAAGAAAACATCTGTTTTTTGTCGAAATGATTCATTTACAGGTGTTTACTCTTTTGTTATGAGCAAATGTCTTCAGTTAAGGCAAGTGACTAGTGATAGAATATTATATAGAGTGATGGGTTGATGTTACATATAAGTTCCCTTATTTACTTATATTAATCTTTTTTATATATAACAGAACTAGTTATCTAGAAAGCACTGGTTTGATCTAGTACTCACCCCATTATAATATAGAAATTAGTGATAGGCTGTTTAAGGTTCATGAAGTTCATGAATAAGTTCTTAAATCTTTCGTAGAGGATATCTCTTTATTAAACAAAAAATTAATAAAAGCACCAACTTGTTGAAAGCAATTCAAAGTCATAGTTTATTTGCATGCACTTCTTCAAAATCTGTACAAAATGTCGTGTTAAGGACAATCAAGTTCTACAGTTTTATAACAAAATAATCCTTTAATAGAATTTTCTGAATTTTTGATGTTATTTATAATTGTATTGTGAATGCAAAAATGAAAAGAAAAATGTAGGTCGATGAGTTAGTTTTTTTGTAAAATGAGATTTTCCATGGTAACCGTTTGGGGCAAAATAACCATACCATCTTCAAAGGTAATAAAAATAATTCTGGAAGGTTTATAAGCACAAAAAACATGAATTCATACATTGAATACTTTATTGTTCAATGATGTTTTGAATTATTACAATCTGAACAATTTTTGAAATCCAAATCAGTTTTTCAAATTTTTGTATTCAATAAAAAACAATGAAAATTGGTATGTATATTACAAAGAAATGAAAAGATTTCAAAATTCCTTTCATAGAATTTTCTTATTTTTCAGTATGTGAAGTAAAATCAATCTTGATATACAAAATGCAAAAATAAGTATATGTTGACGAGTTAGTTTTTCTGTAAAATGACAGTTTCCATGGTGACCGTATTTGAAAAACATTTATAAAAACGACTAAAATAACTTTAAACTTGAAAAAATAGAAGCTGGGGGCTTAATATGCTTGAGAAATATATAATAATGTTAATAACCTTTTATAATTTTATAGATAATATGATTATTCTTTGAAAGAAATTGCATACAATGAATTTCATCCGAATACAAACGATTATCCGGCTTCTATGCAAGTACCTCGTCGGTAACAGATTTATTTACTCCCTTGGATGCGCAGATGAAGTGCGTAGTAAAAACTACCGGGAACTGTCCTTAAGGGTTCAATGCAATACTATAACAAGTGTGTCATGTTTGTAAAGCACTTACTACAGTCTTGCATGGAACAATTTTATATTGAGCAGATGTAAATGAAGGCTCAACTAATTCTTAGATCTTTTTAAATTTACATTGTGTGCTGTTTGTTTGATTCAACTTTTCTACAATCATTTCTGTTTGAAGTTTGTTTGAGTCTTCAAGTTGGTCTGAAATAATAGTTATGTAGTGTGATTTTTGCTACTCTTGGCCAAGTATAAATGTTGTTTATTAACACTAACACAATTAATATTAATTGCATTCATTTCATAACAAAATGGTTGACAGTGTTGCATGATAATTATATTTATAGCTTTTATTTTATGATTCTATTTACTTTAAAAATCCACTATCTAATTGTTTTGGCATACTATCCCATTTTCCAGTTGGTTTGACAATTTTGGATACTTTGTAAATAAATTCAACATTTAATTTCTTTGAACAAGGGAGGGTTTAAGAATAGAATTTAATTCTAATTATTGATTAATTTTAAGATATTCTTCTAGCTTTTGAGAATTGTAACCAATTACATGGTTCACAGGACTGATGCTATACTGACAGGTCCAATTTCAGAGATAATTTAGATTTTCTAAAGACCAGACTGGTCTAAATTGATAGCATTAACCCTTATAGGGCTGGAACTGACTTCATGCTTATGTAATCAGGTTAGATCCAGGCCAGCCGCCAAGCAAATTGGTGGTTGGCCTGTGATCTAACCTGTTTGGTACTCTGAGTATCTTTCCTCATCAAAATTAAGCAGATATTTAAGATTTGGAAAGCAAACAATACAAAAATCTTTTTTTTAAGAAAATTACCTAGCACTCTAAAGGTTAAGTACACCAAATTATTTCCCATCATTAAATGATGGTGAAATGCAGGAGCCTTCCTTGGCTGTTAAATATTGCATGCTCAACAAAGTTTTTGACCAATTTATGCTGGTCAGGATAACCTTTTCAGGAAATAAAATTTTCACGAATGCATAATTTGGTCTTGCATCAATATTATTTTATAATTTCATACCAGGAAACAGTAGACATGTATTCATGCAAAATTGACATGTGTTTGATCCAATTTATTTGAAAGTAAATAAATATATTTACAGTATGTACTGGCAGGATTACCCCTAAAATGGTCAGAATATAATTAAAAAGGTGTTAAAATCCCAATGAATGAATGAATCAATTAATAAATCAATCATTTATCTTTATTACTTTCTATCCTATAGGCACGGGGTCTCTCACAGTGTTACGACGATCCAACTCACGGCAAAAGGTTGTATCGACGCCGAGTAGCAGAACGTCTAGCGTGGCTAGTCTCGAAAGTGATTCATATGCAAGTGTTGACCTCGGAACGGACAAGTTGCCACCAGTTGACGTTCCAGAAGCTTCCCATGTTTGCTCATTACGGTATGAGGTTTGAGTAATTCTGTGATTGATATCGATTAACCCTTATAGTGCTGGAATGGGCCTCATGCTTATGCAAACAGGTTAAATCCAGGCCAACCACTAAGTAAATTGGCTGGTGGCCTGTGATCTAACCTATTTGTTACTATCTTTACTCATTAAAACTAAGCATATATTAAACATTTTGGAGAGCAGACGACATAAAAATCTATTTTCAGAAAATTACCCAGCATGCTAAGGGTTGAAGGCAACAGTAAAAAGGGCATTGTAAAGGGAATGATAATATATTAATTTTGATTTTAAGTTGAAACTATTAAAACATAAGGGGAATAAAAGACAAAAAAAAATAGATTGTGTAGAAACCACTCGTTCAGAGGTTTGAATATTTTCCTTCATATAAAAAGAATTCTATGATTGATCTTAATTGGAGGCAACATGAAGACTAAGTTTAACATTACCTATATATCTAAGTTTAGCAGTTATCAGAGAGGGGGATAAAAGTAAGTTCAACTGTTACAGTACTTGTTCAGTGATTATATATTTGATAAAAGACTTAACAGCGTCATTGAAAACCAAATAGAGAAAAATCAAAGAAATCAAATGATTAGTCTAAATAGAAAAATGAAATTGGATGGTTAGATCCAAATTCATAGTTCTTAGAAAATCAAAGTTCTACATTCATTATCAGAATATGCACAATAATAAAAAAAGAAGATCATATAAGGGCATAACAAGTATCTACCTTCATGGCTTTCTAGATAATGGAAGTGGCAATGTGGCAATCAACAAGAAATGTATGTGGAGAAAAAAAAGAGTAGTTCTTTTGATTAAGAGATTACCACAATATAACTTGAAAAATGTTGAAAATAGCCATAAACATTGACATATCCTAACAATTGTATTTATATGCATTCCTCTTCGTTTCAGGCTGCGGCATATCGTCAAAAAATTACAGAAGGATGACATTGTTAAAGAAGACCTTTTGAAAAATCTGGAATATGCAGCACAGGTCTTGGAAACTGTCTATATAGATGAAACAAGGTAAGATTTGATTGTGATGAAATTCTGTATTTTACTTTCTTTGATGATGCTTGGGTATCTTCACTCAAAAGAAGACAAAGAAGATGGGATTACATTATTTTGTTCCAAGGGTGCAGGTTTGTATGATATTAATCTTTTGAAGTTCTCTTTTGAAGAGAATGTTTAAAAGGAGAGAAAGAATGAAGAGAGCAATATTTCCTTCTAAGCCAGAATAACAAACTAACAGAATATTTCGAGTTTGTGGTTATCTTTAACCCATTACCAAACAATTACGACATTTGACCAGTTTGTTGCAGACAAGTCTCGAAAAACATTGTGGGAAAAAGGAGAAATTGCTCTTAACGAGCAATTTCTCCTTTTTCCACTATGTTTTCTTCCCTATCAGAAGATTATTTTTCAGTTTCATTACATTTTAAAATGTCGTCTGCAAACTCTTTGAATTTGGGACAGTCGAAAATTTGCCGTTTGGTAAAGCGTTAAAGGATTATTTCTTTGTGTTAATCAAGAGTTGTAGGTTTAATTAATACAAACATGCCATACTGCAATAAAGATATGAATTATACTCTGATAAATCACAAATGATGAGAAACAATCCAATACCCCTCGAGATATGATACTCTCATACTTTGATTTTGTCCTAAGGTCACATGACCTATGTGATGATGTCACTAGTGATGTCATCAGTTTTCATTCTAAACTGTTTCTTAGAAGAACAAGAAGTATAAACAGAAAAGAAAATAAAAAGCAAACAAAATGGATGTTTGTGACTCTGACTTGAAGATATTGTATGTATTGTTATTAAGCTGTTTTTGTTAGCGAGTCATAATATATTTTGTTAAGCCTAATGGAAGTGTGAAATTTGTCAAATCAAGAATGACTGAATTACAGCAGGAGGGGTAAGTCTTCAACAACAAAAAAGAGTTTTGATGGCATATTCAGAGCTTAAATCTTGGTAAATTATCACAGATATGTTGCCCTGTTCGAGGTCATTGGTTTTAAAAATATTATAGTAGATAATTTGAATAACTTACTCACAAAAAATTATTTTAGATGTAAGCCTGGTGTGATATCGTGGAGAGAAAGAGAATGTTTGTAGATTTGTGAAGATTGATGCCTTGTCATTACATCATGAGCTTCCTTCATTATGCATTGTCTTGTTAAATGCATTCTATTTGTTATGAGTTTCAAAAGTACATGAATATCTCAATCAGTGCTCTTTTCAAAAAAAGAAAATCATCAGTGAGGCAGAAGTAGATTTTCCACAATTGTAAGACTACCTACCACAGTCTGTTTTGGTTTTTTTATTATTTTTTAAGGTTTTTTTTTGTCACTCTCAAATGATATTTATTGTCTGCTACAAGTTACCTAGAGCAGGGAAAGTAAAACTCTGACATACAAGGAACTAAATTATTCTGCAGTATAAGCTCTTTAGTGCAAAATAATCAAGTTGGCTGTGCATCTTTTGGGGGTCCTGCGTGGCCCAGTGGTTGAGTTGGCACACTTAGTCTAGAACTCAGGGGTCCAGGGTTCAAGCCCCATCAAAACCTCTGGTTTTGTGGGAGTGACCTTTGGCAAGTCACTTCAGAGCCTTAGCCTAGCACTGGTGGATCCAGGAAAGCTGTAACATAACTGAACAATTGCAGATATGTGTTAGTTAAACACCATACAAACAAAAGCATTTTTTGGTCATCACTTCTCCCTAAGCTAACTGCTTGTTTGTTTGGAGCACTGACTGAGTTCATAGAGAATGTTTTTTCTCTCTGCCTGGTATGACATTACTATGTATGTTTTAATCAGTGCTTTTCATGCTTAAATACATCTTCAACTGAATATCATGATTGCTGCTTCCTTCCATTAGATAAACAGCTCAACAACACTTCTCCATGCTGCAAATGATTTCTATCGCTACATATGGCCTACCTTGCATCTTGTAGTGACAAAATGCAAATATGATTACAGCTAAGCATGTTATTATCTATTAATACAAACAAATCAACTTTAGTTTCAAACTAAATGGAGCATGAAGTTGGACAGGTATGATTTTTCAGCCAGAATTTTATTGACACAGTGTCTACAATGATGTGCTTTAAAACATCTGCGTTGATACAAGGGTTTTCATCTCTGAGCAAATGTTTTTCCTTGAGGTGATCCTTTATGACACCTACAGCTTTCAGGAACATGTTTCTGTGTCAAGCTGCTATTCTCTATTTTGAATTGATCATGATGGTAATTCATTTGGTGCGTTAGTTCCAGAGCATTCAGGATCTTATTTTGTTGTTTGATCTGAGATGGTATTCTTTAACACATTCTTTCACATGTGAATGTTGTATTTGAAACACACAAGTGATAAATTGGGAAAATGTTTGTCATACCCTTTCCTATATTTGTCACAATGTTTCCTTATAAATAGAATACAGGTGTAGAACTTAGATGATTTTTCCTATTCTATAAGTTTTCACCAGCTTTTAACTTGTACAGGTGATAAAACCCCATAACGATTATTATATACGTGAATGTCTTGAGATGAACAGGAGGGTAACATAATCTAAGATGGAGTTGACAAGCATAATTGTATTAATACCTTTTTACAAGAAAGAAAAACAAATGAATGATATCAAGAAGTATTCTCACTTCTACACTGTTTTATTGGGACAATTTATAGATAATTACTGTGTAAACGAAAGCATGAATCCTTTTAAAGGCCATTCATATTAATTCCAAATTGTTCGACATGCAAGCACCAGATCTTTAATTTACTAGTCTATCTATTTTCTTTTTCAATTATTTTTCATAATTCATTACAAAACAATGTTGAAAGCATGAGAATTTAGACTTAAACAATTGGCTGTTTTCTGACCACAGTGTAAGATGGATATATTTACTAGTTTTCTTATAAATTGCCTATAATTTCTCAAAAAAAAATTATGGGGAGGGGGAAGTTTCTAAATTGAGTTATTTCAGCGTGAATAGTGGTGTGAGGTGGAACTTTCTATGCTGAGCTTGTAAAATTTCTGTGAAGCATGTTCTTGTATGAGACACTCAGACTCTATAACGTTCCCTTTTTCTCTACTTTATATCTATGTAAATCTGTGTTCTTCTTGTCTATCGCTGCATCTTGATTAGATGTAGGGAGTGTCTAGCAACCCAGGGCTCCACTGATGCTACATGCCGGTGTAAGCAAAAGCTACTTGATGCGAGGTATGGTTGTTGCTGAACTAGTATGCATGCATGCTGCATAATTCTTTTCAACAGCTTGCTAATATATCGATTTTTAGAAGTTAGTATAACATTTTTATATATTTGTATTAGAGGTTGTTTTTTAATCACTCATAACATATTTGGTATTGTACTTTTAAGCCTCAACCATTCTAGACATGGGTTTACAGACAGTATATTGAACCCCTGACCATTTTTACATTTATAATGTTTCATTTTATTGCATTGCAGGGAAGACCCTGTCTGACAGGGTGTGTGGTGTTGTAGTTTTAGTTAGGCATCTTGAATTTAATATTTTCTTGTGGTATTTATTCAAAGTGTTTTGGATGATGAGTTGATGGCAATGTGGATGATGACAATTGCTCTTTTAATTGGTACTGGTAGTGTATCCAGGAAGCATGACTAATGTTTGTAATAAAGTACCATTAAACTTGAAAACTGTCAAAAAGTCGTTTCACGCCAAAAAGACTAGTTACCTCCAGTTTATTGGGTATTTGTTTTAGCTTGTTAAAACACATCACTATTTTTCGTACTAATATGAATAGACTGTTGGAATATTATGTATTTATGATATAGACATAAAACTTTTAAAGTGTCCTTTGGAGCAATCAATATCAAGTGAGTTGAAGCGACACACACATAGTCTCATTGATAGTAAGAAGCTCTGGCAATGGGACATGGCACATAGTCTAGAGGTTGTGAAATAGAGGCCTCAACTATATACATAATTTTTGGTATGTGTTTGTTTGATAAAGTCACTGCTCTATTTGTCTCTTTCCACTAAGAAATCATGTTCAGGTGGGAAAGAGATGATAGACTTGAAAAAGACCATTTTTCAATATTTTTTAAATTGCATGTTTTATGATTTTCCCATTGCTTTTAAGAATTTTTTATTTATTCCTCTCAGTTGACATGATACTATCTAGCATAAAACTTTTTTCTCATGGGGGAGGAAAGTTGTCAACAATGTAGGTTTCTAAACGTCGACCTTTAAATCTAATCTTCATATTATTCCTTTCTTTTGTTAGACCATTTATTGAGAATTTTGACATTTTCAGTAAGTTTTAATGCACTCATGATTTCAATTTTTACTTTTACTCTATTTTTAAGTAATGTAAAACCCAATCAAGACTCAACCCTTAGGTAAGATCGTGGTATAAACAGAATGGCCTGGGTGTATATTTGTTAACTTCTGATTTATAATCCCTGATAAACTAGACCTAATAGTGAATGATAAACTAGACCTTTTAGTGAACTATAACTTAAACTAACACTTTGTACTAACATTAGGAATGTATCTATTTTTTAAGCCATGTCTTTAAACAACCGTTTTTCAAATATCCTGCTTATAACTCATCTTTTATCATGAAGGCAAGCAATTATGGTTCTATAATTACTTCAAGAAAGTGAAAATTGTTTCACACTTCACAATAAGTATGTCTAGCTGGATTTTCAGAGCTGCTAGTGCATTTAAAAGCTGCATCCATTTGGCAAATTTGTGTATTATGGGTTCAATGCAAGACCATAGTAAACAAATGTTTTGCCCTCAGATTTCACTGTAAGCCTATAGCATTTTAATAATAGTTATTGTGAATTGTTTTCACTTAAGATTGACAATCCCTTGCAATCACAATTTGGATCTTTAGATTGGTTTGTGCAAATTATTTAGGTTTGGTAGTTTTGCAGATAAAGATAATGCTATCCATGGCTTTGCAAAATGTGTAAAAATTATATTAACATGTACTAACCTGCACCAACTAGTGGTAACAACCAAGTCTTGTAATTCAATAATTTCTTTGATTAATTGTGCAATATTTATACATCACATAGAACTTGCAATTGAATAAAAATGGTTCTTATCATAAGGTTTTTCTCTTATACTGGTATTGTGTTTCTCTGTTTCATGAAAATAATAAACATCTTACTTGGTTATTAATGGACACATTATATGGGATTTAAGGACCCTCTTATTGTTGGTGAAGGAGATAAAAAAAATATCAGACAAAACTGTTTGCAGAGATCATGCTATAAATGTGATAACATCCTATAATGCACTCTCAAGGATTGAAAGTCTTAAGCTACAGTGATTTTATTCTAAATCAAATCAATGGGCTTTTTTTACCATAATTTAAAAATCAATGGGTTTTTCTATAGAAAAAGGATTAAAATGAATGAAAGTAATGAGTTTTTGGAAAATTTTATGAGATTTTTTGGGCCAAAAATTATCACTGAAGCTATATATATACAATCTAGTAAAAGCAATGCTATAAATTGAGATAATGGCACTGCCATATTGCTGTATTTATCAGATCAGGAATAATGTCCCATGTAAGGAGACTTCCGCCTTATACAGTGAAGCCTCGTTTATGTGGACCCCGATTATCCGAATGTCTCGCAATCCGAACGAAATTGTAAGGGAACGGAATTATTTGCCAGTTTGTTGCAGACAACTTTTGTAAACAGTGTGGGAAAAGGAGATATTGCTCGTGACGAGCAATTTCTTCTTTTCCCACAATGTTTTCTGCCATATCAGAAGATTATTTTTGGGACGGTCGACAATTTGGCATTTGCTAAAGTGTTATAAGTATACACGTGCATACAGACCATTTATGTCTTAATGTGTATAAGAACATGCGCTACTTAATAAGTCCGGATGAATCGGTTATCCGGACATTTTGTTGGGAACGGACTTGTTTGGATTAACGAGAAATCACTGTATATAATTATGCTTCTGGAGGTTTTTCTTAATCAGGATAATTGTTATGCTCTGTGATATGCAAATATTTTCTTTTAACTATTATTTAGTGGTTTCTTTTTCATTTATGTTATAACTCCAAGACAGCTTGCAATCTGTTGGTAGCTAGGATATCTACATAGACCCTCCTAAGGTTTGGAATGGATTGATAAATAGTCTTTGGCTTGAGATATTTCCCATATAACTGGACCACACTGTAGAAGGCATGTCACATATTTATTCAAATTGTTTTGTGCTTAACAAACTAGTGGTGTAGTAACCGTTTATTACCATTTTAACTATTTAGTAGCTAGAGTTTACTAATTGAATGGTGTTATAGTTAGAAGTTATAGTTTGATATGGACAGTGGAATATGACGCTTGCTCGACAAATTATACAATTGCCTCTTAGTGTATAAAAATTTGAATTCAATGGAATCTCAAGACTGGGGTTTTTAACCCTTTCCCAAACAACAAATTTTGGACTATCTCAAATTGAAAGAGTTTGCAGACGATATTTCAAAACTTGATGAAATTGAAAAATATTTGTCAGATAGAGCAGAAAACCTTGTGGGAAAAGGAAAAATTGCTCGTTACGAGCAATTTCTCCTTTTCCCAAATTGTTTTCTAAAGTCGTCTGCAAAAAAGTGGTCAAATGTTGTTACTGTTTGGGAAAGGGTTAAGACCAGTATTAGACTATTCATATTATGTAATAATATTCATACATGTATTTGCAAATGTCAACCTCTCTTTTTTCCACTATTTGCTTCAAATGAATTTAGTATAATCATTTTTGTCGGCAAGAAACCCAAGTCACTTGACTCAAGTGCACAGATGTACGGTTTAAGCCTGGCTATCTTAACACTTTGTCTTAAAATGATTTCTTCTATTTTCTTCAAGAAATTTGCTTTAGTTTAAAGTGTAGTTATTGATTTATGACTTTTCTTTTGTTTATATCACTTGTTGAGGGTTCAGTTCAAGACTGTAGAAGACCTGGCCATTGTTGAGGATTTTCTGTTGTCTTAAATTGAACCATCTTAAGTTAAAAGATATTCTGAAAAACTTCAGTTTATCAGTCCTGTACAAATGGGGATGAAGTAGGAAAAGATTCTTTATTAACCTTATGCCTCTAGCTTTATTCAACTTCTTAAAAGATGTTGACAGACTCATCTCCTATACCTAGTATCGCAATGATCTTTTCACTCAAAACATATTAATATGGTATTATGTGATCTTTGAAAATTTAAAGCAACAGTCAAAGAAAATTACGTTTTGGGTTATAACTCCTTCTGAAAACAGGAGATTTCTTTTTTGTCTGTACATGCACTTTTGATATTAAGATGCTTAATGGTTCCTTATAGTGCTAGAACCAACTTCATGCTTATACAAACAGGTAAGTTCGATCACTTGCTAAGTTGCTACTCTGGGTAACTTTCCTCAACGAAATTAATCAGATATTGAAGGTCTTTGAAAGCAGATTACCCAGCAATCTAAGGGTTAAATAGGTCTTCACATCATGCTTCTGGGAAACAAGTGATGAATTATGTTGCTTTTAAGGCATTCTGTACTCTATAAAATATTCCTCTTGGAGTCTTCTTAGTTCTTGTTTTTATTATGTATTTGTTTTCCAAAACTCTATAAAATATCCCTAATCTAAACTCTTATTTTGTTTTGTATTTGTTTTCCAGGCGTCTTTGTGATGAGGAAGATGAGCTCAGCGAGGTGGAGCCAGACGCCGTACCCACGGAAGTGCGGGATTGGCTAGCTCTGACCTTCACACGCTCCATGAGCAATATCAAACGACGCGGGGAAGAGAAACCCAAGTTTAGAAGTGTTGCGAATGCAATACGTGCAGGAATTATGGTGGACAGGTAAGTGCTTGTTTGACTTCTTTCAAGGATTATGTGAGCCACAGTGGTGCTGAGGTAAAGTGTCAGCCACTTGTAATGAGGGCCCCGGGTTCTATCCCCATTAGGTGTGGTGAAAATTGCCGGGACTAACCGAGAAATGTTTGTGGGAGTACTGGTGTAGTATCGGGAAGCAGTCATCTTGAGTGAATTTAACAAGCTTCAAGCTGTGATGTTATACAAAGAAGATAGAAGATAAGTAAAAGGGATTATAAGGTAGCTAAGGCATCATGCCACTGTGAGCTGAGCAAAATGATGCATAGAGAGGGTTTTGTTTAATACTTTATCAACATTTGGTCAAATCCTATTTAGTGAAAAGTCATTAGAGTTTTCTTGAACAGACAATTCTAAAGAGTGCCAGTAAAATCGTTTCTAGAAGATGGATACAGAAGATGAACAGGGAACTAGACTTCATATCTTGTAGATAGCTGAAATACTGTTGATGCAATTTAAAGTCCACAACAAACATGGTATATTCGTTTTGAGAGTCTGAAGTCATAGTGCAAGACTGTTCCCACAATGTTTTCTGCCCCATCAGAAGATTATTTTCCAATTTCATCAAATTTTGAAATGTATTCAGCTAACTCTTTCAATTTGGGACAAGGTACTGTCAATGTTACTGCTTTTATAAAATTCCCAATGAATATCTTATTACAGAATATACAGACGTCTCTCCAGTTCAACAGGACTAAATGTTCCTCCTCATGTTCTTCTAATATTAAAGGTAAACATTTACCATTGTGTATGGTAAATATAGCATGCTTCTTCACTGAACTAAGTATTGTAAACCATTCTACATACTATTTGTTACAGACTTTATGCAAAGAATATTCCAGAGATGGCGGTAAATGTATACATTTTACCATGCATACTTGCTCATAAGTCATATTTTCTCAGCTATTTCTTTGATGAAGATGATTTTCCATCAAATTTCTTTTTTAAGAAAAAAACATTGGAGAGAGGAGAATGTATTGTTTCTAAACAAATTCATCTTTTTGTCCCAATGTTTTGAATTTTATAAAGCATTGGAAATATGTTGATAAAAATGAAAACTGACTATGAGCAGGGATCAATAGTTAATAGTTCATAACAGTTCAATGTTTTCACGTAAGTTCTTGTTTACTTCATATAAAGGATTCTGTGCAACCGTCATTAATTACCCAGTATATATTCAGGGGTTTAGTGCAAGAATGTAATAGTGAATAACTTACTATAGTTTTGCATTGAACGCTCAATATGTGCTGCAATTAACTTAAAAGTTAGGGCATTTTTTAGACTTCAGTGTTTCGAGGGTCTGATACTTGCATGCAGTGGTCTAGATATTGGGGTGTAGGATCTAGTACATATAGTATTTAACACATTACCGAACAATACCAACTTTTAACCAGTTTGTTGCAGACAATTCAAGAAACATTGTTGGAAAAGGAGAAATTGCTCTTAACGAGCAATTTCTCCTTTTCCAACAATGTTTTCTGCCTTATCAGGAGATTATTTTTCAATTTCATCACATTTTGAAATGTCGTCTGCAAACTCTTTCAATTCGGGACAGTCGAAAATTTGGCGTTTGGTAAAGGGTTAAGAGATGGAATGAAAAAGTAAGTCACAGGGAAGAAGGTCCTGCTTTGCCCAGTGGTTACGGTGGCGGACTTATAACTTAGAAGATCTTGAGTTTGAACCCCATCAACTGCACTGGTTTTGTGGGAGTGACCTTTTGCGTGTCAATTCAGAGCCCTAGCCTAGTACTAGTTAATCCAGGGAAGCTGCTACATAACTGAATAAGTGTTGACATGGCCTTAAACACCATACAAACAAACAAACAAAAAGCCACTGTAAAACATCTCTGGCAATGACTGTTTGCAGTTTTATGTGACATGGGTAGCCTTTCGGTTCAATGTCTTTTCCCCTAACCCATATACTAATAGATTACCAAGAAAAAATGATTAACCTCTTATAGTGCTGGAACCGACTTCATGCCTATGCAAACAGAATAGATCCAGGCCAGCTGCCAAGTAAATTGGCGGCGGCCTGTGATCTAACCTGCACAGTTTTTGTTCTCTGAGTATCTTTACATCAAAATTAAGCAGAAATTTAAGGTTTTGGAAACCAGACGAAACAAAAATCTATTTTTAGCATTACCCAGCATTGTAAGGGTTAAACCAACAGCTGAAGTTCTGACATACTGTTCAAGAACAAAAATGTATCTGAATCCAAATGATGATTAATTTGTAATATGGACACATTTTTTTTGTCCAGCCATTTTTTGTTACATCCATAATCACTTGGTGTCCAACTTTTTTGAAAATTCTAACATGCATTACAGTAATTAATTTCTCATGCATTGTCAAGCCAAAATCAAAACCTTACATATTTCCAAAGAGGAAGATAAACTTATTGGTATTTTTCAAGTTAAATCAATTTTATACTCACATTGATTAGTGATGTAACTTTTGACGGCATGCTTAAAAAACGGTTGAAGATAAATTAAATGGCATTTTCCACTTTTGAAACTAATAAATTTAGCAATCCTTCTCTAAATGTATCAAAACCCTAGACAATAAATATGAGTTATCACAAAACTAATTTCAACAAGCCTAGCGCGCTGATTTAAGATAAGATGTAACGATGGACACAAGCAATAAACGCTTATTGCAACATGGCGCAAAGTGATCGGGTCATAGTTACATCTCGGCATTTGCTTTGTTTTAGAATTATCTTCATCAACAAAAAATATATGTAATATCGCTCAATGAGAAATTAAAAAAAAATGTATTCAAAGAAATCATCTTTAAGACAGCTATCGATGGAAACTCTTCTTTTATCGTGATAAAAGAGTACGAGATGTAACAGTGACACAGCAAGCTCTTCAAAATCATGTTGTCCCTGTTACATCTTAAATCATTTATCCGTATTCGGTCATAAATGCTAGTCATGTTTCGGAATAAATGCATTCAATAGACGTATAAGCTGAACATGAACTAATTCAACTCAGTCATCTTTACCATAGCCCGTCCGCACAATATGTATTTATCGAAGGTTAACATCGGCATGGCGTGACGATGGGTGGGGTACTCAAGATCGTTATTGCGTCATCAATTTTACATAAATATCACCGTTTTCTGCATGAACAACATGATCTTAGGTGCAGGGATAATAATGTCGGCTCGGAAGCATGGCTTTGTTGCTCTTATAATAAAAATAAGTACAGTTTTTCTTTACTCGTGGCGTAACAAAATTTAAACTTACCCCCGCTTGTTTGCTTCCCCTGCCATCTCCATAAAAACAAGGTCAAAATTAGCGCGAATTGAAACTTCCGGTCGCTTATATCCAAAGAAAAAATAAACGCTAGCTTTCCACTATACGATACACAGTTATTTGAAACAATCGGTCTCTTTTCATTTATTCACGACGTAACATATTTGACAACCCTAATACCCCCATATGAGGTTGGTCGTTTTTCGGGGGGTTTCAGTGTTCTCAGCATATTGTTTCCTCAACGGATTACTTTTATACGTTTTGCGCAACGTAACAACGCAGTGTTTTATGCGAGCATCATCAATACTATTGTGTTATGGATATTTAATTACGACGTAACATGTTTGACAATAAAAGTTACGTCACTAATCTATTTTTTTTAAAGAGATTTTCTAAACAAACTATGTAGTTTTCGATAATCATTTCTCTTTATTTTTAAACATTGATCTTTTGAAAAATAAACACTCGAAGTTTGTTCCACTTTTCAAGGTTTCATATTTAGTTTCATGAACAAAAGAAATACCCCATAGAATAAATGACACCCAAAATGTCAAAATAATCGTCATTTCTTTGTTGTTTTCAATACTACACGTATGCATCACACACAAGCTTTGGGTTACATAATGACAGCAGATAATATTCTTTCTCCTCCAAACAAACTTTATGGTACAACGCAAAGGAGAGCAAAGATAATTCAGAATATCAAAAAGTATTGGGGATGTAACGAAAAGTGGCTGGACAAAAAAAATGTGTCCATATGTATTTTTTGGTTAGGGTATATGAAATTTTGAGATTCGTCAAGCTTAAACTTACCACAATAAGTAAACCCTATATTCTATGAGAAACTTTTGAATTCAAATTTAAATCTTCTCTTCTTTATTGTTAGTGTTTGGTTCAAGTTGTTTTGATTTATGTTTTATTAAGAAAGGTTATGTCCCAGCTTATGGACAGAATGGCAATCATTGTATCAAGTATGGGCAGTCAAGCTTCGGGCAGGGGTGGCAAAATGAATTGTCCACATTGCAAAGCTTGGCAAAATGCCTTAACCCCTTACCAAACAATAATGACATTTTACCAGTTTGTTGCAGACGACTCGGGAACAATTTACTCTTTTCCTATAATAATTTCTGTCCTATCAGAAAATTGTTTGTTTACCAGTTTCATCACATTTTGAAATGTCGTCTGCAAACTCATTCAATATGGGACAGTCAAAAATTTGGTGTTTGGTAAAAGGTTTATAGACAAGTGAATTTTTACTGAAATTTACTGTAGAATCATTATATGGACAAATGCAAGAAAAGATTTGGCATTTACAGAAAAGTGAATCAAAACCAGAGTTCACCACCCTTATTTGCTATTCATCCAATGATTATGTGATAATAAATTTTGTATGTAATGTGAAAAACCAGTAAAACAAACAGTATTGTTTATACATTATTGAAACCCAAATTAAACGTACAAACTGTTATTATTTCAGCACCTGGATGACTGGTCCTTCAACGTCTTTAATGTGAACAGTGCCTCGGACGGACATGCCCTCAAATACGTTGGATACGAACTCTTGCAAAAATATGACTTAATCACAAAGTTCAAAATAAACAATAGTGTTCTGGACACGTTCTTGTTAGCGCTGGAGACGGGTTACGGGAAGTACAAAAACCCGTACCACAATCTGGCTCACGGAGCCGACGTGGCCCAGACTGTTCATACTATCTTGTCTCAAAGTAAATTAGTGGTAAGTATGGGAGAGCAAGCACAGGCGGCAAGGCTTGTTTGTGTTATATAACAGGAGCCCATTAAAGGCACCTTCCCAATTGAAAATTTCCCAAAATTAGTAGGCATGGGCACCTTCCCAATTTAGGCATAAAAAAGCCCTGATCACTTGACAAGAGTTTACAAAAAATATCAGAACAAGATGGCCATGTCACATGTATATTTGCTTTTTCAGCAGATTTCTTTTATTTTCCACTATTTTAAACTTTCCAGTTCTGGTGGTATATGATAATCCATGGTTTATTATGGCGTTACGTGTAACACTCAGTGGAGAAATCCCAGTTGTTGGGTGATGTTTTAAGGCCATTTGCATTCCTCGACTCGAAATTCTGTGCAGGGTCTAAGAGGGACCAAAACGACCAAAATGAAAACAACATTCACTGGCAGTTGCTGAAAATTGATCGTCGGAACATGGCGTACATAGAAAAGTAGAAAACAAAAGTAATCTGCTGAAAAAATGCATGAATACCTGCACATGCACATTCATGGGCGCCACCATTTGCAATCTGTTTATATCGTTAACATTGATCGCGTGATCACCCTGCCTGATGTATGCAAGTGTGACACAGAGTGTGTATCCAGTGTCATTGGGATCCATGTGTCTACTGTAGATGTGAAGTTGAAAGCTCTTATGGGAAATGATGTTATTGCTTGTAAAATCATTGTTGGAAAAGGAGAAATTGCTTTCACAAGAAATTTCTCGTTGTCCAATAATTATTTTCAATTCTTCATTCAACAGTCATATTAGAACAAAATGTCTTCATTAATTAAGAAGTCCGTGATATTAACCCTTATAGTGCTGGAACAGACTTCATGCTTTTGCAAAGAGATTGGCATGGGTGAAAGTTTTCCGGAAGGTACAGGAGGTTCCGGTTTTTAAAAGGCCTCTCGGGCCGTTTCTCCAATTCATGCAAATCCGTTGAGAATTTTTTGGGGGGAGGGGGGGGGGTAAGGCCCTGACGCGGCCTGTCTAGTCCCACTTCGCTTCGAAAATACGGAAGCTGTCAAAGTTTCTAAACAGCTGCCTTGCGTTCAAGAAGGAAAACGTTTGGGAATTGTTTGCTAATTGCCGCAAATCCGTAAAATTTTACGACATTTACAAAATACGGAAGCTATCGAAGTTTCAAAACAGCTGATTACCGAGCGACTCGGCAATGAAATAAATAGAAATGACGGAAAAGACCGAGTACTGCCGAATCGGTAATCAACTGTAAATAAATCGATCGATTTGGTTGGTTAGATTGGTCCAATCAAATCGCTCGTATCTTATTCTGTTAGGCTTTGTAAGCAACGAAGATGGCGCGTCAATGTAAACAAACAAATTATTCGACGGAACGAATTGTTCTGTAATAATTCACCATAGCGTCACGATTATGAAGTTTTTACCCGTAGACTATAATACGAAGGAACTTGAGAAAGCTGTGAAAAACAAATGGAGATGGGAATGGTTAAAAGAGTGTGACAAAAACGGTGACAAATGGGGCCTTTGGCTCGCAAAGCCAGACGTCGCCGGAATAGCGTTTTGTTCAGTTTGCGCCAAGACGATCAAATACGGATCGAGTGGGTAGAAGGGACTGAAATCTCACTCTGATGAACCATATCATCTTAGAAACAGAAAGACTATTGTCATAAACCAGGTAAGTTTTTTTTTTTTTTTTTTTTAATCAATCATGAAGTTTGATCAATCCATGGGTACACATGGCACCTCATCATCTCAAAACGATGTTTAATGCAACCAGGGTCATTGAAGTAACTTTAATGACTCAAAATACATATTTTTATTTCAATTTTGGTCTATTTTGGTATTTTATTGACTTTGTCCAGATTTCTTGTCTCAAAGGCTATTGCTATATTGGCTGACGCCTTAGAGTTCAGAGTCAATCGTGATTTTAATGTCAGATTTCTCTGCACAGATTTTTTATGCACGTTTAACAGCCTTTGATATACAATGGAATATGAAATCAAACATACCCATTTGGGGCTCAACTATTATCTTTCAATGTGTGAAGTTTCAAAAGTGTCACTATTGTATTGATTTCCAAAATTTTGATTAAAATCATACACATAAAAAGTGCCAAAAAAATGTAAACGTAGAAGTCTGAAACATCCAAATGGCTGAGCTACGTGACAGGTTCCAATAAGTAGGCCAACACTCAAATTTTCATGTATCACTGTAAATAACAGTGAACACAAATAACCAGAGTACAATATTTGTGAGCATTTGACACTATACTTCAACTTAAATAATTTGCTCCATATTTTCCTGATTTGATTCTATACTTTTGTTCCTGCTTATTTGAAAAGATGGATTTATGTAGAATTCAACTGTTGTATTAGGTACGAATCCATTTTGAATAAGACGCATACATTATTCCCATAGTGTACTACGGAATGTGATTATGTTAATATTGCTGATGGTCGTAAACAAAATGGATGTCGAAAGCTTTACTTTGAGCTTGATTGATGTTAATTGATAGATATCTCGCTCATTAGGTGTATCGGGTACTAGTGTGGGCTGAGACGTGACTAAAACTTTCAATTTATGTGTTTCAGGTTTCTTTATTCTTGTCAGTCCCTTTGAACATGAAATATTGCTAAAGCACAATGAATGTCCAAATGTTGAAAAAGCTTAGTTCATGGATCCGATCATCATTGAGACTTTTTATTGACTCATGGCTTAATACATAGATTCCGGGTCTACCTTAGAGCTATTTCTCAACATACAACTAAAGAACAATTAATTTTTGCTATTGTTTAAAATTCTATAATCAGAAAATCCTTTAATTTCCATAGCCTCCATTCTAAACACCCTGTAAATATGGAATGTAAATCTTTAAAAAAAAAAAATCATTTTCCTCATAGGTCTGATATAGAAAACTGGAAAAAATCTTTGACATTTATGACCTTTCTGTTTCAGGTTCTACCAGGTTCATCCAAGGCTTCTGAAAAGACGGAAGCAATTCAGGACCGTGTAGCTGCAGTACGAGCAATTACAACAGCTTTCATAAGTGAGCATTGCTTGTCATTCAACATTGCTGAGGATCTTCTGAATCTTGCCAAACGACTGAGTCAGGACAAACAAGCCTTGGACAAAGCCACACTATCCAAAACAAGTGCTACGTACATAACTACACATGGTGTCGCCGAACATTTCAAACAAGAAATGAAGCAGAAGGTCAAAGAGAAGTATGTCTCTCTCAACATTGATGAGGCCACAAACAACAACAACGATAAAGTTCTGAACATTATGATTCAGTACTTTGATGAGGAGACAAACAAAGTTGAGCTACGCCACCTTGGAACTCGGATACAGAACCTTTCCACAGCAAAGGACATCCTTGGATCAGTAGAGAGTGTGCTAGTGCTTTAGTATAATTCTCCTTTCTATGAATGAACGTCCAAAAACAACACGAGTATGAATGTAAAGCGTCTAGTACTATGACTCATTCATAAATATCTATAGTTTATTTTACGGAACTTTATACCCCGTTTGTGTTCACTTCACCCCAAACTAGTCAAGTTAATGTTTTCATGTTTTCTTTTCTGTATCTTTAATTATTATTTACATATTAAACCCCCACTAATACGCGCCTCTGGCATTGTTTGACACGGGGATAACAATTAGCAGATTAATTATGTGATTCTGAGGGGTATTGTTAGGTGTGTAGAGTGTCATATCTGTCTATTATCCGGACCGATTTTTTCAGTCCAGTACAACCGAAATCAGTCCAAAACCGGCATTTTTATGATCCCTGCTTGTAACTATGATAATTTTTCAATGGGTGACATACATGATGATGTACGTTTTCTAAGTTGTTGGTACAATTGATTTTTCTTTTTATTCTTTAATAGACTGATATCTATCAATGATACGTTTTTGCTAGTGTGAATGTTATTTAAGCTCTGTAAGTGGTTTGTATAAGTATTTGGTACCATTGCTTTGGTTTATTTTAGGGACTGATAATTATGATTGTTATAATTCAATAAGATGTTTTATGGGCCAGAGGCATAAATGTACCAATAATATGTTAAAAGTTCAAAGTTTATCATGTTGACTATAGTATAATGAAAAAGAAATTATATTAATGTTGAAATTTACTCACTCTTGTGTTATTTCTTCTAAATCCTCTTTTTCAAACTTATATAGCCCTAGGGGTGCATCAGGGAAAATTTGTTTACATAGTTGATTTAGCTTAGATAGCTCCTATATGATCTGTTTCTCCTGAATCTACTTTGTTTGACTTCATTTTTCCTTCTGGCAGAACATAGAATTGTTTCTAAGTTATTGACACATTTTGAGTCAGGAAGATGGATTTCTACCATCTTAAATTGCTGGAATCCAGGAGCTTCCGGGGGCCTCCGGCCCCCTGGACCCCTGGCCAGGGCTTTGCCCTGGACCGACAGGGGGCCCTGCGGCCCCCTTGACCCCCAGCTTAATTTCAGGTTTTTCAGAATTTCCAACTTTCACCCATGGATTGGATCCAGGCCAGCTGCCAAGTAGATTGGTGGTTGGCCCATTATCTAGCCTGTTTGCTACTCTGAGTATCTTTCGTCATCATAATTAATCAGATATTTAAGTTTTTGAAAGCATACAACACAAAAATCAATCTTAAGAGAATTGCCCAGCATTGTAAGGGTTAGAGGTAACATAGCTGTCAGTGTTGTATAAATAACATTTGTGATTGATATGTGTTTACAATCAGAGCAACTTATGGCTTTTACTGAATTACATTGAAAGTCTTGTAAAAATACTTGGAAGAAAAATAGCTCAAAATTGTTAAACAGGTAATAAATTATTTGTTTTGGTACCTGACACAATGTTCATATTGTTTTGATTGAGTATACATGTACCTCTATATCATCCTTATTTGAGTTTGCTAATAAAAAGCTTTCTATTTCAGAACTGGTTAACAGATTTAGAAGTATTCGCAACAATTGTGGCAGCTTTACTACATGATTTTGAACACACAGGGACGACAAACAACTTCCATATTCAAACCTCGTAAGTATATACCAATAGTTATCCCTTTACCAAACACCAAATTTTCGACTATCCAAAATTGAAAGAGTGTGCAGACAACATTTCAAAAAGTGATGAAATTGAAAAAATAATGTTCTGACAGGGCTGAAAACATGGTGGGAAAAAGAGAAATTGCTACTTAAGAGAAATTGCTCGTTAAGAGCAATTTCTCCTTTCCCCATATATTTTTTCCAAAGTCGTCTGCGACAAACTAGTCGGACGTCGCTGATGTGTGGTAATGGGTTATAGCCTTGTTTTACCATTTTAGGATATTTATATACCCCTTTGGAATAGATGATAACAGAAAATATTGTGGGGAAAATTCAATTTAACTATGAGGTAACCCTGTCAAGACTGCAAAGAAATAAACAGAGAGGATTTTTAGCAAATCTAAGGGCTCAAATATTTCAGGAGTTGTCCTCAATGTTAATAAATTATTTTATGACAATATTTTCTCTGTTAAACTTGGTGTATTGCAGAATCAAAGTGTGGCATTGTTATATTGTAATAATGTCAGTCCGAAGTGGCATTGTTGTATTGGTTTGAAGTGGCACTGTTGTATTGGTTCGAAGTGGCACTGTTGTATTGGTTCGAAGTGGCATTGTTGTATTGGTTTGAAGTGGCACTCTTATATTGTTATATTGCAGGTCCCAAGTGGTAGTATATATCAGGTTCCAAGTGGCACTGTTGTATTGTTAGAGGCACTGTTGTATTGTTAGAGGCACTGTTGTATTGTTAGAATGCCGGTCTAAAGTAGCATTGTTATATTGCTTGTTCGAAGTGACACTCTTATATTGTTCAGGGTTGTCATTAATTTTTGGAGTAAGAGGCCAACTTTCTATTTTAGGGGGCCAATGATGCAAACAGCCAACAAAGATCTTGTGTTACTGGCCTCCTATCATATCCTTTATTATTTGAGCAGACCTAAAAGTCATTTGAATCAGGCAAATTGGCCGGAAGCTTGCTCTTAATGACCTCCCTGATTGTTGTATTGCAGGTCCGAAGTGGCACTGTTGTATGTTTATCTTATTGCAGGTCCGAAGTGGCACTGTTGTATAATGACCGAGCGGTCCTGGAGAATCACCACATCAGTGCTGGGTTCAGGCTCATGAAGGAGGAGGAGACCAACATCGTGTCAAATCTGAGTAAAGAAGAATACAGGTGTGTTATTATAAAAAAAACTATAATTACCACATTTTGAAGGTATGATGGAACCTTTTCAATTTAGTTGTGTGAAGAGGTCATTTCCCATGAGACTGGAGGTCTCTAGGAATATGACTCTCTTAAAATCAAATTGGAACCAATGTAGTTCTTACCAGTATGGCCCCCTATAAATGCAGGAGATTTAATAAGGTCATTGTAGACCACATTTGAAAAAGAGTAGGGACATGAGACAGACAGGTTTGTTTGGAGAAATGTCTATATTTTGTTGAATAGACATGCAATCACAGTGAACAATAATTTACTATTTACAAATTACATGTAAATGGGTAAGCCATTGAATCAGGCAATACTTTGCCATCTTAACCCTTAGAATGCTGGGTACTTTTCTTAAATAGATTTTTGTGTCATCTGCTTTCCAGAACCTTAGATATCTGCTTAATTTTGATGAGGACAGATATTCAGAGTAGCAGACAGTTTAGATCACAGGTCTGCCACAAATCTTCTTGGCGGCTGGTCTGTGATCTAACATGTTTGCAAAAGCATGAAGTTGGTTCCAGCACTATAAGGGTTAAAGAAGTGCAGTTAATTTCTCTATATCTTGTTTCGTTTCAGAGAGTTCCGAAATCTAGTGATAGACATGGTGCTAGCAACTGACATGTCCTTTCATTTCCAGCAGATCAAGAATATGAAAAATCTGCTGAGCATGCCAGAAAAGTAAGTGAACTGATCATGTCATAAATCTGAATAGATGTTTCAGGTAGAAATAGGCAACTCTCATTGGCTTTTTGGTGAATGAATGCTTTACTGGTCACTGGCTCTGTATTTATACATGGAACTTACAAATACCAAAGTGCTAAATGTTTTAGTTTAAAAAATGTTTTAGTTTTAAGCATCTTTGTGCTAAACATAATTTAAGCTTGTCCTCTGTTTGTTTAAAGAATTGGATTTTATAAATTAAGGCTTATTTAGAAAACCTAAATGATTTAGTGAAAACTTAAGTTAAGAATAAAAGAAATTGTTAGATTTCGAAGACATCTAGATGTAGATATTTCAAATTGAATTTCTTTATTTAGTAGTGATAAGGAAATTAAAAAGAAGTTAATTCACTTAGATAGTGTGCTGTTTTTTTTCTAATGCTTATATCTTTTCTAAGCACTTTATTCAAGATTTTTCTCAAAGCTTTTGGTAGGTATCAAAATACTAAATATTGGAGACAAGAGTAGAATTTTTGTTTTATGATATTTGCGCATGTTCAAAAACCCTGGTTCTAATCCTGCAAGATTTTCTGTTACAGCATAGACAAATCGAAAGCTTTGTCTTTGGTGTTACATTGTGCAGACATAAGTCACCCGGCTAAAGAATGGAGCATACATAAGAAATGGACTGACCTCCTGCTTGAGGAATTCTTCAGACAGGTTGGTTGTTGTTATCTCCCCTGCAAGTTCAATACCTATTACAGGTACAGTTGCATCTTCACAAGAGCTCTTGGCTGACAGATGGAATGTCAATGGTTCTTACCATCTTGTTCAGATACTTATAGTCAGTTATGTTTTTGATTACCTATAATCACATACGAGCTGGTCATGATAGCTCATACAGTGAAAAACTGTTGACTTAATGTAAGTTTATCACAGTTTCAAGCTAAACTGTTATTATTATCCAATCTTTCATCTGTAAATGTGGATATTTCTTCAGTTTTGACACTAATCTGTAAGTGCATTGAACTTACTGATTATCAAGTATAACACCAAAAAATGTTGATTTTTCATTCTTTACTTTGTAATAACGCACTTTGATGCACCTACAGCAGGGTAAGGTATTGGAAACCATGGTTACGAAAGGAGAAAATGCTTGTTACGGTAATTTCTTCTTTTTCATCTAACCTGTCGTTGAAAACGATGTTATGTTTGAATCTCTATTATTAAAGGAGATGTGTCTTCTGAATTGCCCAGATTAAAGTCATCAGATGAAATTTAAAGTTTATGTAACTTAATTTTTTTTCCATTACGAAATTGGAATGAAACAAGTGTATCAAAAGGTGAATTGCTCATCTTGAGCGAATTATCCCTTTGACACAATTATTTTTGCTGCAGGTTTGTTAAGAAAATACAAGGGAAAGGATGATGTTCATTGTTATCTAAAAGAATGTTTGTACATTTGTAATAGGGGGATCGAGAGCAAGAACTGGGACTTCCATTTTCCCCACTCTGTGATAGAAAAAATACTCTGGTTGCTGAGTCTCAAATTGGTGAGTAGAATTTAAATACTGTAGAAGGACTTTATGTTGTAAGTCATGAATACTGGCACATGACTGAATACACTTTAGAATTGAGATGCTTAAAGATTAGAAATTTGAAACAGGATCTAAAATTTGGAAGAGTTGAAGAAGTTTTTGATGAAATAAAGCATGAATTTCTATTTCTCAAGATACTTTTCCAAAGATGGATAAATCAAGCCATGTATGAAGTGGTGTTGGATGTTATCCTGACCAAAGGCAAATTTCTTTCAAGAACAAAACATCAATAGAGATAATTCAGACCATTGAAAAAACATTCAATTAATATGTTTCGTTGCATGGTAATCTTTTAGTTATCAATTGTACACACTTTATTATTATATTGTCTGATGTTTTGAGGGGTCAATCCCCTCTTTCTTAAAAAAAAATATCATAACCATTTGTCTTACAATTAGCACTAACCACTATGTGAAGACAAACTGTTTAATATAATCCTTGAAGAAGAGTATCAGGCAATATAAATTGTGTGCAATTATTAATCAATATATCAGATTTGATGATAATTTTGGCTTGATTGACATCATCACACTGCACAAACTGATAAGGGATCAGTTTTAATGAATAATAAATCATTTTTAATCAATGCTAAACTAGAAAGATTAAATGTTGCAGATATTGCTCAAGAAACAATGCCATTCCTCTTTGCAAATGCTGTTTAAAAAACATCACACATAAAAAGAAGGTTGTTTCTATACATGTCCTTACTTTTATCTGTCAATGTTTCAACTTGTTACTTATTTCAGTCGTAAAAGATCCGTATGAGGTTGATTGAAAAATTGGTTTGTTAAGCTGAAATAAACTACTATTTGCAAAATTTCAAGAGAAGCTATAAGCATGAATGATAAATTGTGAATGTAACATTTTGTTTTACTCCAGAGTCTTAATGCAATTAACACTGATTCCATTTTCCCCATGTAGGTTTTATTGACTTCATTGTGGAGCCCAGCTTTAACGTGATGGGCGATATGTTGGACAAGATCTTGACCCCATTACGGGCCCCGTCCCAGTCAAGCATTCAGGATGACGCCATCTCGGAGGAAGTGTTTGACAAAGAGAAGACACCGAGACCTGGGTCACGTTCCTCAACCAAGTCGACGGTCGTGGTGCGCTCATGGGAGGAGTGTCTAGGCAATAATAAGGGCCAGTGGAAAGCTATAGCAATAAAAGGTTTGTTTAGACTGCTTGGTTTGAGTGGTTTATGTTTACTCATTTCAGTTGTATTCATTTTAATGTCTCTTACTTACTACATTAATCCTGAATTTATTTGTCATCTGCTGCAGGAGTCCCAGTCACTGGGGTGGGCAGCAGGCAACTAGATTTTCTGATACCCAATTTCCAATTTATTCTGTCCATTGGGCTGACACTGACAAGGTTGAATTCGTCCCTGTGGTCTGAAATTCAAGTAACCATTAGTTTAGTTTAAACTTATTAGTTTTACATGGATTTTGAAACAAGTTCATACAACTTAAATTAATCAGTTTGATTCTGCTTCATGGATCTTTACCAGTACTCGTTCAGAGCGTGGATAATGAAAGGGTGCTGGCGAAACTGGCTTTTCACAGGATTCAAACCCAAGACCCTTGTGTCTCGAGGTTAACGTTCTACTCACGGACCACTGTCCTTGACTGTCCTTAAGAAACCATGAAAGGGAACAAGAAAGTAATCTTGCTTTTGAATGTACCATTATGTATGATACATGCTATGATGTCCTTTGGGTACAATTCAGCACTGGATCAGCAGTGTTTTAGATGAATATCAAAAAGGATTGTATTCTACAAAAAAAGATATGGTTGCTTTGGTTGTATTATAGGTGTTCTCTTAGAATCATGTCTTGGCTTTTATGCTTCTGAGATCAAAGCATTGTGTCAAACAGCTGAAACTTATTCTACCATTTTTGAATGATCACATAACCCTGTCTCCTTGTTCTCTAATGACTGTTAACTGTAAAGGCTTTTAAAATTGTCTGCATAAGTAAACATGTTTTTTGGTAACAATAGATGCAGAGGAAAGGAAGAAAAATAACCCTGATTCCGAGAAACAGCCTCAAGATTCCGAGAGACAATCAAAATCCACAGAGCCAGAAAAGCCAGAAGCAAGTAAGGAATCAAAGCAAGACACCACAAAGGACTCTAAAGAGAGCCCACCCACACCTAAAGGTAACAGTGCTTCGAAATGAGCGGCATTCTCTCCAACTCTTCCTGAATGCCATACTGTGAACATGTCTCTGTGATGGAATTGTGTGCATGGATCTTTCTCAATATGGTCTATCTTGTGTTACTGAATCTTATTTGTTCCCTCAGAAGAGGTCATCGACTCTTTCGCCGTTAAACTGAACTTTAAATTGAGTAATCTGTTGTGTAAATATGCTCTACATATAGAGGTCGAAATGTCACCATGTATTTATTATTAAGCTTAAATTATTGGCATATCTAATCTAAATGCTGCCTCAAGGACAGAAGACAGAAAATAGAATTTATCTTGGAACTTTGTTTTTACATTTTTTGTCAAAATGTGTAATTAACTATTGGATCAAAAGTAAGAATGTAACGAGAACTTAATCTTTAACAAACTGGTTCTGTTTTATATATACATTGGTGTCATACTACCTTTATTTTCTTGAAATTCATTCGAACTGATATAAATAACAATCTTAAACAAAACCTGTTTCAAGCAGTCACTATGCTAGATTAAGACATCAAAAGGATACCACATTGCTTAACTCTTTACCAAACGCCAATTTTTTGGACTGTCCCAAATTGAAAGGGTTTGCAGACGACATTTCAAAATGCGATAAAATTGGAAAATGATTTTCTGATAGGGTAGAAAACATTGTGGAAAAAGGAGAAATTGCTCGTTACAAACAATTCTTCCTTTCTCACAATGTTTTTCAGAGTCGTCTGCAACGAACTGATCAAATGTTGTTATTGTTTGGTAATGGGTTAACCAACCTGTATGTTTACCAGCCCATTGTGTAACTTGGTATTATAGCTGCTGCTTAATGATAAAGCTGAGCCGTAACCAGGTATTATAGCTGCCACTGTCTTAATGATAAACCCGAGCTGTAACCAGGTTATATTGTATAATTACATAGAAAGCAGCTTTAAACAGGTTTCTTTGATGCATATGGAAAGCTTGCTCTCTATTGACTGTCTCCTGACTATTTTCCTAAGTCTTGTATTGTACACTACAGTCACTCTACCTTCATCCTAAGTCAACTTTGTTTTCAGGTAAACAAAATAAAGTCACATGTACCTGTTTCTGTATAGTGTGAAAGAACCAATGACACAAAACGGCAAGAAAACCATGATTTGAATTTGTTAACATTGTTATGTATTTGCAAGCCTGTTGAAATTAACCTTCATGTATTTTTATTTAAAGTCTTCCGATAACTGTCTTCTCTTTTTAGTTTTCGCAGAACTTCAAAGAATTATTCTAGTTGGTATTAAGTAATATTTGCTTGATTAAGATTGAGGTTGTGTAAGATACTTTTTTCAAAAGTTAGTTGTTTTGAATGACAGGGAACAAGCAAGGTTGTCATTAATATATATTTGAAAAAAGTGATTAATTGCTTTAATCTTGCATTCAGTCAATAAAAAAGTTAAAGGCGCCGGGTTGGCCTGCTCTACTTTAGGCTGTTGTATTTTAGTTATTTTAAAATACTTTCTGTTGATGTCATTCAGATTTACGGTACATCTTTCTTGGGAAAATAATTCAATGTTTATCTTTTATCCCTTAGTAATTCAAGTGTGATATTAAATGTATTGAAAACATGTGATCCATGATATTGAATGAAATTGTTGTGTTCAAGTTTATTGGTTGTTAAGTAAGTGTAATGCTTTTACGTAAGATTGACTTGTTATTGGTAACGTTCGTTGCAACTTTGACTGATTGTAAGTAAACTGTTACCTTATATGTCTTCCTGTATATATGAACTGCAATAAACAATTTTGCCTCTTCTATCTTTATGATGTCCAAAAATCATCTGAGCAGATTTCAAATCTTTTTCCGATGCTAAGGGATGTTTTATTGCATGTGTATCTGATCTTAGATTTATTTAATTGATTAAGGTACAGGGTGTTTGTTGAAAGCTGCATTTACCTGAACTACAATCAATTTTGCATAACTAAAATTTGATAAACCTTACCTGAAATCTGTTCAGAATATTTTGGATTTGTTGAATGTATGTAAAACCATGTCTGTATTTCCGTCTTTCTAAACAAAACAGATCACTTCTACAGTAAAGGTTTGGCTTAAAATGCAAATAAACAACCCAAATTTTGAATCTTAGTTTTCCATTCAAATGGTTATTAATTAGTAATTTGAAAATTACACACATTTTATTCAAGATGTAAAAATTGTGTATGTTTTCCTCTTAACCCTTTACCCAACAATAACAACATTTGACCACTTTATTGCAGACGACTTAAGTAAACATTGTGGGAAAAGGAGAAATTGCTTGTGACGAGCAATTTTTCCTTTTCCCACAATGTTTTCTGCCCTATCAGAAGATTGTTTTCCAATTTCGTCACATTTTGAAATGTCCTCTGCAAACTCTTTCAATTTGGGACAGTCTAAAATTTGTTGTTTGGGAAAGGGTTAAAGAGTTTTGTCGGAAGAATGATTACAATGTATGTACATGTATGTATGATTTCATCTCAAACTGTGTCGTACAACTCTACGCCTGATTTCCAATTCCTTTCTTTCTATTGAGGTTGTGTGGGCTGGATCATGAAAAAGCAAGAAATAAAAGCCTTGGTAAACAAAGATCCCATACAGAAAAATATTTTAACACTCTCAACATATACATGTCACAATTTTCTATACTTTGTCATTCTAACTTCGATAGCTCAATGCAAGACTATAGTATTGTAGGTCATTTACGAAAGTAATGCACTTACTAAATTGCATTGATCTCTCAAATTGAAATGAATTGACCTTTAATATGTTAAATTGATTTCCAAAGTGAAGTTTAGATACAAGAATATTCATTTTAGCTTTGTCTACTCATTTTAGACCAGCAAGCCAAGTATATGGTATCTTTTTCTGAGAGATCTAGCACACATGATAACTCAAATCTCTTATCAGTCAACAGTTTTCGTGGTATATATTTTACGACAACATTGTGACAATATGAGATGTTTTTTCACTAAAACTTTCTCGTTCTGTTACAACTGTTCAAGCAAATTCAAGAATGTCAGATGTTTCTTGTAATTCGGCCTATTTCAAAACCCCATGTGAAGAACGAAAATGTAAATTCATTGTTTTCATTGATAGGATTGTGTTAAAGAACGTAAAATCTGTAAATTTTCTTCTGCATCAAGATAAAGCCTATTGATGTAATATGTTCCCTTATGCTGTTTCTTCAACTGATCAGCAATAATTGAGGAAATTTCCCCTAAAACCAAAGCGTTTTGACATAAAATGCTCCAGTGCACCAATAACCTGTAATGCAGCTAGTAAATGTGAGTATATATCTCAAATGATGAATTGATATTACTTTGTGTTATTTAAGCATCATGTGTTTATAATAAGTGTAGTAATATGTCCTAACTGAGTCTGTTCTGGTTTTGTAACAGTACAACTTCTTTATTAAAACGTGGCGGGTAAACTATTAAGTGCCATGTTTATCCATTCTGCATTGAATATGAATGCAGATTATGTTTCATGAAATGTTAATTGTATTACCTTTCAAGTGAAATTGTACAAGCATCTACATATACGTGTACATATACAGTGATAGTAAGACATTTGAGAAACCATTATACAAATAAATATATTCATATAACTATGGTTGGGTAAAGTGTACCTGTTTGTACATAATGCATAGATAACCATGTAGTGGGTAGAGACAATACAAACGATGGATACCAATACATTATTAGGACAGTATCATTCAACGGAATAAGGCTGCCGCGGTGATATTATTTGTATTGAATAACTTATCTCAAACTTGTTATTTCGTTTTGATTAACCAGTTTTATTATATTCGTAGTTTCTATGGGGGTGACAGCCCTGTTATGTTTATTCTGGTTAATGTTCAGTTTGTAACACTAATTGTTTGCTCACTGAGGCATAATATGCTCAAAGTGGGCTTATGTGGTACCGAAATGTCCGTTATACATGCATGCAGTTCCAAGTTAAGGTTTGCTCTACCAGTTTTGACGACAGTATTCGTGCAAATCATCTAGAAGCCGTTAAGAATTTAAGATCTATTTACTTCAATTAAGCTTACATGGAACTGAATCCTCCAAATGGAAATTCATAACTGGTCTGTATTGAAAGCAATAAAACATAGAAGATAGAAATAACTGAAAACAGTTACTTTAAAAGAATGAAGAGCTCATTAAAGGCAATTTGCACTTTTGTGAAACCAAAGTCTTAGTACCAGATGTAAGGTATTATGATATAAGGAATGTAGATTTTCTGGATTAGAAAGTTGGATACAGGAATACGATGCATTTTACTACACTTTGGTGTGAGTATTCAATATGCAGTTTACTACACTTTGGTGTGAGTATTAAAGATGCAGTTTACTACACTTTGGTGTGGATATTTAGGATGCGATTTACTACACTTTGGTGTGAGTATTTTAGATGCATTTTACTGCACTTTGATGTGGGTATTAAAGATGCAGTTTACTACACTTTTGTGTGAGTATTTGATGCATTTTCCTACACTTTAGTATGAGTGTCTTCATTACAAAGCACTGAACTTGGGTGAGCATTTCAGGGCGCACACAGCCCTCTTGTTTAAAGTATATATATGTACTATGCATTTTCATGATGATAGAGGACAATAGTGGGTTAAGTACAAGATCATCTTGAGACAATGTTGTTTGTTAATTGACCTTAAATGATTTATTTTAAAGCAAAAGAGATGGGGTGCATTTAGTGAAAACGCAGTTTGTTCTTCTTTTTATCACTTTCTTTTATTGCAAATTAGAATAAATATTAACAGTTTATGTATGTTTGTGTTTCTATATATTTCCTGTGGACTTTTTTACGTTTCTCGTCATGGTATTTTTCAGACTTTATTGCTGAAATTCCTTTACTTTCGACTTCAGATCGTATGCCTTATACATAATCCCTACTTCTGAGCTTTTCCACCCCTTACAATTTTTTAAAGGTGTGTTTAGCAGGTACCAACACAAACTTCGAATAGACTTTTAAGCTTTTCAATAAAGTTGAGATCTGTGGTCATTGTAATTTTGTATAATGTTATATTTAAGCACCAGCCACTCTTGCAATGTTTTGCCTGAAAATAACTTTCATTAGTTTGAAGACATGTGAAACTAAACAGTATGAGACTCTGTGTCCCTCAGTGTGTTGTACATTCTACGGGCTTCGTTGTCATAATGCTTGACATATAATGTGTGAAATCACATGGCTCCTCCCCGCTTGGGTTCTTATCCAGGTGGCTGCATTTAGATTTTCATGGGAGGTAGTCTACAACTGACTTACGGAATGCCGATGGTTATACCCGCCTTGACCAGCCCTTATGGACAGTTGAGTATGGGGTCTTCCTCCATCATTAAGAGTCGAGCATCGCAAAATATTTTTGACGAGATGTAACTATATAAATCAATTAAACATATAATGTGACTGAAATCGTTTCAAAATGCTGCTAAGTATATATAAAGTACATAACACTTTTTTTTCTGTTCCTGATGTCTGTGAAATAGTGTGCATTCGGTACACATGTACTGCCTTATTGACCTAGTCATCACAATACACCATAAACACCTCAAAATGGTCGATTTCTTTATCAAAATCTGCGAAGTAATCGTTATTGAATACAAACATGTTATGTTTCACGGATTGACCATATTGGCACTTAGTAAATAGCTCCAAATCTTATTAATGGAAAAGATAACATTCTAAAAGTTCGACGGGCATAGCACGTTCATGAAAAGCACTCCTCATAAATGAACGGTCTTATCTCAAATGTGGCCAGGATTTTAGAAAGACACATTATGTTCTTTTTTATCTTGTGTACATGGTTTATACCAGAAGGGACATTCATTCTTCTGAGCTTAACTCTTTACCACCTGCAGACATAATTTTTCTACTTGTAGCAGACGACTGTAGAAAAGCTTTGTAAGCATGTGAAAACCCTTTCAGTTGTGATATGTGAATAGAGTGAAAAGCATTGTGGCGTAAGGAGAAATTGCTTGTGACAAACAATTTCTCCTTATGCCGCAATGCATTTTGAAAGTCGTCTGCTGCAAGACGCAAACATGTGGCGTTCGGTGGTAATGTCTTTAAAGCTTAAAGCTTAAATCGCCTTACGTCTGCTGTCTCCCAACTGCTTTCAGTGTATACATAATACTCTGTTCTCAATTTATCTAGTTCCTTTGCTAGAAGACAGCACCGTGCTGGATGAAGGTAAAGTATATATACACATATGTGTATGTTCATGTGGTGTTTCGAGATGCATGCGTAATGTTACCATACTGTTTCCTATTACCTAATCATGTTGGAACTAATTTTCCTTGTGACAACGGTTGGTTGTTGTGGATTCATTACTGAGATATCAAGCAGCCAGGCACCTTTCGACCTTAATATCCACACAACGTTTCTTGGGTGGAAAAAGTCTTAACCCTCCCCTCACTTTCGCTTTTTACAAAGATTGGGCGTATTCAATTATAGCAGATTGCAGCATCAAGAGACAATGTGGAGGAATGTGCATAGTCGCTTATCCTATTGACCATTTTCAACAATTGTGCAGTTATATTGTCCCGATCCATGTATTCAAAACATTAATACCATTCTTGTGATCTCAGATTCTGGAACTGGGTTTTCTAGTCGTAATGCTTTGTCTGTAAACCAGAGTCACCTGGGGGGAAGGTCGTGAATATCATGTTATTTGGTATTTGTTATAACTTTTACAATAAATAACATTCTACCTCTGTACCAAGGTAATGGTCGGCTTTGGTAACTTGCTAGCGATTCCGATCCGAGCGCTTAAGTCCCACACAAGTTCCATCGTCCTGTTCGTCAGCATTAATAATTTATCAAGGGTACATCGTGGCTCAGTGTTTAAAGTGGTGGATTCAGAACTCGGGGTACCTCTGGTTCTCGTTGGAGTGGCCATTAACAAGTCACTTCAGAGCCCTAGCCTAGTACTGGTGCATCCAGGAAAGGGCTAACATAACTGAACAATGTAGGTACGGCACGGACGAAGAGGACCCATAACTTACTATAACTATGAATTTCCGACATTTTATGAAGTTAGTTTGAAGTGAAATACTTATTAATGTACAGCGCTCTTAAGTATTATAGTACAAGTTCCCTGGATGATCTACCAGTATAAGGCTAGGAAATGTGTCTTGCCTAAGGACAGTCCACGGTGAAATAGATGATCGCCATGAAATGATATACTTCTTACAGGAGATTTGAATTTCGAATGGTTATTTGGAGAAGCTACGATATCTTTAAAGTAATACTGTGTATCAAAGACTGAAACGAAATGCTTTTTCGAAAGAGTTCCGACGTTCGTCTTGATAAATCTGAAATAAATATTGTAAATCCCAGCTTTCAAACCAGAATTCGGTATGCTGGTGTACTGCGTTGAACGTTGTTATTCAGTAGTTCTAGCTCAAACCTTTGCACAGCAGAAATTGACGTCAACAGTAGAACACCAGTCCTATCTTTTCCGTTGTACATAACCCAATGATGGCGGAATCAATTGTCCGTATTGCCCAGCTTGTCCATCGGCCGGAGTGGGCAAGTGAAATTTTAATGGTTTTTAACTATATAATCAGTATATAGGCGAGTGCAGAAAGTGATTTGGCTTTTACGGACAAGAACACAAATTCAGATTTCGCCGATCTTGAAAACCTTTCCATACCGACAACACCAGAATAATTTATAACTAATTATGTCCGAATGACTCCTTTTGCTTACCATTTACATGTATTGCGTATTATCTCAATTGAAAATGTTGTTTTCCATATGGTTCCTACTTGTCGTCTACCAATGTTTCTATTTGGACCCGTCACAACGTTCCGTACGAAGGAACCGAAAAATATAATGTCCCTAGAATGGTGCCGCAATATTTCTGACGTACAATCGTTCACAATGTTTGTAGAGGTTTCCGAATGTATTTAGGACGTCTCTACACTCTTCGTGAGCGAGTTTTGGTCGGAAATGCTGCGAAACAATTACACGGGTACAGCCTTCAACTCCCCTTTTGCATGCCACCATTGTCCTTATACGTGTCAACCCAATACCGATGCATGTCGAAATACAACCCCAATTTCTGGAAAGCTGGGCTTACGCAAAATACCACCTTGACTTTGTTCGAAATGTGAGATTTTCAACAATAATACTTTTATTTCTTGGTTCTGTGGAATAAATAAAACGGAAAGTTTTTGCTGGTCTAATTTAATTGTCAAAGCAAGCAATTTCTAACGTTTTCCATCAATTTCAAATTGTCGATATTGTATAAAGACATTAACAACAGTATTCGATAAGTTATATTTTTGCAGCATTTGGCCTTAAAGAGGCAATCGGCTCACCCCTTTCTTCTCCACTACTTCAGCTTAGTTCGTTCAAATCTAGTCCGGGGTACAAGAAGCCCCCCCCTCCGAGGCTGCAAGGAATCTATATTCTGACATTCACTCTAACAATCACTTGAGAATATGTTGCTACGTTACGAGTCAATTTGTCTAAAATGGAATGCGCCACACAAAAACGGATGTCCCGGAATGATGCATTGAACCTTTACGTAAAATAGTCATGAATTTAATTGATATTGCGAGTGTGGTGGAATTAAATTTGGAAAAAAAAGTAAGAGAAAAAGAGCATACTATCTACTAGGTAATAAGTGCTTTCCTAAATATGAATCATTGTCTCATAATTGACACATTTGCCACACTTCAAGATATTTCATAATTGAACATGAATCTACAAGAAAAGTTGTTCTGCATTTGTAAAGTAGTTGAATTGAATGGCTTAGAAATGACAGGCGAAAAGCTTTTAAGACGACAAAAAACCGACCATAGATTAAAATTGATTGAACAAAGTATCCCCACTTATTCAAGTATGTAACGTTTTGTATAAGACCGCAAAATATAGATATCTTATGAAATTATGGTTGTTTTGTAGGAATTTCCAGACAAACATCAACAACCGGTTTACCTACAGTGTCGCGAACTACTTCTACCAGCGGATTGTTCTCAAACATCATGAAAACGAGGCCACGCATAGTCTCGCGTCAGACCTCAACTTCCGGTTTGTTTCGGGATTCCTCGCTAAAGACTTCCGGTCGAGCAGGATGGCGCAATAAGGTGACGACTTCGACTTCCGCCGGAACTGATACTGAAGGACTTGGGAATGGGGACGACAATGCTCTAGGTGTGAGTGATACGGAAATGGATGTGTCTTACACGTAATACAGAGTACATAAAATATGTATACATATAATAATATAGTAACGATGTACGCATACATTTTACTTCTAGTCTTGGGCATGTATTGCGTATACATACGCGATATGGCCCATATGTGTTTTTGTGAACATGCAGAAAACATACAGAAAACAGGGCATTCTAAACGTAGAACTGCATAGGCCGTGTAAATTTTATATTATAAGTAAATTTAATGGAATCACGGATGCTGTGGTTAACGTTTTCGCTAATTGTTTAACTTTGGTTCAAGAACTTCGTGGGTTTGGTGCATCAGGTTATATATTGATACACACTGGAGGCTCACTGCTATGCTATAGAACAAGACAGTGTGCCAAGTCCTGATGCTTTAGATTACAACTTCGTTGAGACGCATAAGGAAAAGGACAAAGAAATCGTTTTTCCTTTCCAAGAAGTGCTCTAGAGAAAGATATATTTATCCATACTTGGCATTATCTCGTTTTGGCACTGTTGTGGATATAAGAAACCGCTTTTGGCAACATGAAAGTTCCACGTGTAAACCAACTTCTTGGTTGGTCCTTTTTCTTTCCACCAAGTTTAACACATATAATGATGATTTCCATGGTTTAGAACTTTCGCATGTGATTGCTTCAATAAATCCAATATCACGCTAAGGTAGATTCTTGATAAGGTTTGGTTAATGATCGAATTAATACGCGATTGGTTCTTAAATGGACTTCATTGTGTGTTGACCAATGTAATTATGATACAGATTGCAAGTAAAATAAAGAGAAACTAGGAAGTGTGAAAACAACTTTATTTGTCGCATTGGAAAGAAATCATTATGACATACGGAGGAATTGTGCGTTATGTACTTTGCATGTTTTGTTTACTTTATTTGATTTTTTGAAAGAAAAAAATTATGGTGACTTTAATAAACAGGTTTGTATGTGTATACTTTGGTTACTAATTATTGCTAAATTGGATCTATAGTTAACTTGGGGTCATGACTATGTTATATAATAATGTTATTGTATTACATGGTTTAGACCCCTGTGACATTTTGTATCTTATTTTTTTTTTCAAATGTTTCTTCTACCTCTTTACAACCTGAAAACGACATATTTTTTACTTGAAGCAGACGATTTCGGAAACGCTATATAAACATCTGAAAACCCTTTCCGTTCTGCTGTTGTGATATGTGAATAAATTGGAAAAGCATTGTGGCAATAGGAAACATTTCTTGTGGCAAGCAATTTCTCCTTTTGCAACAATGAATTTTTAAATTGTCTGCTACAAGATGCAAAATTGTGGCGTTAGGTGATAATGTGCTAGTCTACGTTGCTCACAAACAATTATAACGTATAAAACTGCGCATTGGTATAGTGTAAGGGCCTGCGTGACTAAAGGAGAAATTGCTTGCCTTTAGTCACACCGGTTCTAAAATCTCCTGATGCACGTTAAAGGGTGGCATTTTAGTAAACGACTTAAGGAAAATATTTACTTATGTCAAAACCGATATGAATGAATATTATCTTTTAAAAAAAAGTAAAATATTGTAATGTGAGTGTCATTTCTATGTTGGAAGTGTCATTCCAATGACATGTTACTTTGTAATATTGCTTGTTTCGTTAATGGTATATGAGGGAATGTTGTTTTGAACTTGTAAACGCACCTTTTTGTCATAAGTCGTTTAGTAAAACAGTACACAGGTCCGTTAAAACGGGTCTCTATGAAGGAAATGCCCTGTACGCACGCGTAAAGTCAGGTGTACGCCTGTACATGGATGCACTGTCGTATTTATCGTGAGGAAAAAACTCTCTCTCTCTCTCCCTCCCTCCCTCCCTCCCTCCCTCCCTCCCTCCCTCCCTCCCTCCCTATCTCTCTCTTTAAAAGCATTTTCTAATCAAATGATCCTGATGAATTTCTCAACTATCCATTATTCTACAACCACAACATTGTTAGAGAAGCAAAAAGTTATTATAATCATTCTTGGTTTAAAGCTGGAATACGCTGTATTGGTGATATTTTTTATGCAGATGGTGGTATACTTAAATATGACCAACTGGAATAATAATACAATTTAAAAATAGATTTAATAACATACATTTGAATAGTCACATCGATTGTCTCAGTTTTACGGAATCTTTACATTGATAAACTTGAACGTAAAAGGCAACAACGACCTTTCGTACCAGCATACTTGAACGTTCTCCTAAAAGATACAAAAGGGTCAATATCAATGTATAAATGCCTAAATGAAAATAATGAAAGCGCCACTTGTATACAAACATGGAATGGAAAACTATCAACAGCATACACACTAGATGACTGAAATGTATTTTTTCTGATTCCTCATGAGGTTACTAACAACAGAAATATACAATGGTTTAAATTTAGAATTTTACATAGAATTCTTGGAACAAAGTATATTTTTACATAAGATAAAATATATTGACAGTCCTTTATGTACATTCTGTAAACAGAAAACTGAAACAATTGAACATCTTTTCTGGGAATGTGATGTGAGTAATAAGATTACCATCTTTTAGTTTTTCAGAGACATCTATTCAAAAGTATCACTCTAGAAGCAGCTATATTTGGATATGAAATGAGGTCAGATATGGCAAAATAAAATTATTATCCTTATCAAGAAGTATTTAATGAAATGCAGATATAAGTCATGCCTTCCATCTAATGCTGATTCAAACATTTACTTAATGTCACATTATAATTTATTTAAAGAAGAAGCAATACATACAAATTCATAGGAAGAGTTTAATCAGATTAGGAAGGATTTCATTCATCAAAGTCTAAACGACAGACCTCTTTAGCTTTTCTATCATATAAGAAGCATAACTTGCATTCAAAAGCTATATTATATTTGTACAAAATGCTGGCAAGCAACATTTTTTCAGTCTAAAATGTATATATAGGCTGATTCAAAAACTTCAGATCAAGTCAACGTGGGTCATAAACACCATTATGACTTTGAAAATGGCTATAATGAAATAATGATTTTTTTTTCTTTGTTGAAGTTCGTTAACCTTGTGTTAGTATACTATATAACTCACTTAAATATAACTTACTTATTTGTTCTGTTTGAGATAGACACAAATATTTTTCCTTGTAAAGTGATGTAGAATATGTGTATACAATGATACTATGTATCGATTAAAGGAAATGAATGGGACCCTCTAGATAGTATCTGATGAAAAAAAATCATTTTTCAAAAATACAAATTAACAAGGAACAAGGAACCGATGTTTTAGTCTAGTCTAAACTGGCGTTTGCAATATACCAATTGCCACAAATAAGGAAAACAAGCACACGGTTAACCAATTCACCATTGCCACAAATAAGGAAAACAAGCACACGGTTAACCAATTTACCATTGCCACAAATAAGGAAAACAAGCACACGGTTAACCAACGCTACAGCTTTCCCATACATGACTTGGTTTCAACAACATTGTTATGCTCGCACACTACTCTTGATAGGTAATATTAAAGAATGTCATATGATTGGTGTATGCGTGTATATAAATATGTTGATGCGTGTAACTAAAACTTACAAGCTAGTTATACGGAAAGTTAGTATATTTAAAGGCACATCAAAGGAGAGAAGTACAAATAAATAAGTGAAAAAATATACGGAGTTCTTTTATTGTGTTCATAAAAGTAATGAGAATTAGTTTAGGAATGCATTGAGACCCTATTAAATAGACTCATTTAAAATAAGTTATTTTGTGCTTGAAATATAGTTGTCTCCAATTCAATCATGTTTATCAACAAACTGTTTGTTTATATATTTAAAAAAAAAACGAATTCTGATTGGTCGGTTCAAAAAATGTGTGTATCAACTGTCAAGGTCAGAGGTGAAGAATCAGGAAATCTGAATTATAAAACTTGCTAATCTGGGTTATTTCTGGTTTACTTTTACATTTAAGTTGTGCTGATGGCGTTTTCTGGTGATAACTATTTGAATCTGTCCAAAAGTTTACCAAATAATATAGTTTGATATAGCATTTATCTCCTTTAATGGGCCTTTAAATTGTTAAGTGTGCGTTTCACTTCACAGCAGATGCGTAATATATTTTACTACATGTTGATTTGTGCATCACTGACTGTGTTGTATCAATGATCAAGGTGCGTCGGGTAGATTTGTTCTGTCTGCATAGGACCAGGTTGGATATTTGAACGGATTTCAGGTAACGTATGATTGCTTTGAATATGTTGAATACTTCAAATGATATCACGTTGAGACAGCCTCTATGGAAGGCTTCCCAAACTCACGTGTCATTATACCTTGCCATTGTCGCTTTTACCACACAACTTTGAAAAGTTCGACACCGATCGTGATGCAAGATCTACTATATTCGTATTCTCAATATGGAGTGGTTATGAGAAAATCAGATGACACCTCCTAATTATTTTCGTTTAAAAGTTTCGTCTTCTATCACATCAAATATAAGGACAATGTCGTCTGCTTACATTTCCATTCATATTTTTTACAGCTTATGTCAGCTTGCGCTATCGATTTTGGTGATAAAACTTTATATTTATCGCCTGCTCTTATTCTCGCTGATATAGTGTTGGGTTGCATGTCACAGTTCAGTGGCTTGTATCAATTCGGTGAGATATGGAAGAATATAACTGTACTACACAGATTTGATAATGTCAATAAATGTGTTCGAGTTATCTCGATTGGTCATTGTCAATGTGGCAATATTTTCAAGCAGCAATAGTACATAATGATGATAAATATATAACTATTTTGCTGTTTCAATAAGATCACGTGTGTAGCGTACAATGATCATAATAAAAACAAGTACTGTACATTCTTTTGTTTAAATCATACGACATTACCGCTACGAAGGGTAACCAAAGCATGGATACATTTAGTGATATAATCCAGGACCTGTTAACCATTTCCCAAACGCCAAATTTTAGTCGCCTAATTCGAAAGAGTTTGCAGACCACATTTTAAAATGAGAAGAAATTGGAAAATAATTTTCTGATAGTGGAGAAAACATTGTGGGAAAAGGAAAAATTGCTCGTGACGAGCAATTCTTCCTTTTCCCTTCGTGTTTTCCAGAGCTGTCTGCAGAAAAGTGGTTAAATGTCGTTATTGTTTGCTAATGGGTAAAACAAATTTCAATTCGGAAGGTGTCTTTGATAAGTAGCTTTGACATAACTCGAATGTTCTGTTGAAACATTGATCCCTGATCATCATATTTACATGTGTGTTTGTTTGGATTATCAAACACAAAGTGCCACCTGTTTGCAAACCCGTAAGTATGTAATACAGATTTTTGAAATTTCCATTTTTGCTTCAGATTTCAATTAAGCAGGCGAATCAAACTTTAAGAAAAAGCCATGTTTGTGAAGCAATTTACACCGGCCATTGTACTTATTGTGTTGGCCCTTATTTCCATGGTTACCGCACTTGACAACGGCCTCGCAAGAACACCACCGATGGGATGGTTGACATGGGTACGCTACGGTTGCACAACAGATTGCAAGACTTACCCCGATGGTTGCATAAGTGAATCGCTGATAAAGCGGACGGCCGATTGTCTGGTGAACGAAGGGTATCTGCGTAAAGGATACGAGTTCATTACCATAGATGGCTGTTGGCTTGCCAAGACGAGGGACAGCAAAGGTCGGCTTCAACCAGACCCGCAAAGGTTTCCAAATGGAATCAAAACTCTGGCTGATTATGTCCATTCTAAAAACTTGAAGTTTGGAATATACGAGGACTTCGGCTCCCAGACGTGTATGAATCCAGGTAGCGAGTTTCTCATGCATCTGGATGCCAAGACGTTCGCCGACTGGGGTGTGGACCTCCTCAAGTTTGACGGATGTAATTCGGACATCGAGGGTTTCGTCTACGGTTTTCGCGCAATGGCGCTATGGCTTAATGCGACTGGTCGATCTATCCTTTTTTCGTGTCAGTGGCCTTTGTATGACTGGCAGCAAGAGACTCACATCAAGACGAACTATTCAGTCGTTAGAAAAACGTGTAACGTGTGGAGAAACTTCTTCGACATTACTGACTCGTGGCAGAGCGTCTACGGTGTGATTAACCATTATGCGGAATACGAGAAAGATTTCCGGTCGTTCGCCGGACCTGGTGGCTGGAATGACCCGGATATGTTAGCGATTGGAAACTTCGGGTTAAGCCATGACCAAAAGAGAGTACAGATGGCCATGTGGGCAATATTTGCCGCGCCCCTGATCATAAGCGCCGATGTTTGCCACATGCGGACAAGTTCGAAGGCACTTCTACAAAACGAGCGACTGATAAGAATCAATCAAGACAAACTTGGTGTCCAGGGATTGTTGGTGATGACTACGGTTCAAAACGTTCAGATCTGGAGAAAGCCAATCCTGCCTAAAGGGAGCCAAGCCGTGGCATTCGTTAAACTTCAGGAAGGGGGAAGTCCCATACGTGTGCAAAAACGATTATCAGAATTAGGACTGACCCATGAGAACGGATATAGCATCACGGAGACGTTTGATAATCAATACCTTGGACAGTACAAACCAGGTGATTGGTTATCGGTAAATGTAAACCCGACGGGTGTTTTCATGATAACTGCCGTTGCAATGAATTGATAAAAATACGACATTGTCAAAAAAAGAAAAATATATATATTAGAATGGTACTCATAGACGTAGGAGCGTTTTCAACATTGGAAGAAGGGGGCAACCTCAGATGAGGACCGGTCTAAGAGTAAATGTTCCTAAACTTTCTTATGAATATTCATGCATCTACAAATTCAATATCATAACATGAATTAATAAAGCATATGAAACTGTGTATCTTAATAAAAAAAAAAGAAGAAAAAAGTAAAAAGAAAAAAAGGATAGGTCAGGTCTCGATCTCACGCGGAAATCAAAGATATTGACCTAAACTAATCAAAGCGCTGAAAAACACTGAAGGATCTTTGCGTAGAATATTGAGAATAAGTTGACATATAAGTGTTTGTTGGTGAAAAGAGAAGTAGATGGGTCATGATAATGAGATAAGGGCAAGTGTTACAGACAAATTGGAAATAGACGATTATGCATTTGAATTGTTTAAACAGCATGCAAATCAGGGGTATATAGTAAGAAGAGATGCAATAAGCTTGATAATCATAGAACTCTTTATTGGCACATTGTATCATACATTAGTTGGCGTGTTTGAAATGACCAAATTTTTGATTGATTGAATGAAGTGAGAAACATAAAATTAAAAAGGTGGTTCTTAAACAATCTTCAAAGCTATAAGAGAACAGTACATAATACAAAAAGAGAAAAATTATGTAGATGCATGTGATTGTCTGTTTTTCTTTACCCCAACACTTAATCAAATATGAATTTGCAGTTTATGAGTTTTATCAAACTTTGTATGACAATTTTGATTGTAAATTCAACTCTTTTTTGTCATTCTATTTGTATATGCTGTGCTATTGTCTCAGCATATGACATTGAAAGTTGTACTTGCACTCAGTTTCAGTAATATTGTGGACGTTCTAGAATAGTTGACAAATTACATAGAGATACATTTAATTCTCCTTTAAAAAGTAGCTGATACATAGCATGATAATCTTTTAAAAGAGTTAAGACAAAAAGGTTTGCTCACAATTAGTGAAAAATGAGGTTAGCCGAGGTGCTTGGGTAAATTTCATATAACCTTGGGACCAATGGAATCAGAGAAACTCTCCATTTGAATATTTGTGTGGTTTTGTTGGATAAATGAGTCTCATTGTGTGTATCACATGGCTTTTCTAACCAGGTGACCACCACTTTTTCTTCCGAGGGATTATCCCTATTCTAAGACATAACTCGGATGAAAACAATAAGGTTAAATTGTGTGGTACACAATTTGTGAAAATTGCACTTTTAAAGATTGATAATAAATAATTGATGCATTATTTTGTCATGATAAAGTGGTTTCTCTATGTTTTTACATATTTTGCAGTGTTTTGAGTGCTAGTTTGCTCATTATGCATTCCTTTAAATGTCTTAATTCAAAATCTACTGGAGGGATTATATGCTCATGCCCTGTTGTTATAAGCAAAGTGAAACTCCTGCATAACGATGATGTTGATCATTGAGTTAAGACATTTTTTTTTATGTTTTAGAAACAAACAAGATTTTTATTGAAAGACTATTATAGAGAAATATATCTACAAATACTTCTTATGTGAATAGTGTCCCCAGCAATGACTTGTTTTCAGAAAGGCATGGAGAATAAGCAAAATCGTGCCTTTAAATTTCTACATTCCTTACGTAAATAACCAATTTTAGGCTATAAATGTTGTTTTGGTGCATACTCACTAAACAAAATCATGTTGATCATACAAAGTTTCAAAGAAATAGAATTATAAAGATATATTTCTTGTTCAAATATTTATGTCTTTTTAGATAACATCTTAACGAAAAATGCCTTTGTTATAACTTGGAATTGCCATAGTTGGGTCAATGGTAGTCTAACCATGATGCAGGATTATTAGATAAATCAAGACAATTTGCAATATCAGTACCTAGAGTAAAAATCATTAATGTTTTTGAATCAATATTTATCAAACTCAAACAATTATTTTTCAGAAAATATTAAAGAAATTTGATCTGGTAATAATTTTTTTAATTAGTATAAGCACACTACCGCTTAAAACAACTGAAAAAAGTAGGTAAAATGAGTTATAAATTATCATAGATTATGTTTAAACATAGTGAAACACTACAAGTCCATGGCAATATAACTCCTGCACTATCTACAATATATGTTTCAAAGTGATATTTTCACAAATTGTGTTCCCCAGCTCTGATAAGCAGATGACGGTCACCTGGGTAGAAAAATCACATGATACATATTAAGTTTTTTTGCATTTATTCAACACCAACTACATGAGTATTTAAAATGGAGAATTTCTAGGATTTCATTGGTTCCTGACATTTCTTGGCTGACCGTTTTTTATCTCTAGTTTTAAACAAACCTTATCGTATTTACTCTTTTAAAAGCATCATATGAAATGGCTACAATCTCAGTTCCTCTGTAAAATTGAATTAAAATACTTATAAGCTATTTGTCAATTATTCTAGAACTTGATAAATTTGGTGTAAATGAGGACTTCTATGACTTTGAAAAACGTATTACCGATAGACTGCCTTATCAGCACAGCAACATAGATAAGGTTATATACTGCAAATCATAACTCCCTTAATGAAACCAAATGACAATAAAACAGCTCTCTTGCTGATATTGTTTTAATAACACGTAGCTTTAAATTGCTTAAGCGGGACATGTGATTTACCATAAAATAGGTAAATGCTTAGTTTGAATCATATCAAAATAGAACTGTCTTTATACATTTAAAGTCAGAGTCATTAAAGTTATTGCCTATAATAACAGTGTGTGAATTAGTCTCCGACATTTGAAAAAATGTAAATATGAAGGTCAACCAATTTGATAATTTTAAATTGATTAACCTACATGTTTGCATTTTAAGTGATATGTTTTTATACTCTTGAATAAAGATGACTTTAACTTGAAACATGTTTATTTGCAGCATAATACTTGATACAAGGGCAACAAATGATTTCAGTATTGTCAAAGGCGATTTCCATAGATATACAACCAAACAGCGACATGGCATTCAACATATATTTTAGCACAGATTAAACAATTTAAATAAACTGGTAAAATACTAACACATTCAGTGGGTATTAGCTGTCTGTTCATTTGCAGATAAGTGAGCAGAGAGCTAATGTTTTGGATGGTTTAAAGTGTGCTTAAATTACGAATGGACAAACTTTGTTTTGCTTTATGTTTCAAGAAAAAACAAAGACAAATAAACAATGACTATAGCAGATGACATATCAATATTGTTTGTTTTCAAAAAACATTGTTATAAGGATAGGGCTGTTCCTCTATTTGTTTCAATATAAGAGTATGAATATGAGGAAAGGTATTTAAAGTTTAAACATGGATTTTAAATGTTGTATAGAGTAATGATACATTGAAAGCTAAGTCACAAATGATGTATGGTATGGTTATAGAGGAGAGTTTAGTGGATTTCTTTTTTGCAGAAGACCATTTCAATATAAATTTATATATTCAAGAGACATAAGAATCCTATGTGTTATTTTTCTTTTTGTTGCAAAATCTTAAAATGAAAGTTATAAATCTTTATCTGTGTAGGTTTCTAATGATGGATATTACAGTTTTAAAAAGTCGTCTGCTACAAATACACTGTAACATGTCACTTGAAAATATAAATGGCGTATTATGCTAACTTGAACTCTAGTTCTGCACCAGTCATTTTTTCTCCTCTCAGGGTGAGTGTCATGGTAACTGGCGCTCTACGAAGAATTAAGGATTCAATATCCTCCATCAATAGTAAAACTTTCTCCATCATCTGATAAGTGCCCAAAGTTCTGGTGGTCTCCACATATTCCTTCGATGTCAATTGTTCGGTTTCATACAGATGGTTCAGTTACCGGTTCTTACCTAAAAGTGAAATGAAGGTTGATTATCATGTGACCAAAATACATGAATAAATATATTCCATTACATGTTGATAGTAACAAATATATGGAAAATAGAAACATCATTTCAGCATCCACGTTTGAAGACTCAATGCTATATTACTATTACTATATAATTATATGATATTCCATAGGCAGCAAGAGGCTATTTTACTAAGCTTGTGTAGTTTTATACGAAACTTATAGCAAGCTTAGATACGAATGCTTGTATATAAACTGTATTACTAAAACTTTTGTTTCTTCCAGAGGTCGGGCATGTACACATTAGATTTTGACAAACTGTTCAATTATGAAGGCTTTTGTGACATTGTACCTGTCTTACCTGTCTCTTATATTCTGACCTGCTACCCATTAAATTCAAGGTTATTCTGTATTATATCTAGATTTATTTACTTTCTATGTAAAATTTAGAGAATGTCAAAATTGCATAAATCTGCATCAAATCAGAGGTATGCATTTTAAAATTATGTTTATCAGTGTTATGCTTTGGATTTTTGAATTTTTTAAACAACAAAAATAGGAAATTGTTTACCTTCAAACATTATTCAAATAGAACTATTATTGAATATACCGCATAGTATTTTCACATTTAATATATATTCTACTTTGTGTACACCAATTGCTAGCAAAATATGATGTCAATTTACCGATGAACATCATAATCATAAGAATGTGTAGGCTAAGTTGCAAGGAGGTGAATAGACGGATACATTGGAATTTGAAGTGAGTCTTTTGGAGAGAATTATAAATGGTGGAAAAAGGCATGAGTGGCTGTCATGCTTTTGGAATAACTTATTCTTATGCAAATATTTTGATGACATTTAAAATTTACACTCCAAATTGTCATGGACAGCTGACCTGTGAAAAGATCTACACTCATGTCCTTCCTGTTTATCTAGCGTGCATTTGATATGATTTCTAGTCTTATGACATAAGAAGGTTATTTATGCATTTTTCACTGAGTTCACTTTTATGCCAATGATTCACAGATGCAAACAATTGTATCACTCCTTACTGTGTCATAGTGTTATCTTTCAGACATAACTGATCTCACAGACGCATTTATCAATACTTAAATAAGTGGGCAACAAAATGATAAATTCTATAAAATCATTTGAATGCTAAGCTATAGATTATTCTAAAAATCAACTGCACTTTTTCTTAGGTTTGAGTACGGTTCTTAGATTTAATGTTATTTTATTAGTGTTTAGAAAAAGTTTGATGAGAAATCTCCAGAATAGAATCTTTTTTTACCATAACCCTGCTCCTGGCTGTCAAGGAGAAGTGAACTTCACCTCTAAACGGTGTAGTTATAACATCAGATATGGAGATACAGTCTCCTGGTCTGTGCCACATACTACAATTGTCCCTCCATCAACCAACTCTAACTTTTGCTGCAGCGCTATCCTTGCTGTAGACATTTTTAACTTTTGTAGGAGTATTTCCTACCATGACTCATCTTTCTAGATCCTCCTGTAAGTTCAAAATAAATGATTTCAGACCAAACCATTATGACATTTTACTAATGTATATGATACTAGAAATAGTATCAATATTGTACTCAAAATCAAGCATAACTACTGCATTTGGGTCTCTTGTAAAAATCACACTTTTTCGTAAATCCATAATCCATAATAATACCGAACAACACAAACTTGGTTATGTTTGATCTTAACAACATCCAATAGAATTGCTCTAAATGCTCCCATTTTCTGAATTGAAATACAAATTCCACACCTGACTGAAGAAGGGCCTACAATAGCGCAGTTGGTAAAGTGTTCTCCAAACCGATCAACACTCAACTAGGATCCTCTGGATTGTCGCGGGTTTGAACCTTGCATCATGTAACAAGCATCGATTATTTTCCTCGTTTGTTTTTACTTTTAATACACATTAAAGCAAGTGACATGGTTTTTTTTTTCATCTCCTCATATTCATTTATACAAAAATGAAGTACCAGTTTTCATGTAATTGGTTCGAGTCGTATTTGATTTCAAAACTGTTAACGACATCTCAACCAGTTTTGAAACAAAAAAATGAGAACTGACGTTTTTCTTCAAAACTGGCAAGTATCAATAATCCTCATATTTGGTTGAATTCCGATATATTTAGACCTGCAGGAGTATTTTCTAGTCAAATTTACACAACACATGTCAAAATTGAGTGAATTTGATTGCTGATAAGCCCGATTTTGGCATTCAATACAAACATATAGTGATGTTATAGTATTTTTGACTTGTACAAGCATTGTCTTACAGAGTTAATATTTTAAAAGTCATTTTCGATTGATTTTGAAAATTGCTGATAAGCCCAAGATGGCTTTTAGGAAAGTAAATTTTGTGAAGAGAACTTATCTTACAAATAGTTGATATCAAGAAATGCTTACAAAAAGTTGTTTTAGTCAATCTGTTTAAGTTTTTCAAATCGAGTTCCTCATGATAGTTAATTTGACAACTAGTTATTTCAAGTGTTAAGACATCTAACAAGGTTTGAAATAGAGTTCAACAGTTTTTACTTCAAAACTGATAGGTATAAATAAGCATCATATTGGGTTAAAATTCGATATATTCTGCCTTTAAGCTAAGGCAAATGGGCCTAATAAGCAAGAAATCGCCCCTTTACCAAACAATACAAAATCCACAACATTCTGGTCCAAGCTGACAAATTCATACAAAGCAGAAACACACGCACTAGAGGCCAGCACAAGTTTTTATTTTCAGGAGCGTATCACAGACCAGCCGCTATCCAATTCGTGATTCCCTAGGACTGTGCGAGAGTTGAACCTATTACCCACCAGCATTGTGTCTGCACCCAACCCTGGATAGCTTCAGATTACTCCTCGCGGGGGTAATATGCCATTCCTACACGAACATGTCACTGTATATAGTTTTAACCCTTTACCAAACACCAAATTTTAGACTGTCCCAAATTGAACGAGTATGCAGGCAACATTTAAGAAATGTGATGGAATTGGAAAGTAATATTTCTGATAGAGTAGAAAACATTGTGGGAGAAGGCTAAATTGCTCTTTACGAGTGCTCTCCCATAGTGTTTTCCAGAGTTGTCTAAAAAGTGGTGAAATGTCGTCATTGTTTAGTAATGGGTTAAAGCATTCTTTTTTTCATGATAATCTGTGCGCCACCACCATGTTCAATTTGAGCTTATTACGTTCCTTTGAGAACCAAGCTTAGTATCAGGGAGAAGAAGAATGAGGTATTTCACTATTGATTTGATAGGCGGAGTTGTACATTATTCCAAACATAGGCGTAGGAGCAGGGGGGGCCAGGGGGGGCCCGGCCCCCCCAATATCCAGACCGGGGGGGCCAGAGTATACTTTGGCCCCCCAATATTTACAGTGGCAAATGAAGATATTTGTATAGAAAAATGAAAGAAAAGAAATTTAACAGCAGAATAAAAATAAATGTGTATTTTTGTGCTCTATGTAATACCAATTCGCCTTTTGTTACGAACAATAACCAAAATCTTTTTGACGTCATCATCGCAAATGGCAATCTGAACACATCGGGTTTATCCAATGAAAACTCAGCTCGCTAAAATACCAGGGAAGAATTGATCGACGGAAACAGTGGTGTAAAACATGTTCTTTAAAAGGTGTCAGACTCTATATTATCTTTAATTGTTAAGGAAAGCTTAGTTGGATCCGTGGTTGTGACAGTCTGGTCGCTGCCACTTTTTATTTAGTTCAATACAATTGATTTCCGCGTGAGATCGAGACCTGGCATATCCTTTTTTTTTTTTTTTTTTTTTTTTATTAAAGATACATGTTTTCATACGCTTTCTTTTAATTCTTATAATGTTATTGAATTTGTACATGCATGAAAAGTCATGAAAAAGTTTAGGAACATTTATTCTTAGACCGGTCCTCATCTGAAGTTGGCCCCCCAATGTTGAAAACGCTCCTACGCCTATGCCAAAGACCTAATAAACATGTTTATTAGGTCTTTGACTATTCCTAACAATATTTCAGTTATATGAATGCGGTCCGTGTACAACCCACCCTCCTGAGCAATTTCTAATTTTCCCACAATGTTTTCCAGAGTCGTCTGCAACACACTAGTCAAATGTCGTTATTGTTTGGGAATGGGTTAAATGGGGTTTGTCGGCAATATTTCAGTTGTGTTTCGGCTTTCATGAAATCACTAGAACTAGGCTAGGCTCTGAAGAGTCTTGCTAAAGGACACTCCAGTGAAACCAGAGGTAAATTTGGGTTCAAACCCGAGAACCCCAAGTTCTGAGTTTGCCACCTTAACCAGGCCATGCAGGATCCTAAAGACCACATTGAACACTTGTAAGAATGTTGACCAGTTGTGGGATTCCAACTCAAGATTCCTCTATTCCAAATCAGACTTGAGGTGGGAATGATATGGCATATATTGCTGTTTTCAACAAATTTCGCATTTTTCTACAGTTTGCTAACCATTACCCTCACATATACTCAGTTCAAGAACCTACAACTAGTAATGGACTGATGGCAGCACCATCAGTGCTTTGATTTGATGATATTTGGTTCGAATTTAACTTGGCGTGGTCAGTTTACTATAAAACTAACATGTTCTTTTTGTAAATCAGGTTAGAATGTCAATAATTATATAAAGGGTCCAGTTTATTTTTCTGAGAAATTCTGTATCATACGAAAATTTCGGTCGAAAATCGTTTCTAGCTCCTGCTTCTCACAATCCAAAATGGCGTTTCCATCACTCACGAGGATTGGGGAACAACATAACAAATCGTAAGTTCCTCCGATAATCCTAGTATTTGTGACTAATGCACCATTCCCTATGAAAATCCATGATGTATGCTACCATGATCAGTCTCTGTTCTTTATTTGTGACTTCATTAAATGGCACTTTCATGGTAAATGAACATTGACCATCGTTGGATTTCACACTACAGTCTGTGTTGGCTGCGCATTTGGCCCAAAAGAGCCATAATATGAAAATATGCAAAGCATAAACCGGGCGAAAGAGATTTTGTTCTTCAGTTAATGAACAGTGCTAATTCTGGACTTGTATTACATATGTTCCCTTGTATTGTATCAGTAATAGGCAATGAAGCAGTGACCTGTCAGAAGGCATTCCAATTTGAAAGACATAGCCATTATCAAGGTACACAAGTATAGTTGGTATCGAGCATGAATAATTATGCGTTTGATACTTTGGCTTGTATGGTATTCTTTTAAAAGTCATTGCAGCTAGACCTTTTAATAAATTTCTAACCGAAGAGCAATGATATTCGTATGGGTTAAATGGTCAGTGTCTAGGGTAAGTCGGATGATTCAAGCTGTAACTGTGATGTAGAATGAAATATCTACTCTGGTTCATTCAGAGTTTCGGACTATGTCTAGGGAGGAATATTGGCAGGTTCTGGTGGGGAAATAATAGGAGCAGGGATTAATGTCCATTGATACAACTGAAACACTCTGGGGATAAACCATGGTGTTAAACCATAATCCAACAATTGCATCTAAGACTTATTAATATTTATGTATGGTTGGATGCTATCGATGGATACTCCATAACCATATTTTAGCTGTGATCCAGGACCTATCCAAAACTTGGGGGGTGGGGGCACTTCTTCGTGTTGAATTATTTTGACTAAACCACAGAGCAACGATGTTTGTATGGGGTAAGTGATCAGTGGCTTAGGTCTATTTGCAGTGACTGATGAGGAAATAATAGGAACAGGGATATGTCTACTGACACAACTGAAACATTCTGTTGAAAATGTTGTTAAACCATAATCAAACATAGCATCTAAGACTAATTATCATGTATGTGTGGTTGGTGGTTCTCGCTAGATACTCTCATGTTTAAACTGTCCTACCCATATCATTAATGCAATGAGAAATAGAAGACACTGTTCGAGCAATATCAAAAACCACCAAACTATAGAATTTGAATTCCAAAATCTCTCCATGCAAAATGAGGATTCAATGCAAGACTTCAGTAAGTACTTCATATATGTGAAGCACTTATAGTATTGTCTTGCACTGAAACCTTGATATGTAGAATTTACTCTTCACCAAATTGTTTGTTGTAAGTATATGTATCTCTGAATCATTCTTAAAACCTTTCACAGCATTTGATTTAATGATGAAATAGAGGAAAGTTTTGTATTATGAGGGAAATCCATCAATGTCAAAATTCTTTGAAATTATCTACAGCACCAAAAGTCCTTCTATAAAAAGTTGAAACAAACAAAAGATTTTTCTATTGTTAAACATGTGACAAAATTTATTCAGGGGAATTAGTAGTAATATCAAACACTTTTCTTGATAGAATATGTACAGATCTATACAAAAACTTGTTCAAATGATCAGCCATAGTGTTAGCCTTTATTTGGTTTAACCCTCTCCAAAATGCAATGCATGATTTACATCATGTAGTTTAATAAAGAAAGTTATACAAGTTTGCATATTTACCACATTTAAACTTAACCTTTGCTGCAATGTTGTGTCAATAACCTGTTACTCCTTTTAACAAACTATTGATTAAAATATTCTTTCCAAATGTTTTGTTTTATCATCTTCAGGGTGTAATATCCATACTTGTGGAGTCCAAATTGAGAACAAAGCACAGAATTTTTGTAAATTCCTATAACTATTACATCAGTTCTTCTATTGAAAGTAAACAGGCACAATTTCATAATTTATCCTTAAAGCCTCATTCAAGCTTTATTTGTGACTGTTACCAATGAAATGTAATAGCAGATCACAAGAAAATTGCATAATTTAACTATGACATTTTATTTAAACTATGATGAGAAAAAGGATAACTGTTCATTTAGTCATTTGACTCATTTCATGATTTTGTCAGAGTGTTTTCTAAAAGACTCCTGCAACATGCAAAGCGTTTCATAAGGTAGAAATTAATTTAACATATCTTTAACAGAGAATAAGAAGCTAATGTGATGTAAGGAAATCTTTCAAAACAATGAATCTGTTAATAACAATATATTTTACCCAATAGTATTCAGAGATTATGATTGATTATGCTTTATTGCTAGAAATGTCCAAATGATTTCAAAATGTAGAGCCATCATTGTTTGAAATAGAAATTATTTGCAACCCAAAGTGTTTGTAATCAGGAAAAAGAGAGCATTTTTGCATAGAAAGAAATCATTGTGACAAAAGGGAATACTTGCTGTAGAAAAAATTAAGTTATAATGGTGGCTTTACTCAAATTTGTTATGCCCCACTTGCATACAAATGTGTTTACATGAGTTAACAATTTACCAAACACCAAATTTTTTACTGTCCCAAATTGAAAGCATTTGCAGACGACATATCAAAATGTGATGACATTGAAAAATAATCTTTTGATAGGGCAGAAAACATTGTGGGAAAAGGAAAAAATGACTTGTCATGAGCAATTTCTTCTTTTTCCACAATGTTTTCCTGAGTCGTCTTCAACAAAGTGGGTTAAATTTCAGTTATGTTTGGTAATGGATTAACTGGTCTACTATTGAAACTAAGCAGATATTATTGTTTTTTCATTAAACAAAAATTCACCCTATTGCACCTTTTTCAGTAAAAATGTCCCTCAAATCAGTGGTAAAATATGTAATAAATTGAACCAGCAATATATATCTCAGTTTTAAATGCTACCTGCTGCCTTATATTGTACAAAATAATGAATGAAAACTCTTACTGTCCCATCATTTGACTTTTAACAGTAGTTTCTTAAACATTATGGGAAAAGTTTCTTACATCGTCTTGTTTGTGTTGTGCTACAAAACATAAATTCCACACATGTTTTAGATTTAAACGTTTACAGAAAAAAATGCAGAGACAATTTTCATACAGATCTTCATCTGCTCTCTTTTTGTCAAGGTAATCTTTCATGTCAGCACTTTCATGTACAGGTCCTCCTCTGTCAGGCACAGATATTTCTGTTAAAAGAGATAATGGAAGAAACATAAGTTTAAAACAAAATCCATGTTAAAATGGTTCTTTCTTTGACACTGTACCTTGTACATAACAGAAGTATTTTGATGTATATATGTACATAAAACATGAATGTTGAAAAGATATCATTTCAAAAGTACTGTAGAGTCTTTTTTGTATTCGCAAACTTTGTTTTGAATATCTTTTAATTGGCAACACATTTGCCTAAATCTTGTTATAGAATTACTTATGATGTCTTTCTTCATTTAGTTGTAATCATTATATGAATCTCATTTGAAAAGGTAAGTAGATTTGGATCATGTCATAGCAAGGTCTAAATATACATGGTTTGGCCCCACAGTGGCATAATGGTTAGCGGCGTGGACCTGGGATTGATCCTCAACGCCAATCTGTCTTAATTACATACTGATTTAAGCAAAGGGTGTAAAGGCAAACACACGTGGCGTAGAAATAATTATTGCCGCTAGATCATTTGTTGTTTTTATGAAGGGATTAAACTTTAATCCGATTATTGACAGTCAATTGTGTACGAACTGGATTGGGTGCAAACTGCGATACATACGGGTCTTTACGAGCTGGTTCCCGTGTTATACAGGTAGAAATTCTCCGATAAGAGCGGTACAGACTTGCTTTTATTTCGGGGGTCGCTTAGGCCTTCGACAATTGGAAAATATGTTTTGTCGCAAACACTTTCGCAAAACCGTTTTTTTCTTCTTAAATCGGCGGAATTTTTCGCAATTTGCGAAATTGGCGATCGACAGCGGAGGCCCTGAATGGCATTCACCTAAATGGCTGTTTAGTGTTTTTTGGCAAGGAACATTTCCTAGCCTTATACTGGTAGGTTATACAGACATGTACCATTAAGCTCAAGACTGAGCCATGTGCATTAATGGAAAAACAAATGTATTCCAGCCACTTGTTTGAAATTCAATAGTCATTATGCATCCTTTTACATCATTGTTTATTAAGATTTCTCATCAAATTATGAATGGAAGAAAGATAAAGTAATCTAATTGGAAAATATTGCAGTGCAGTTTTTTTCTAGAAAAAAACATGCAAAGAGGATGTATTGATATGTACACAAACTATAAGCCATACAATTTATGTTTGACATAGTGTTGAAAACAGTATAAAACACATGTATTTCAGGTAAAACCTTCTATCTATAGTAAAAAGCTCTTCAAACCAAAATTTCCTTATTAGTATTAAATGTATTTGCAAGGTATTATTCATAACATAATTACTCATGAAAAAAGATAAGTTGTACTTACATAATGTGCTTAAAAAAATCTTTCTGCAGCACCACGCCATTCATTTCTTTGGTTGCCGTACACATTTGACCTTCACACAGTCTGAACTGTGGCTGATTCTGGAAAGCAGACAAATGGAATTTACTTAAAAGTCATTACTTTGTTTTCTGACTGTGCCTCCATCAATTATCGGTGAAAAGACAGACGTTTTAGGAGTCACCGTGATAGGTAGATTCAAATGGCAAAGAACGTGTGAATAAAAAAAACAGGCACATCGTCAATCCAAAAACAAGAATCCAATACTGATCAAAGTTACTCAGCCTAGAAATGATCTCAGTGTAAACAAACCTTTTTTCGTCTCTAAAATTTATATCCACATTGCCCTTAGCTTTTAACACTGGAAAGTGTACTAAATTCTACCTCGACACATAGATGCGGTAACATAAAATCAATATTCGGAGTAAGACAGTGATCCATAATGTGCATCTTGTTTGTAAACATAGAATGACGGTCCAGAGATTCTATTCGATTTATTTATGTCATTTTTAACAAAATATACTGTTAAAATATGCCTTCTTTATACGAAAATGAAAGTGTACAAAAAGTTCTCTTACCTGACATCATCGTTGTCGATGTTCGTTCAACAAGGCGATTATTTCATTCGATTTAAGATTTGAAGCGGTGATCGGAACGATGATGATTTGTAAAGAAAATGTCTTGTCACGTGATACATAAAAACGGAAAGTGTAATACGTTGCAGTTCTTGGTGTAATCACCATGTAAACATGTGTAGAATTGACTGGTTTTAGGATGAGAGACGCCACCTTCACCAAATAAACAGAAAAAGTTGAAATGCAGTCTAAATTTTACAAAACTATTTATTGTTTTAGATGTTTAAAAAAATATTCGTAGGAAAATCCTTCTATTTTTTGTTTGTTAACTTTGATTTTTCCACATCATTGCTAGCAATTAAGCTGAATAAAAATAATTTTCGGACAAGATGGCGCCATGTGGAGGCGGAAAATCAGTTGCAACCAACATGGCCGAAAGAAGTCCTTTAGGGTTCTGAGTAATTCGGAAATCCTTGGTTTTGTAGGTACCTTCTTTAGTTTCGTACGTACATGTAACATATAGGCGGTCTTCGCCTGTATTATCGTCCAAAAGAGCCATTTTATTGCTTAGACTATTTACTCTATATTGGTTAACTACATAAGCTTCTTGATTGTTCAGATCAGAGATTGTTCTGACGAAAAACGAGTCTTCAAAGTTCTCTGTTGACACTGGTAATTTTGAAACTAAAAAATTGGTAGTGATGTATTTGTTTACAATGTTTGAGTAAGTTTCAAGAGTTTTCTTGAACTTATTGCGCCTCTCGCGCGCTAGAGATTGATGAATATATATTCATATTAAAGACTTGGGTCTATCAAATGACTTTTGGCCCTGTGATACAATGAACCCGTTTTAATCTATGGGGCAACAAATCCTACCTAATCTCCACTTGAGCAAAGACCTGTTAAGCACACTTTTATGTCTTTGACTCAAGCCTTTCAATTTAGTGTCTGTGTATGCATATCATTGGTTTGATTGTCAGTGGAGACGTCCATTTAAAACTTGGCTCAAACATTTTTCAATTCTGAGTCCTATGAACTGTATTGGCTGCCAAGTGTTTTCAAAGTGTGATTCAAAGTGATACAAACATTATATAACACAATTGTTTTTAAGTTAGATTAAGGAAAGCATGTCAGTGGCAATAGCCATATCCATTAGCTGAGAATCAATAATGAATGGTCTTCACAGTTGCTTTTACCTTTTTGAATGATATCCAACTGAAAAACAAGCTTTTAAGGATTTGCATCATAAGCTTAGAAATGCACACTGATTTGGTCGTCATAATTTGATGCAAAGATTGACTTTTATTTTTTAGGGGCAATTGTTATGTCGAAATTCCGAAGGATCAAAATAGTGATGGGCCTAACAAAATTCTGATTTTTGGATAAAAAGCACAAAATGACCTATCAAAGTCAATTGACAAGACAAGATATATTTAAAATAAACTTACATACCACCAAAACTAGCATCAACTGGCATTATTTTAACAATTAAAAACAGCTGAATTAGGTTTTCACATGCTGATGCAAAAGTTTCTCAATTTTTCCCTATTGCTTCAAATTAGTTGACTTTAATTCTTAGAACTGATTTGGTTGCTATTATATTATATTATTTGCAATGTAAGCCAAGAAATGTGATTTGATAGTGCTTAGAACTCCTTTTTCGTTCACTCTACTGATTTGGTTGTACAAAGTCAAGAAATTCTATCTGATCACCAATGCACAGAAGTTTATAAAATGGAGAAAAACGTTGGAGGGAAATCCCACAGAAAATTCCATCTTAATGAAATGGTTCCCAGACATTCAAACTATCTACATATTAATTCTCTTGTTTTTTACAGAAACATAACACTAACTATAGAACAACTAAGGTGCCCTAACACAAAATCTGCCATGCAAACCAGGCATCACAGATCCTATATACCAGATGATGGAAGAAAGACTATAACCTGGACATGAATCGGTACATCTACACTGGTATGTTGTTAAATTTAACATAGATAATCCGATTTTGATCTAGACAGAGACACAGATATGAGAGCATATCAGAGTATTTTGCACAAACCACAAATTATATAACACTATATTCTTTTGAAAAGGTAGCGTTGAAAACAAAAAGACTTTAGTGGTTTATCTTTTTAGCCTCTTTCTAAGAGACAAACTAAAGAAGTTTAATCCTCATAGAGCTGGAACTGACTTTATGCTTATGCTAACAGGTAAAATACACTATACCTATCTACTTACGCCTAATAATGGACTCCAACTTGCCCTCTTATTGAATATAGGTAAAGGTCTGTAAACAGCAATCTTTGTAGGTTTAAAAACTTATTGCAATGAAGTAATAGAATCATTTACATGAAATGTAATTTCTCATTGATTTTGAACTTGCCAGATGTATCTTTTTTAAATAAAAACTAATTAGACTTCTAGCAAAATACAGCCATCTTGGCCCCAGAAATTATGCCTCACCCCGTTACCATCTTGTTCTGATGTAAAGAAACATGAAATATTTTAGTTATTAAGAATAGAGATGAGGGCAAAGCTGGCTAATGGATTCGAATTATGGTTGCTTTGGTACAATTTGCGGCACAAGTCAAGAAATTCACTCTGCTGGCAAAGCTTTCTTCATATTTTTATTTTTTTAGACAAGTATTTTTCTGGGGAGAGCCTAAAAACTCTCCTTGGCCGTCTTTTGTGGTTAATATTTAATCTTAAAGAGCAATTTCTCCTTTTCCCACTATGTTTTCTGCCCTATTAGAAGATTAATTTTCAATTTCAAATGAAATGTCGTATGTAAACTCTTTCAATTTGAGACAGTTGAAAATTTGGCGTTTGGTAAAGGGTTAAACATGATTATTTTTGTTTTTACAGAAATCTCACACTGACAAGAGACCACTGCAATGTTATCATGACATCACAGATCCCATATATATGTCCAGACATTGAAAGGAAACACAACAACCTAGACACATTCGATTGATTGCATGGGATAGAATCAAAGGCTTTCTCAGAACCCAAACACTGGTATGTTGAAAATAAATGAAACATATAAGTAATCAAGTCAGAGACTCAGATATATGATGTGGCATGTGTTTATATGTGTTTTATCCTGTCACAATTGCCATTTTAGGACCAGATTTTGCCGTATATCATTTGTATATCCAGCACTAACCATATAACATGAATTTGCATGACGAAACATGACATCATAAATATGTCAAGACATGACATCATGTGTGTATCATTCTCTACTTGTTTGTGGTCAGTTTATACTGATTTTTCTATTTCGTTTCCCTTTCCTTTATGTTTCATTTTCAAATCTGTTTATAAGAATAACAGATAAGGATAAGTAGCAGTGTTCTCAATAAGAACAGGTTGCAGGCCAAAATGACCGTTTCAAATTATGTTTTGGCTGGTTTGAATTCCCAGAGATGTTAAGATCATCCATGGACCCCATCCAAGTGGCCCGTTTAGATTTTGTTATGGCCTGTTCAACCAATTCATTTTGAGAACACTGAATGAATAGATGGTAATAGATGTCAATGAATAGGAAATGTTATAGTGCTTGGCTTCGGATTATTATCCATTTCGCCTTCCGCTCACCGTTAATATTCCTATGCCTTGCCCAATAACATTTCCAATTCAGGAAATCAACCATCTATTCTCTATTTACATTGCATCAACTGTATTTCAATTATGTTGTGATGCCCAACTCTTAATGATGGAAGAAAACCCCATACTGAACTGCCCATATGGGCTGGTCAAGCTGGGTAGAACCATCAGTAATCTGTAAGTCACTCAGGAGTTAGCCTTTCATAAAAATCCAATTGCTGTCATGGAGATTTGAACACACAGAGACAGGGGCCATATGATTTCTTGTTCTGTACTCTAGCCATAAGGCCATGGAGGCCCCTGGCCATATGACTTCATCTTCGCTACTCTAGCCACTAGGCCATGGAGGCCCCTGGTGATATGACTTCATGTTCTGTATTCTAGCCACTAGGCCATGGAGGCCCCTGGTGATATGTGTCAACAAGCTAATGTGTCAATTTGGTTGTTGGGTAAACGAACAAGACAATGTTTATAACTTCAGTGGCTTCTTTTAATACAATGGAAAACAAGCAATCAGTAACTAACATGTAACTACTTAACATGTAGATTATAACTAATAAAGATCAGAGGTCAATATGCATTATATGTATGACCTGGGCGGGGCATTGGTATGCATCGCATAGCATGTGGGCGTGTCTTAATGCACTGACAGGCATTATTCTAAATACACAACAGTCAAGTTGTTGTAGCATGTGTTAGTTATAAGGAAGAGAACTTTTGTCATATTAACAGTAATAGTTCAGTAAGTTTAATTTACACCGTGTATCATAATAATTACTATGAAGTAAAGAATACGTAATAGTTGAAAATGATTGCCAAATGCTGTCTCCTGATCGCTGTCTTTGCAGCGAATTAGCAAACTCAACTTTCCATACACAGCGATGATCACATTTAGATAAGACAAGTTAACTGACAAAATGACCGATTTACTAACAATCAACACCTTTCATTACACTGCACTGGTTGACATTTTATGATCAAACATTTGTGCGAATCTGCAAAAGGTGTGAATGTTGAAAAACTGTATTGTCAATTAACATAGGTAACAGTAAAGAAAGTAACAATTATACTAGTTTCCGGACTATACCGTACCCTTATACTATTAAAAGGTTAAGTTCCCAAATTTTATTGTCCGGAGCCAAAACGCAGATTTTCTGGATTAAACAGTACAATTAATGATGGTAAGGACTGTTCCCTACAAATTCTGTCTGGATGGCGTATAATCTGGATAAACGACAAATAAACTGGATAAACGAGGCTCGACTAGTCATTTATATTTTGTATTTTTCTTAGTGTTGATAAAGTGACCCATATGCCAAACATGGCTGGGTGTTGTACAGAAGTGCTATTGTATGAGTTCCCACTGTTTATGCACAATACATGATCAAAATATGAACCATTTACGAACTGTGATGTGTGCTTTTTGCTAGGGCGGCCGTCTGACCTGTCTGATTCAATGCTATCTCATCATTTGATTTTACGATATCTGATCTGTTATAAATGTTATGCAATTCACGATGCACGTTGGGAAGTTAGGACGAATTTACATGTATCATTCACATACCTACAATAAAAAAGGTGTGACCTTTAAACAGAAATTGGCATGTTGTAATTTTCTCCAGCCCACATTAAAACAACCCCCGGCCCTTTTTAACAAATAAAGAATAAACCAATGAATGTCGGGAAGATATTATAACTTTATTATCTGTAATTATTAAATTATTGAATTGACAACCTTCTTTTCTCTTATTTTCACTGGTATTTGAGAGTCTTTAAAAATCTTAACAAATCGTTGTAAATTATGAACTCGCTTTGATACAAGATGGATATGTCCTGTCCTCCTGTATTTCTTAATACCTCTCCGTATTCTTGTCGGGAACAAACAACACTGTTTTGTCTTTTTATACAGTTAACTATCCTTTGATATGAATAACCCTATCTTTGCAATGCCACAATCAAAGTCCGTATTTCAGAAGAGAAATATTTAACATTTTCGATAGCGATTTATAACTTCCACTAGTGCCATAAATATTGACAGGGTCGAAATGTCTGTTTACATATCTTAGTCCTTTATGATAGACGGTTTATGGTATCAGATCTACTCTAAACATTATACATTTTACGTTTGCCATAAGATTCGAAACGTTATGATATGTTCATTTGGTGTGTTAAGATTCAATACGATATGATACAATACCATTTGGGATATGATGAGACAGATGTCATAGATATACGCTGTTTTTGGGAACTCATACTATAACACTACTGTAGTATATTTTTTGCTTAACTGTTCTATATTTTAAACATGTCATTATCAGTGTTAATTTTAGAAATGAAAGTTCTCATGTCCTTTTGGACACACATCTTTTGAAACTATGTGTCCAAGGGTAAAACCATGCGTCCGAGTACCAATGATCCAAGCTATAAGATCATGTCAAACTTGTTGTTAATGATGATCTTAGCTTTAGTGACTCAAAACAATGCAGATTTGATAGAAAGAAAGCATGAGACAGCATGCTTTATGATGATTACTACATTGTAAACATTACTTGTGCTGATGAGAATGCTTCCGGCTGCACACATATCTTTTGAAATGATGTGTCCCCAGCAATTTTAATGTGTATATGACGCAGTACGCAGAGGTAAAATTATCACTGCATTATAATAAGATATTTGTTTGTTTGTTTCAGAAAAATTGGAATACCACGGTTACGAAAGGAAAATTGTTCATTGTGAGCAATGAAAAAAGACATAAATATATTTTGATTTGTAGGTGTTCATTAGATTTGCCTCACGATATATAGGATTTGGAGATGTGATAAACTAGATAGTTTGGAGAATTCACCTTTTCCTTGGACCCCTTTACCCTTAAAATGCTGGAACCGACGTCATGTTTATGCAAACAAGTAAAATCCAGGCCAGCCACCTAGTAAATTGGTGGCTGGCATGGGATCTAATTTGTTTGCTACTCTGGGTTTCTTTCCTCATCAAAATTAAGCAGATATTTCAGGTTGTGGAAAACAGATGACACAAAAATCAAGTTTTAGAAAAGGGTTGATATGCTTGTTTGTATGCATGAACGATGAAATGGTCAAATTGTATTTATTTCTCTTTTCAGAGGTATTGTAACTACATGAGGATGCAGCTGTAATGGAGGAGTTTAGATACTCAATAGGAATCTGTCGACGGGCAACTTACTGTAGAAGCGAAAGAGTTGAAGGTACGACGAAAATACAATCTATCAAGACATTTATCAGATATCAGGGCTCACACGGGTGGGTGCAAAATGCGAAAAAATCATTCTGGCATAAGATTTGACAAATTTGGTTGCCGCACGCTGTTTTCATTCAACCTTACCTGTCTGGATATAACAGACAGGCATGTCTTTTGATACACTTAAGAGTATCTCCAAAATGCCCAAATTAATCTGTTAATTGTTATCCCTGTGTCAAACAATGCCTGAGGTCTGTTTAAAGTGGTCTTAATTATGTGTAAACAACTCATGCTTGATTGAGAGACATGACACAGTTGTTCCAAGAAAACGGTATTCTGTCTAATTTGTTATGATGCATTGTAGATTGCGAGAATTAGCAGAAGGTTAATTTGTAAAGAATGTTAATGTTGAAAGTTTGCTTCCCTCGCTGATGCAAAGGTTTTATAAGAAACTATTGATAATCATTGGAATTGTCAAATGGAAGTCTTGGCGAGGGGAAAAACAAAGAGACCTAAAATCTTGTTTACTTTCAATTTACAGTCGAGCCTCGTTTATCCGAACACTTTAGTTCCCAGAAGTAATGTTCGTATTAACAAATAATCCGGAATAAAGGATCGGTTTCAAGTGAAATGTTTACCTATACACCGTTTTTCATAATAATTACTATGAAGTAAAAAACGTAATAGTTGAAAATGATTGCCAGACATTGTCTCCTAATCGCTGTCAATGCAGAAAGTTAACACCTTTTACAAACTCGACTTTCTGCACGAGACGATAATTACAATTAGGTTGGACCAGTTTACTACCTAAATGACAGATTCACAAACAATCAACACCTTTCATTACACTACACTTGGTGACATTTTATGATCAAGCATACATGCGAATTTGCCAAAGGTGCGAATGTCGGATTACCGTACCGTCAATTAACGTAGGTTACCGGAACAACAAAAAAATCATACTGGTTTCCGGATTAGTCGTACGCATATACTATTGCTTGGATTGGCTTGGTTCCCGACTTTTATTGTCCGGATCCGCAACGTGGATTTTCCGGATTAAACAGTGGAATTATTGAAGGTAAGGACCCTACAAATTATGTTCGGATGGTGAATAATACGGATTAACAACATTCGGACTATCCAGGCTCGACTGTATCTATCTGACATTTCCAAAATAATTATTGAAACTAAGAATTCCGAAACAAAGTAGTCTAACAATCTTTGGTTTAATGTATGAACGAAAGAATTTTTTGGTGAGGGGGGCTGGGGAAGATTTGACACATGCATCATCAAGTACATGTATATTGTTTAAAATGATGAAATTTTAATTGAAACCATTTGTTCAGAATTTAGCTCCTACTTTTTAAATTTTGCTTCTTTTTTTGTTGTTAGGCAAATGTGCTGGCGCAGACTTTTTTAAAAGGGTGAGCCCTTGTTATCGGGATTTTATTACAACGCTTGTTTCTTCTTGTTTTATTTTGTGTTGAAGATAAACAACGGTGAAATTATTCAGAGGTCATAAGTGGCTTGATGGTTAACATATTACCATGCAATAATGACATTTGACCAGTTTGTTGCAGACGATTTGGAAGAAATTATGGGAAAAGGAGAGATTTCTCTTAACAAGCAATTTCTCCCTTTTCCCACAATGATTTCTGCCCTATCGGAAGATTGTTTTTCAATTTCTTCACATTTCGAAATGTCAATTGCAAACTATTAATTTGAGACAGTCGAAAATTTAGCGTTTGGTTAAAGGGTTAAAGGGACTCTCAGAAAGTGTTGCGTGACTAGAAAATGGTAATAAGATGCTTAAAACAATCCCCATCACTAAATAAATAATGATTTCCAATATCAATATTTCAAAGATGCTGAAAACCTGTGTTTTCATTGAATAACTGTGAAACAAGCATGAAGTTTTCAGCGCTTTGATTGAATAGTAATGGGGTTGTCCTGAACACACCTTTTAAGTGTCATAAGAGTGTCGACCTACTTCATTTCCTGGGTTCAGGACATTCTTACCCATTTCAATTATTTCGCAGTGCAGAAACAAAAGATCATAGTTTACAAAAATGAACCACTGAAGAAGTTTTACTAAGTCTGCAACATAAATGCATTATATCTTCACTACAAGGTTGTGAAAGGAGATTACAAAATGAACCCATAATGTAGTTTTCTGGAAGCAAATACGCGTAATTCTGTGATATCATTTCATTTATAGGAGACATTTTATCTTAAAAAGAATAACCGTTAGAATGCTGGGAATTTTCTAAAAAAAAAATAGTTTTTTGTGTCGTCTGCTTTCCAAAACCTTAAATATCTGCTTAATGGTGATGAAGAAAGATACTCAGAGTAGCATACAGGTTAGATCACAGGCCAGCCGCGAATTAATTTGCATAAGCATGAGGTTGGTTCCAGCAGTTTAAGGGTTAAGAGCTCATCTGTGAGATAAGTAATGGAAAAATATATTAAAATACATATACTGGTTCTCATTTTCTTTTTCTCTCTTTTCAGGATTGAAGTAACCTAGGAAATTTGTGTGATACAGGCTCTACAACTACCTACAACCACGATGGAGAACTAAAGACTCTAACCTGTAAATAATGAACTAGTGACAATTATCAAGCATAGAGTGAGTTTTTAGACATCCTGTTGGGGAACTTTTATAATCAACCTTTAACAAAGGAATTTATAGATATACTGCAGACATCTTTAGAATACATTAAAGGAGAAGGAAATATTGCTTATAATGAACAATTTTTCCTTTTCCCCAAATGTATTCTAGCTTATAAAGAATTATAATGATCAAACCTTTTCTACAATTTAAATTGTCGTCTGGTAACTTTTTCAATAAATGATTTGATTGACTGAATGGTTCATAAGTAGAATTACAAAGGATTGTTGGAAACAGAGCAGTTTCTGCTTATTGCTAATAATTTCTCTGTCTTCAACAGTCTTGTATAATTTTGTTCATTTTGGAAAGCAGTCAAAGATAAAAGTAAATAACTTGTTTGGAAAAACCAGGAGCATGGATAGGTGCACTGATCTTTGCAATAAAACTGAAAATAGTTGAAAATGGTTTAAACCTTCTATCTCTCCAACAGTGATGTCTATAAATCAAAAAGTGTTAACATGGTACTAAAGACTATACAAATCAATTATGCAATCTTTCAAGGATATTTTTTTTTTTACTTTTTGAGGCAATTTTTAGACCTCAACTTGTAGCAGACCTACCTTTTTATTTTCAAATACTTCATGCCAAAGGTTGATGTGCCTACTTATTTAGACAATTCGAGGTTCAGTGCAAGACTATAGTACGTGCTTCATGTTTGTGAAGCACTTACAATAGTCTTTTATTGAACCCTCAACATGTGGATTTTGACCTATGTTTGATTAATATGACTGTGAGTTATTGACCAAACACAAGCCGGAAAGCACATCTATTTCAGTAATTTCCAACCAACTCTCTCATAACTGTGATAGTAACATACTGGAATATGACGCCTCTGGAAAATTTCACAAAAACATTGTGACAAAAGAGAAAAATGCTAAAGAAATGCTCGTTTTCATCGTTGTAATGTTTTTCATTTGATTTAAAACAACAGAAATAATTTCTTTTTTCTCCTCTTATTTTGTCTGCATATCCTTGAAGATTTTATCACCATTATCAGATATTTTTTCTTCTAAGAGAACAAAATGTTCTTATGGAAGTTAATGTGATCAATTTTAATGTCCATTATTTGGTTGTTCTGATGAAAGGTTTTTAGTATACATACTTCTTATCGCTTTGTTAATATCGAAATTCAGTACAGTATCAGGTCGAAATAGCTCAAACCTGGGTTGGAATCCCAGTTGGGTCAGTTTTGAGTAAATCTTCATTTCCATCATATGGAATTTTGTGATGTGTCCAAATTGAAATGCCCCTGAGGACAAAATTAAAAAAAAATGTGAATGATTTTAGTCAGGAATCATTGTAACAAAGGGACAAAATTGCCGAAAAGAACAGTATTGGTGGTTATTAACCCTCATAGGGCTGGAACGTACTTCATGCTTATGTAAACAGGTTAGAACCAGGCTAGCTGCCAAGTAAATTGGCGGTTCGTCTGTGATCTAACCTGTTTGCTACTTTGAGCATCTTTCCTCATGAAAATTAAGCAGACATTAAAATTTTAAGGTTTTAAAAGGCAAATGACAAAGAAATCTTTAGAAAATTATCCAGCATTCAAAGGGTTAAAGGTCATTGCAGCAGGTCTTGCACAGTGAGGTATAATTGTCTATGCTATTGATTTCTAGTTCATAATTCAAACCCAAGGAATTATTAATGCAAGTTTTACCTGAAGTTCTTGGTTTGAATCCAAGACACATACTTCTTTCCATACACTTAAATGACACATAACTCTAAATATCAAAGGTATTGATGCTTTTGTCATAATGGTTTGTTTACAAGAATTGACATTTTTTGCCATGATTCATATGATACAGTTGTGTATATTTTACCTTTTCAGTAATTGTTTTTGGTGAAGACTTCTAAGGTGAATTACTTACCTAGTACTGCTGAAATACAGGAAAGGCGTAAAATAAGTGAAATACTGTTGATGCGGCCTGAAAATCCCATATAAACATACAGGTGCATTAACTAACAAATAGTGATATTAATCACGGTGACGGCATTTGGATTTAAAGTAGTCTCATGACTAAAGTTAATTTCTCTGGAATGCCGATGGTTCTATCCAGCTTGACATGTCCTTATGGTCAGTTGATTATGGGGTCTTCCTCCGTCATTAAGAGTCGGGCATAGCAACATAACTGAAATAATGTTGATGTGATGTAAAACATATATAAATATATAAGTGATTTTTACAGTGTCACATTGAGAAATATCGAAATTACTATAAGGCAGATCAGGTGAGCAGATATATATATGTAATATGTTTTTTATGTTTATGTATTTTTCTTATTGAGAGACAGACCTTTCCCCAATCCATTGGTAAAATATGTACAGCAAATGGGATTTTTGAACCAGATTTAAATAAGAACAACAACAACAAAAAACATCAACTATATGCTATGATTGAGAAGATACACAAATCTTTTTGGATTGGTTTCACTTATATGCTCAATAAATTTTTGTGTCAACCATGATAAAGGTAAACACTGCATATGGATGTTTCAATGCAATACTAAAGTAAGTCCTTTACATTTGTGAAGGACTTACTTCAGTATTGCATTGAACCCTTGTCATACTGGTTAATTGCAGTAAAACATTTTTAACTGAAGCGTCCACTTACAAATTGTGACTCATTATTATTGGTCGTCAATAAGATCTTTTCCACTTAGTAAGTAATGGTTCAAATCCCTGGTTCAAATCCCTGGAACAGTTCTGCTTTCTTTAAAGGCCCATGAAAGGAGATTAATATCAAACTATATTACTTGGTAAACTTTTTGTCAGATTCAAATAGTTATCACCAAAAAAACCCATCAGCTTAACTTAAATGAAAGCAAACTAGAAATAACCCAGATCAGCCAGTTTAGTTCAGATTGCCTGATTCTTCACCTCTGATCTGGTCATATGATACACACATTTTTGAACCAACTAACAGAAAAAGTTATTGTAAATATGTAAAGAAACAGATTGTTGATTAACATGATTGAATAGGAAACAACTATATTTCAAGCACAAAATAACTTATGTTGGAGGAGTTTATTCAATAGGGTCTCACAGCATTCACAAATTAATTTTCATGACTTTTATGAGCATGATAAAAGAACTCCATATGTTTTTTCAGTAATTTATAAGTACTCATGTCCTTTCATGTGCCTTTAAATGTTTACATTAGAGAAAAAGATTCTCAAACATGAACAAAATTGGGAGAGAATTAGTGTGTGATTTTTTTTTTAATACATTTTGTTTAAACTACGTAGAACTATAAAGAAAAGTATTTTAGTTGGAGTTTGACATTCATCCAATGTTAACAAGTAAATTGGCAGCTTGCCTGTGATCTTACCTGTTTGCTACTCTGAGTAAATTTCCTCATCAAAATTAAGCAGACATTTTAAGGTTTGGAAAGCAGACGACACAAAACATTTTTTTTTTTTTTTCTAGAATTAACCAGTATTCTCAGGGTTAAAAAGCTTTCCTTCCTATAACAAATTTTAACAAGTACTGGTCAAGTTTACCCAGTAAAGACATCACACTTGTGGTAGTTTGTAATTATTTCCTCTTCCCTGCATAAAGGTGCATTATATCAGACATAACATCTGAATTGTTTAGAGATCATTGTGGTTAAGGTGGCGGACTTAGAAAAAATAGGGGGTCCCAGGTTTGAGCCCCTTCGACACCGCTGGTTTCATTGGAGTGACCTTTGGTATGTCACTTCAGAGCCCTAGCCTAGTACTGGTGGATCCAGTAAAGCCATTACATTGTTGAAAAATTGTTGATATGGTGTTAAACACCATACAAACATAATATTATTGTGACTTAAGAAGGGTTGATCATTAAGCACACTTATCCCTGTGCAACATTGGTTTGTACTAAGCATAACATAATGTTAATTTTTGACGCTAGAAACATTGTACCTTTTGTCTAATGCGAATTTGACCAGTCACGAAAGTTTCATACAAGGGGATTGGTAAAATGACAAGTTATTTTGAAAAATTCCTGTTAGCAATATGGTTTGAGAAAGCCTCTTTGGGTTATTGTTGTCGTCAATCAGCAAGTTAAGGGTTCCATGTATTGTAAGTGCTTAAAATCATACTAGAGCCCAGAAAAACTGCAAAACTGGGTAAAATGAGTTATAAATTATGATAGAATATGTTGAAACATAGCGAAAAACCACAGGATCATGACAATATAACGCCTATGCTATTGATAATTTACTTTAACAAATATTTACCCACCAATATAACTTCATTGTTTACATTCAAGTAACATCTAAAATAGCAAGGAGCAAATATCGCATTAAACATATTAGAATACTGTCATTTATCCAATACCAACAACATAAACATTCAAAATGGAGAATTTCTCAGGTTTTTTTTTTTGTTCCCGACCCTTCTCGGCTAGCCTTGTTTTATCGTTAATTGTTAACAAACCTTATGGTATTCACTTTTAAAGCATCGTGTGAATATGTTACTATCTCAATCCCTCTGTAAAAGGGAATTTAAAGTACTATTAAGTTAACTTTCAATTTTTCAGTTTAAGTGTAAATGAGCGCAAGTATGGCTTTAAGTAACATTTTAAATGGTCAGTAAGGATGATGTGGGTTCCTGCATGGCCCAGTTGTTAAGGTGAAGGACTTATAAAACAAGGGTCCCATGTTCAATGCTCACCATTGGCACTGAGAGTGTCATTGTGGCACTGAGAGTGTCATTGTGGCACTGAGAGTGTCATTGTGGCACTGAGAGTGTCATTGTGGCACTGAGAGTGTCATTGTGGCACTGAGAGTGTCATTGTGGCACTGAGAGTGTCATTGTGGCACTGAGAGTGTCATTGTGGCACTGAGAGTGTCATTGTGGCACTGAGAGTGTCATTGTGGCACTGAGAGTGTCATTGTGGCACTGAGAGTGTCATTGTGGCACTGAGAGTGTCATTGTGGGAGTGTCCCTGGGCAAGACACTGCAAAGCCCTGCCTAGTACTGGAGAAACCCAGGAAATTTGTTGATATGAAAAAAATATGGAGAAAAACCCTGTTATTCTCACAAGGATTTCAATCATACCAGAAGTTTTTATATCCCTGAGTTTCATTCTAATTTGAGTTATTCTCTACTGGCTCTTTCAATTTGGGCAATGAAGAGACTTCTCATTTTAACCACATCTCATTTACTTAGCTATACTCTAGTGACCAGATATGGCATTTCCTTTTGTTAGGGCTGTGTAGAAGAAATTGTAACTGGTTTGGACCAAGTAGCCTATTAAAACAACTGAATGTGTGCAAGTGTTTGTTTAGTCCTATTCAGTCCTGTCCATGACCATTTTATGTCATTTGTGTTATGTTCTTGTGGGTGTTTTTTTTTCTTCAGAATTTAATGAAGTCCAGAGTTTCCAGGGTGTGTATCTTACATCCTCAGATCGGATACTTTCTGATACACCAAAATAATGGTTGCAAATGGAGAAGTTTCTCACAAAGAGTAAATTTGCCCTTTGCCACAAATGTTGAATGAAGTTGATCATCTTATTGCACAATCATGTTTTCTTAAAATGTTAGAACAAAAAGGATTGGTGGGCAGACAGATAATTTACTCACAATGAAAAACTGCTTGATGATTCAACTGAAAATCGAGCTAACATTTTAAAAGTTGAAAATGACTGCGGACACACAAGCCGACATCATGTAACACCACTGAAGAATTGTGTTCATGATTTGAAAGCAGTGATATCGTTGATCTTTTGATCTTTGATCTTTTGATCCGCCTACCAGTACTTAACTTGATGAAACACAAACAGCCAAACAAGTTCATATAGGTTATACTATTGATGAGTTGTGTTCATGAGGTAAAGGGGACTTTATTTTAAGAAAATTGGTTATTACCTCCCTTTAACAAAAAAATCTTGAAAAATTGTTTTTCTGCTTTTATCGAAATGTTTTTGGTTATTTATTTGAGTTCTTGTGAAAGGAAATGATGTAGCCGAATAGAAAAACATGTTTTTAACGACTTTATTTATTTACACCTTATGCATAGTTACAGAAGAAATCTATAAAATAAAAGCCAAAAAAAGAGGGGGTGGGGGTGGTGTGAAGGGCGTTTGAGGACCAGAGAAAAAATTGTTGGCCATTCCAAGTGTCTTTAAGGACCAGAGCGAAACCCGATAGCCAAGTGTCTTAAATGCATTTGTTGAAAAATAAAACATTTGTTGGCCATTCCAAGTGTCTTTAATGAAATTGCCTAGGGGGAAAAAGAAACCCCTTTGGTATACAAAAAAAAGATAAAAAAATAATATAACATGGGAAATCAATCAATATTTAGTCTTTCCTCTTTGGTATATTGTCTATAAAATCGAATCATCCAACACAGAGAGTGGTGGGGTACTATAGCTTACACCATGTAAGCTTAGCACCAATGAAGCAACATGCTTTACATACAAGCCTTCCTGGAAGTTGGATGGCTTGTATAGCATGTGCTACTACTATTCAGAGAAGCTACAAGTAGAAAACAGTCAGCCTGTGTACAGGGGAGACAGTATTGAACGAGCATCTCATCACTGGAGGTATAAGCAAGCCAAAATATATTCATTTTTTATAAATCTTTGTGACAGGTATAAAGAATTACCTCCCTTTAATAATTCAGAGAAGTTTTTAACTTTTATTTAAGTCTACACATATTATATAGGTATTTGAATTATCAATTAAGTGATAAAAACAGAAGTGTGAGATAATTAACTTCTTTTGCCGGATTGTTTGTTATCTGTTTATTTTCAGGAACGTGCATGGATAGCATATGCATGTTAACAATACTACTGGTTTTCACATCAAAATCAAGTCAAAGTAATCTTCATGCTTTTATTTCTTTAAAAATACATTCATACACATTAACATTTACTAGTTTAAACACATTGTATAGCCAAATTAGCAAAAGATACACAATTTAAAGATAACCTAATATATTAATGTTAATATTATATTTTGATAGTTTCATTAAATGGTATAGCCAGTCTACAAGTTACATCTCACTAACAACTAATTTGAGGACAATCAAATGCATCTATACATATATCTTAACCCATTACCAAACAATAAAGGAATTTGACCAGATTTTGAAGGCGACTCTGGAAAACATTGTAGGAAAAGGAGAAATTGCTCTTAATGAGCTATTTCTCCTTTTCCCACAATGTTTTCTGCCTTGTCAGAAGATTATTACTCCATTTCACTGCAATGTCGTATACGCAAACTCTTTCAATTAGGGACAGTCGGAAATTTGGTGTTTGGTAAAGGTTTAATCAAGTTTTTTACATGGAAGATCACTTTTGAAAAATGTTGAAACAATGGGTAACATGAGAACAATTACTCCTTCTGTCACATCATTTATCTGAATCCAACAATACATGCAAATGAAAAGTAAATAGGGACATTGCTGGAGCCTTACCAATAACTAATATATGATATATACATGTATTGGTAATTTGATATCTCATTCTGTGAACATGTGAAAATAGTTGTCAACAACATACTGGCATACAAAAGAAGAATTACATTCTTTTACAGATGAATAACACTGTAAGTAATTATGCCAAAAAAAAAAGAGGATAATTCCTTATAAGCATTCTTTCTTGATAAAAAATATTTACAAAAATCGTCTTCTATGTTGGAGCAGAGTTGTCATCACTAATCTGGCGGCACAAACACTGAATGCATGTCCAGAGCCTGGAAGAGCTCACTGCGTGCTTGTAAGGTTTTAGAAAAATAAAAAAAAATTTCATCTAAGTTTTTCTTACAATATGGTGTATTCTCCCCAACGTTGGCCCTGTGCCCTATTAACATGCAATGTCCCCCGACTTGAAAACATTGCACAACCAACTCAATATTACCCCTGTTGAACAGTTCCTACACAGATATTAAAAGTCTTCAGAACCTGTTAGGAGACAATCAATGTAAAAAGGAACTTAGCATTTTAGAGACCAAGCCGACACAGATCAGACATCCAATCAATCTGATTTGAGCCTGCACTGTTTGCCTTGAGTCGTGCTTTAGTGAAGAAGCAAGTCAGGCTATACAAATATCTAGTCTGATCTTAATTCAGAATATCACTAAATGCTAAATCAAACTTTTTCACATTAAATTGGCCCACACAATGCAAGACGGCCATGTTTTCTATACAGTTTGAAACAGTTTTCTTGTTATTTACATTCAGTCAAACACTTTTAAGATTATATTGACTTAACAACAAGACTATAAGCCTGGACGAGCATAAACAGCTTCTACTGAGAAACATTCCTTGATATTCTACAACAGTACTTTGAGAAAACGACCAAATTACTTGGAGTAAACTTCTATTTAAATGAATCAATCAAAGCTTCAAGATTAACACTGTTGAGATATGTCAGAATGACAATTAATGCATCAAACTCTGCAAACCTGGTCCATCCTAACCAGTACTGTATTGTAATAAACCAAACAGGTAACACCGTTCAGATATGTCAGAATGACAATTAATGCATCAAACTCTGCAAACCTGGTCCATCCTAACCAGTACTGCATCGTAATAAACCAAACGGGTATTAACCCTTAGATTGCTGGGTAGTTTTCTAAAATTAAATTTTTGTGTAATCTGCTTTCCAAAACCTTAATTATCTGCTTAATTTTGATTAGGAAACCCTTAGAATCTCAGAGTAGCAAACAGGCTAGATCACAGGCCAGGTGCCAATTTACATAGCGGCTGGCCTGGATCTAACCTGTTTGCATAAGCATGAAGTTGATTCCAGCACTATAAAGGTTAAAGGCAGCAGACACTTCAAAGTTTCAACACAACACTACCGTATAACATTTACTATGGTCTTGAGAAACGATCTGTTGAGATAAGTCACTAAACAATCCTATAGAAGACTAGTTTGGCTGGCATGCATATTCTGGAAAGTGTTTGACAAAATGCAAATTAACGAGATGTTACAAAACAGTAAAGAAAAACAGCCTTTCAACAGTGATGTTCATTAATCCCTACCTATCCTTAGAATTATATTGCCTGCGAGACTTTAACCCTTTACCAAACGTCAAATTTTCAACTGTCCCAAATTGAAAAGGTTTGCAGACAACATTTCAAAGTGTAATGAAATTAAAAAAAAAAAATCTTGAGGTGACTCGTTGTTTGGTAAGGGGATAAATCACAGCAATTACTTGTCCATGCCTAGATAATCTACTAGTACTAAGGCAAGAGAAAAGTGCCTTGCCTAAGGACGCTTCAAAACATTGAGTGTCAAGAACAGTTTATGAGGACTTTGAATTGCAGTGACTTAATTGCCCAGAGCCCCCTGGAAAGTTAACCAACACTAAGGCAAGAGAAAAGTGCCTTGCCTAAGGACGCTTCAAAACATTGAGTGTCAAGAACAGTTTATGAGGACTTTGAATTGCAGTGACTGTTAATTGCCCATGCCCCCTGGAAAGTTAACCAGTACTAAGGCAAGAGAAAAGTGCCTTGCCTAAGGACGCTTCAAAACATTGAGTGTCAAGAACAGTTTAAGAGGACTTTGAATTGCAGTGACTGTTAATTGCCCATGCCCCCTGGAAAGTTAACCAGTACTAAGGCAAGAGAAAAGTGCCTTGCCTAAGGACGCTTCAAAACATTGAGTGTCAAGAACAGTTTAAGAGGACTTTGAATTGCAGTGACTGTTAATTGCCCATGCCCCCTGGAAAGTTAACCAGTACTAAAGCAAGAGAAAAGTGCCTTGCCTAAGGACGCTTCAAAACATTGAGTGTAAAGAACAGGTTATGAGGACTTTAAATTGCAGTGACTGTTAACTGCCCATGCCCCCTGGAAAGTTAACCAGTACTAAGGCTAAGAAAATGTGCCTTGCCTAAAGATACCAATTAACATTAAGTGCCATGAACAATTGACAAAGTAGTATGTATAACCACACTTCTCTTTTTCTCACAAGAAAGTGCCCTTTGAGAAGGGAGGGGGTTTTAAACTTTTTTAACAAGAACTAATCTCAAATCAACAAATGTAACCAAATCTTTGCAATTTCTCTAAGTTAATTGTTATCATTTTCTAAACAGAAGAAAGCAACATAGTAGGCAATAACTGTTGCTCATTCAATTAATTCTAAATGGCTGATATTTGGTTTAACAGAACAATCCTAATGGATAAAGAGGTAAAAGGATGAACATCACTGTTGTGTCTTGGTTCTGAAGACTTACCTGTGTAAGAACATAAACAATAGGGCCTGTTTTACTAAACAACTTACGGAAAATGTTTGCGTAAGTCATTATTAATAAACATGGATAGTATCTTCAATGAAAGTACAATGTTGCAATGTGGCACTTCATTGGAAGCGTCTCGGAGAGGGCTGTAACAAGAGAAAGTCATGCAATGTTAATCATCTCGGATCATCAAACAAAGATCTGTACCAGCCATCTCTACTTTGAGGCGTTTATGTGTGTTTATATTATATGTTATATAGTTGTGATCAATGCAGTTATCTCTGTTGCTCCTGGAATGCTCACACCAGTTCTGTGCTGATAAGCCAGTTAATACTTCCCAACAAAGTGGTGTCTTCATATTCAGAGACACTCACCAGTTTTATCCAATGAAAACTCATCTGAAAAAATATGGAAGCCGCCATATTGTTTCTTTCGAGACTTCTGTCATTTCGTTTTCAAAAATACATCTTAAATGTGAAAAGTAAGTGTAGTCATTGAATTTGATTAAGGAAACGTTTATACGTATTCCAAATTATAATTTCACTATTATTTATGAGTTATTGATAAAAAATGATGTGCAATACTTCCATATACATTGAACCATGCAACGTGGACGCTTATAAAAAATGTGTGATTAGCCAGGGAACATTGACGCTTATAGAAAATGTGTTATAAGCAGGGGAAGATTTACCCCAAATATTGTAACCCTACACTTATATCTGAGGTGTATTTCTCAGCTCACGGAAATACCCAAGTTGTTCCGATTGATTCAGAGATAGTTGACCAAATTCATGTCTCTTTATTTTGTTATATACCCCAAGTATTTGATGTACTGAACAATATTCTTTGCCAGCCACTGACTGCTTGCTTCCCCTGTATGAGGTTTGTCCATGTTTAGAGAGGAATTCTCATTTGTGTATATGTATAAGTCATAAATGTACATGTCATTTTCATAGCATGCATGTAAATATAGAATTGTAATAACAATGAGCCTTTGTGCTTAATGTTGAAATAAAATTTTGATATGTTATGTTTATGTCTTTTACTATGGTGATTTTGGACTGTTTTAGATACCCCAAGCGTATGCTGATTGATACAGATTTTGTTGAGTGTGGGACTGCACGTATTTAACAGAACACAGGGCCGGAGATTCAAGAAAAATGACAAACAGTGCAGGAACTTCTCCAATACCTCTTAGCCTTTAAAGAATTGGTAAATTTCCTTAAATTATTTCTCTAAAGCTGTTAAAAACCAAAACACAATTCTTGGGACAGAATTTCAATGGACTTTCCTATTGATAATGTACAAAATGAATTTCCTCAAATTGTTTTTCTAAAACTTTGAATAGCCAAGAGACAATCCTCGGAAGAGAATCTTTAGGGACTTTTCTATTGATAGTTTTCTAAAAAATAAAACTTCTTAAACTTATTCAGACAAAACTGTTGGGAGGACATTAAAAAACGGAATCATATTAGATTTTTATTTAATTTCAACCGGGTTTCCCTTACTGGACAGTGCATTCACCTATCTAAACTCCTGGAAATTCCTTACCAGTGCTTAACAAAATTATTTTCAAGCCCCTGACAATTTTCTCACATGACATAACCAATCAGTGATGAGAGATGAATAAATCAAGGGCTTCATAAATATTCTTACCAATAAACGTGTTATATATTGGAAATTAAGTTATCTATTTGTGTGAGACAAATGCACCAAGGGCATCATAGATAATTGTTGTGGGAAAACCACCAACTATGTTGATACTTGAAAACCTATGTACTTAACCAATCATTCTAAATAAATCCACTGTATACAATTTGTTTGTTGAAAAAAACTCTAACCAAGTTTTAATTTGAGCCTATTATTCGGTACCTGCACAACAAAGCTGTTTCATTATCTCTGTAACAGAGAGAATAGTGTCTGGTCCAGCAAAGGAGATATTTGTCCACATTCTGATTTCTGAGAAAGTAAAACATGTTCCCTGCTTAACAACAGGTACTTGAACATTTCTGTTTTAAATAAGGGAAATAGATTACTTAATGGAGGTTATATTGGAGAGTTCAAGCACTGTTTGTCATTTGCTGAAAAAAGTCAAATAAAAAAGTTATGTACAACAATGAAGTCAATGAAAACAAAACAAGAAAACAAACATATTTACACAGCAAAAAATCCCATTACATTCACTGTTCAACCTTTTTTCATGTACCCGGTATGTGAAGTTTTGTATTTTGCAGCAGATATTATAAACAATGAATACTTCATTGCAGCAGACAAATTGAAACATTCCAAGTTATTGGTGAACCTGAACAACCTTTTTTTGTAACAACATTTTAAGGTTTATCTATTTATTTTAAAAACGAAAGGAACTTTTTTATTCATATATTTAATTCATCTCCCAGAGGAAAAGCTGTGGCCGTTTTTTTTTACACTAAAGGGTTCCTTAATGCAATATGCGCGCTCATTTACACTTAAATTGTGAAAGTTCTAGAATAATTGACAATGAACTTAAAATTAACTTAAAATCCCTTTTAAAGAGGAACTGAGATGGTACAAGTTCACATGATGCTTATAAAAAAGTAAATGAGATAAGGTTTGTTTACAATTAGCAATAAAACAAGGTCAGCCATAAATGTTGGGCACCAATGAAACCCGACAAATTCTCCGTTTTGAATGTTCATGTTGTTAGTATTGGATATTTGACAGTATTTCAACATGTTTCACATGATTTTTCTTACCATGTGATTGCCACTCCGAGCACTCCTTGCTATTTTTGATGTTACTCAAATGTAATCAATGAAGTTAAATTGTTGAGTACAAAATCTATGAAAATAGGACTTTGAAAATAGATAATAATTGTGAAGGCTTTCTATTGCCATGATCCTTTGATGTTTTGCTTTGTTTTAACCAGAGACATAGATAACAGAGATTGGCAACTCCGGAATTATCGCCAAACTCTCGCGTGCCGCGTGGTTCTGCGAGATAAGGAAAGTGCGTATCTGTTTATCCGTTGCCACGGGAGATGTCAAGCGAAATTGATACTTCTTTATTACAGTAAAAAAGCTATGTTTGGTTATCTGAAACAACTTCTGGACTTTTTGTTTTATTTTCATTTTATTAAATTGATTTTATGTTAAAAACAAAACAATAAGTTCCAGTAGGCCTTCTTTTTCAATGACAGGCTTGATTACCATGCAATTCAGAATTGTACTCATAACGACAATGTCTTTCAAGCAAAGGTTTGAATAATGTTTTGTAATAAATCAAGTGACTCTATTTAGTTGCAGTTATATACCAAAGCATGAACTTTCCACTAAGACATGATAGTTTTTGTCAATATTAAAAGATTGCTTTCTCACTTCATTCCATTTATTCTGTGTCGCAAAACTGTTTACAGTGCTAATTTTGTCCAAAAAAACCCAACATACATCATGACAATATTTCCAGCCAAATGTTTCAATTTAAGAAAATTAAAAGTATTTTATGATGTTATAATGCATGTGATGAGAATTTTTGTAAAGGTGGTTTTAGTAAACGAAAGGACACGTAAGAAAAAACTGACGTGCTAAGTTTTTCAATACACCTTTTACCGCAGATTCCTCTAATATTGATTGCAAATCAATTAGTACATAATTATTCTAAAACACGTAAGGGTCTGGTCTTATCATGATGCTGACCGAAATGATTTTAGAAAAAAGAAATGTGAGCTTTTTTAATGTTAAGCTAAAGCAAATAGTGTGTCTTGTACCTTCGTTTTTATTATCATTTCTCAACGAGAAATAAAGTCAAAGCACACTACTTTTAAAACCAGACAGACGCTTTAAACAGAACAAATCCTCCCTATTTTGTTTTCGGGATCTTTAGGTCATTAAATTTGAATGAGGTGTCAGAGAGTGGACACAGGGTTAGCGCCACACCTTCTTGTGTAATCGCCCTAGCATCAAAAGGTTTTATGACATCAAACTACATATTTTATGGGGTGGCAATTTACAATCATAGCCTGTATTGTCCACTACCGTGATTGCCTCTATCACCCTTCGTTCTTCAAATGACACATTTCACTTGACATATTTGCAAGCGATCGGAATTAAGAAGAAGTATGATGAGTAAGAAAATATCGTGGTGTTTCTGATTAAGAAGATCTATCCATTCCTTTTGTCCATTAATTGAATGGATTTTCTTCTTCTTATATAGGAATATCACTTTGAAAATACGGGAAACTATAGAACTTAGTCAGCATTTAATACGGGATCAATTCAAACTCATTCAGACGTTTTCAGTAATAACACGTTTGATAAAATCCAAGTCACACAATTTAAGTTTTAATTGATGCAAAAATGAAAGATTTTGATTGAAAATAAAATGACTGAAATCATGATTATGCTTGTGTGGTAAAGTAAACCTGGTATAACTTTGTTATAAACTCGACAATCACCATAAAAAAGCGGGTAACCATAAAACAAAAATAACACTTCAGGAAAATGTTAAGTATGATATGATCCAGTGCATAGTTTTTTTAGTTTTACTTGCTACAACTTTGGTATATTTTGGTTGGAAATCAAGATGGCTGAACTCATTAAGGTAGTAAATGGGACACATTTAGTACGCCATAACTTCTAAATGACAAAGAATATCAGACTGGAAATTTGGAAATACACAAAATCATATTATCCCATTAAAATGGACATAAATTAGAAATGTTTGAATAAATCCTCTGTTAAAACATTTTACTTTGTACAAGTATGAAATATTTTGGTTGAAAATAAAATGGCCGAAATCACGATCATGCTTGTGTGGTTAAATAAACCTGGTATAACTTCGTTATGGAAGCGAAGATTACTTTAAAAATGCGGGCAACCATAAAACAAAAATAACACTTCAGGAAAATGTCAAGTATGATATGATCCAGTGCATAGTTTTTTAGTTTTACTGTGCACAACTTTGTTAATTTTTGGTTGGAAATCAAGATGGCTGATCTCATTAAGGTAGTAAATGGGATATATTTAGTACGCAATAACTTCTAAATGACAAAGAATATCAGACTGAAATTTTGGAAATTGACAAAATCATATTAACCCATTAAATTGGACATAAATTAGAAATGTTTGAATAAAGCTCGATTAAAACATTTTACTTTGTACAAGTATGAAATATTTTGGTTGAAAATAAAATGGCCGAAATCACGATCATGCTTGTGTGGTTAAGTAAACCTGGCATAACTTCGTTATGGAAGCGAAGATTACTTTAAAAATGCGGGCAACCATAAAACAAAAATAACACTTCAGGAAAATGTCAAGTATGATATGATCCAGTGCATAGTTTTTTAGTTTTATTGTGCACAACTTTGTTAATTTTTGCTTGTAAATCAAGATGGTTAAACTCATTAGGGTCGTAAAAGGGACATATTCAGTACGGAATAACTTCTAAATGACAAGGAATATCAAACTGAAAATTTGGAAATGTAGAAAAACAAACCCTTTCTTTAAAATGGACTTGAATTGGAAATGTTTGAAAACCCCTCCTTTAGAACAGTTTGAATCTAAAACTACTCAATTATCACGTTCATCGCACCCAACCACGAAAATGCGAACAATTCAATCAAGTTTGTCGCAGTTTGCCATGTTTATTTCTTTGATAATCGCTTGCTGATCGGTCTTGTTGGATGAGGAAACTTTCTAACAATAGCAATATAGTAAATTCGGTAAGAAAATAATTTAATTATGACTTAAAACACGCTTAAATGTGCGTTGCCTATTTCGCGTTTAGTTGAAAATTGCGTCGATAGACAGATCTCGCAAGGTCTCGCTAAATAACGCGTCATGCGAGATATCGCAGAAACCGGCTATAGGTAAAGAAGGAGTTGCCAATCTCTGTTATCTATGTCTCTGTTTTAACCTATTCTATCATAATTTATAACTCATTTTACCCAGTTTTTCGGAGCACTTGTATGCTTTTAAGAATCACCTTATATCATGAGAAGAAAAGAATTGAGAATGTAGATCACCAGTCTGGAAAAGTAGCTTACAACATCTATGTCATATGAAAAATTCATAATCACCAGTTGAACATGTGAAGTAATGGGTTACAGAAATACAATGATTACAACATTTTTTATTAATATTTCCATGATGCCACAAATTTGCAGACATATTTGAAAACCTCAATGGGGCAAAACTAGTAGCAGATTAACAAATCTAAATTATGTTGATAACATTCCAACCATTTCATAGAGAATGGCACATAAAGAGCAGACTCTGCATGATTACAAAGTTTTCAACTAGCTATGTGAAATTGTTGATCATTCGATATAGCCAGTGTTCACAGACTTTAACATCAAACAAAGTCTAGGATTTATGTATCTACAGCAGACAAATTGAAAAAAAACGTTAAAAAAAGATAAACTACTCAAAAGAGCAATATCTCCTTTTCCAACAAATCTTTCAATCTCAATAGATATTAATATGTTTCAATACAAACACTTTATTTATATCATTAAGAATTACGAGTTGCCTATCGTTGTTTATAGGAAAAATAACTGCCTTTTAGTGCTTCCATTCAAATGCTATTTGAAATATCTGCAAAAAAGAAGACATCATTTGTGGTAACAAGAGCTTCTTATGTTTAAACTGTCAATATCAATTATGACTGAAGCTTAAAACTTATTAAATTCCCCATCAATAACAGCTTCCTGGAAACATGACCAGTACTCATGTAGATTTATGACTTAGTCTCGGCATTTTCACAAGGCGACTAACAAGGATCAAACCGGAGACCCTCGGTACCAGAGGCTGACGCCTTCCCTTTGCACCTCTGTCCACAAGCTTCTTTACTGAAATTGTTTCACCCTTTAATCTACTTTTGTCAAGATATACCTGTTACTGTGTTGACTTGGCATGGACCCAAAGACATCTTTATATTGATAAAAGCAATGTAATTTCTACTTTCCCCATAATCAGAAGATTGTTATTCACTTTCATCCCATTTTGAAATGTTGTCTGCAAACTCTTCCAATTTGGCGTTAAAGGGTTAACTGATTGCAGCAGAATCACTTCAGACAAATAATGCAAGAAAAGAGGGGCTCATCAGTAGCGCTTGTTTTGTCACAATATTTTCAATTTGATTTCAATCTAAGATTGTCCTCTTTCATTAAAATCAGAAATTAACCATAATTTGGTTATCTTTTCAATAATGAATGTCTCAAAACTTAGAATTGAACCATGGGTAAACCCATTACCAAACAATAACGACATTTAACCAGTTTGTTGCAGTAGACTCTGGAAAACATTCTGGAAAAGGAGAAATTGCAATTTTATCACTTTCCCACAATGTTTTCTGCCCTATCAGGAGGTTATTTTTCAATTTCATCACATTTGGAATGTTGTCTACAAACGCTTTCAATTTGGGACAGTTGAAAATTTGGCATTTGGTAAAGGGTTAAGCATGTAATCCATCCCACATCAGTCCAGATCTTTACACTGTAGAACTTGGGCTTTAAAGTTCAGTGTCCAACTGCAACTCTGTCCAAACTGGCAAGTGCTTATCCAACCTCCATAGTAAAAACCTGAAAGTACAAAAAAAGACAGGGTTGAGTTTCACCTGGAACAGTCTGTCATGAAGGCCAAGGTCCTAATTCAAACTTCTAATTCAAACTTCTCACAGTAATCTCCCCTTGCTACACTGCATTGATTACTGCCACCACAAGACTTTCATTCATATTTGGATAAAATTTGATTTTTTTTCATCAAAATTTTAATACCTGTTTTCTAAGTCAAACACCCTACTGACAGAGTTAATGATGCTAAGTTTTAAAAAAGAAGGCTAATCAAGTTCTGGTTTTAGTAAAGCAACAACAATGGGTATACATAAACAAACTAACACAGATGGTAATTGTTTCTTTTAACTCATTATCATCTTTTGTTCTTATTTCCTTGTCCTTTTTTCTGCATTTTTCATTTTGTTTGTTATTTGATGCACAATTGATAATTGTTCATGTTTTAAGCTTTTTTCAGTACTACCTCTATCTACTGGAGGTGTCAATGAGGCTCGAATCCGGGATTCCCATCTTCTAAGCCCACCTCCTTAATCAATGAGCCATGCAGGACACACATGGAGTAACAAATAGTTCTACGTTTTGTCAAAGCTGTCTTTCTTATTTATTGTCGTAGATCAAATTGTTATTCTAAGTTCAAAGGACTGCCAATTTTACTACCATCAATTACAAGGATACAGATTCTTTCATATTTCCAACATAGCAAAACCAACAGTTGTAGCAATACAGATTTTAGGTATTGGTTGTCGCCAATGTGACACATGCAGAGACGGTACTTAGAATCTACTTGATGATTTTTTCATTACAAGCATGACCCGGCCCTGGTTCATTTATCTGGAGAATTTGTTTATCTGTAAATTTAATTGGGAACGGATGTGTCCAGTTTAATGGGACATCATTGTATTTAATTTGATTCAAATGGTGGCCCATGGTTGTTCATACTTGATTGACTATGTGACGAGAGAAGACAATAAATTGTACATTCTGCGATATGATTGAGAATTGTTTGGGCGTGTCAAAAACTGAGAATTGCAACATTATTTACAAAATTATTTGCACAAATAAGCTCATCTTGCAGACACACTAATTGATTTTACTTGGAAGCTAAGCAATTATGTCATTCAATTTAAACCTTAAGGCCATTATGAAAAAAATATTACTCTGAATATCACATCCTAGTTTATAAATAAGAGGAATTTTCCCATTTGTCATTCTCTTGAACTTTATTAAAGGTCAAGTCAGGCTTTATAGGCAAATCAAAAACTTCCTTTTCTTACTCATCTCATGGCTGTGTATTACAGTAAATTACCTTTTTTTTTAAATTCCATACATGAAAAAGTATAAATGAAATTTCAATCATCCTTTGAAGGTACTACATTTAATAATTCAGTTTTGACACAATAAATGGCCTGTTTAGTATTGTTTATTTAATACTATTCTTAGACTTAATACTTCAAGGGAGTGTAGCAGGTAAATAAAGTGTCATTTAAGCCTAAATATGTTTGATGCTTGATTGATATTTCGACAGCAAGATGACGTCGTTGCAGCTATTTAGAAAATCATTGAACAAAGCTGATCACCACTTAATTTTTCAATGCCTCAAATTGTTTTCTGAAAGTGGCAAATAATTACTTGTGTCAAATAAAAACAGGTTTACATTTAATTGTTTGTAATTTACAGGTTATAATATCTGTTTCTTTCTTAAAAATCATATCTATATTATCAATGTTTGTGGATTTCTGACCATCCCTTCCCTAAGACAATCACACTTTACCATCTAATTTGAAATCTCTTTTCATCAATTTCTTTTCCTTCATCTTCGAGGTTTAGAGATAACAGTATATTACATTTTTCACATTATTTTCTATTTACATCAGAATATGAAAATGTCTTCTTCCCTTAATCATTTTGTTTATGTATATCTTAATATAGATCGAAAATTAAAAACCAGTTTGGTAATGGTACTAGACAGAATTCAATGTACAATGGGGGGAAACACATGCTCAGATTTGAGACAAAAATGGCCGCCAAACCATCGCTTGGAGTTTTCAAACAGGCACGTCTTCCTTATTACTAACTTGTTTTTCATTCAATAACGCCTATCATAAGGCCATTTGGAAGCTGTTTCAGGAAATATCAACAGTTTACTTCTGAATGGCCTAATAAAGCCAAGATCATTCATGGAGTCTTTCGTGATTAAGGAGTCAGGAAATCGCGAAACACTATAAAACATCTCTGTTATAAGGCCATCGAGGGAGAAACTGTTGATACCACTTTCGACTGGTCATATGATGGGCGTTATTTGATAAAAAACAAGTATGTTATAAGTAAGATGTAGCTGTTTGAAAACCCGAAGCGGGGGTTGGGCAGCCATTTTTTTTTTTACTAAAATCTGACCATGTGATTTCCCCCATTGAATGTAGAATACGGTAAGACTACAAAACTTACCAGTACACAAATCAAGATATCATTGGTTGTTTCCAATCCCAAGTCATATCGCCATAGTTATCTTTGTTGATGAGATCTGGTTAAAGGGTCTCTCCTCTCCATCTCTATCAGTGTGGTCTACATCTTTAACACTTTGATTTCTACACAGTAGATGTGGTCCCGTCAATCTGTGAGACAATAAAAAATCATCTTTATAAACAATCAACAATGTTGTAACCTAAACCATTCACAGCTTTGGTCGGATTTATCTTGCATTACTACTTTGAAGGTTTAATACAGAATTTTCTTATGCAGGCAATAATTCACTAAGGATGTAGTAATTATTCACTAAGGATGTAGTCTCCTTTGATAAGACAACATGTTCTTTTTATGTTAATGATAAGATTGGAAAGCTATAACCATTTAATCAAGCTGTTGAATTCATTTCTTAATTGTATAAAAAAATCATTAAACAGGGTGATATGTTATGTTTTATTTCTGCTTTTCTTTTTCAGTTATCATTGATAATGAAAGGGAAAAAGAATTGTCTTCTGCAAAGTATTTCCACTTTTGATTTGATAACGTTATTTCTTCCTTACAATAAATCCTTTCTCAAAGAATGGTCTAAAATAAAAAGCCACAGGAGACAACAAAAACATAGCATGAAAAAAAGCATTTTCTCAAAGCCATACTTTGTTCATTTACATTTTAATTTGCGAAGTTCTAGAATAATTGATGATTAACTTAAACCTACTTTAAATTCCCTTTTACATAGGAACTGGAACAGTAACACTTCACATAATGCTTTTAAAGGAGTGAATATGATATGGTTTGTTTAAAATTAGCAAGTAAACAAGGCAAGCTGAGAACATCGGGAACCAATAAAACCCAAGATATTCTCCATTTTGAATGTTCATGTTGTTAATATTGGATAAATGACAATATTTTCATGTGTTTCACATGAATTTCCTAACCAGGTGATCACCACTCATTAAGCCAAGCGCTCTTTGCTATTTGAGATATTACTTGAATATAAACAATGAAGTTAAATTGGTGGGTACAAAATTTGTGGAAAAGCACACTTTGAAAAATAGATAATAAGTAATGCAGGTGTTATATTGCCATGATCCTGTGTTTTTTCGCAATGTTTCAACATATATTCCTTCATAATTTATAACTCAATTTACCCTGTTTTGTAGTTTTTCTGAGTGCTAGTACTCTTTTAAATGAAAAACAATATCAATAAGTCATATCTCTTTCTGAGTTTTTTATGTTTTCTTCACCCTAGAGAGGCCTTTAAAGATGCTTGTTCATAGGAGAGAAAACTTGAAAGTCAAAATAAAATGTCGTTGAAACAAAACAGTTTTTGTATTGTTGTTTGATATATTGAAAGCATAATTAACTCAGGAAACGTTAAATTTATATAAATATGTACAGTTTATATATTACCAACTTCCGGTTAACATCGAACATGGATTTTTTTAGCTCTGTAAACAACACGAAATTAAAAACATATTGATATGAGTTTTGGACTAATTTTTGGACTTGAAGGAAACTGAATATATTGATCACATGCCGCCTAAACAGAAACAGCCACCTAAAAAGGAAAGTAAGAAAAAAAGCGAAAAGAGATTTCTCCACTGTTAGACGATACGTGTACTACACACAGCACGGATGGCACGAGTATAGATAACCCCGAGCAGTCGTCCAGCAAAACCGGTTTGACAAGTTCGTCGACACAAAACAACAACAACGGAGCTTCCGTGAGTAAACAAAACAAACGTCAGAAAAACCAAACTGATCGTTTCTCGTTTGAAACCCCTGTTGTTAATCGAATGATGACTTCACAAATGAACGCTACTCAACCGAACCCCGGTTCGACCCCTGATGCCCAAACCCAAGGTACGATGCAACCCGGACCTTATATCCAGACGCCTCAATATCATTCGCCACCATATCAATCGACCCCATACCAACAAAACCCACAGTACCTGACATCGCCATACATGCCTCCATCCTTCAACCAAGCTACATACCCGGCTTCTGGACAACCACCCATCTGGGCTGTTGGTATAATAGATGATCTTAAATCAATTAAAATCACAATTAAAGCAAGTACAAACAAGATAGATAACATCGAAAAAGTGGTTCAATCAATGAATACCAAACTATGTGATCTTGAGTCAAAATTCAAGAACATTGAAAGCCGGTTATCAGATGTTGAGGGTGCAAGCAGTTATATATCTGAAAAATACGAACAACAATCTAGAGAATTGAGAACCGCCCAAACAAATGTACAAAACCTTCAAAGATCTTGCTCAAAACTGAACGACACCATTCAAACAATGACAGAGAGCCAGGAAACGATGAGATCTAAGGTACTTGATGGCGAGTTCAGAAATATGAGGGAAAATCTCATATTTTACGGCATACCAGAAGTCGCAGCCACCAGCGGTGATACATCGACACAAGAGAACTGCGACGATCTCGTTAAAAGTCTGATCAACACCACATTACAACTCGATCCTAAAGATATCGAGTTCGATCGAGCCCATCGCTTAGGATCCAAAGGCAAATCTGATAGATCTGTGCGGTTTGTCGGAGAAAACCTGCTAATTAACAATACTGTGTACAAAGCCCGTAAATAGAGATGTCATGAAGAGCAACTTAGCGTTGTATCCTGGAATATAAATGGACTCGTTAGAAAAATATCTGATCCAGATTTCATAAACATAATAAACAATCATGACATTATAATCCTAACAGAGACCTGGTTATCAAATAAAACATATTATAATTTAGATATACAGGGATATTGTGTAGAACATCTTTTCGGTAATAAGTCACCAACCACCAAAAAAGGACGTTTCTCTGGTGGAATATCGATCTATTACAAATCTTCATTATATAGTAAAATTAGTATAGCTGAAACTCATCAGTGTGGAATAGTCTGGTTGAAACTTTGTAAATCTATTTTCCATTTTGATATTGATGTATTTTTATGTTGTTCTTATATTCCACCTCGTGAATCGAAGCTGTTTAAACACAATGATATTGATATTTTCGACCAAATTGAGATAGGTATTGAAAAGTACAAATTAACAGGAAAGGTTATGCTAACAGGAGATCTTAACAGTAGAACTTCAAGTGAAATTGATTTTATTCAATTCGATCCCTTTCTAGACACCGATCTCAATCTACAACTCAATGCGGGGTTTTCCCCCAGGGTAAACAAAGATCGTGTACTTGACCCACATGGGACACGCCTTCTTGACATGTGTAAAACCACAAATCTATTAATAGCCAATGGTAGATTACATGATGATAAGTTCGTAGGAGATTATACTTTTGTAAATAATAACGGCATGAGTGTTGTAGATTATTTAGTTTTATGCAACGAAGATTTTAAATTTATTACTTCATTCGAAATTATTCCGATAAATGAATTCTCTGATCATGGCGCACTGCACTTTACCATTGGAAGGTTACGCCCATCAACTACGTTACCTAGCCAAATAGAGACTAATGATCTATATTTAGAATGGGATAATTCTAAGATAGGTATGTTTCGCTCATGTTTATTCAACGAAGTAACTCAACTTAATCAGTTGACAAATAACATACATTCGAATACTATCAATGAAACAATTAATTCATTTACATTGTACATGCAAAATAACGCTTTCAACGTTTTTGGTAAACAAATGGTGTATAAATTGAATCATTCCCCAAAACCAAAGAAAAAATGGTTTAATAAAATATGTTATGACGCACGTAAAGAATTTAAACGTTCAAGAAATATTTTTCTCCGCAATAGGACAAATGAAAACAGAATGTTGTTCCTTGATAAAAAACATTATTATAACAATGTCAAACGGATATATAAACGTAAATTTTCGAAATCAGAAGGCAAACGGGTATCGATCCTTGCAAAAACTAACCCTAAATTATTTTGGAAAAATATTAAATCACAATATATGCAATCACCCCTTGATACACATGATATACAAATTGATGATATGTACTCTCATTTTAACGAGTTGTATGGATCAGTCCCATCACATAATAATAATGATACGGAAAATCTGTCTCATAACACCTATCTTAGAGATGACGATTTAGACATAGAATTCACATTGTCCGAAATTAAACAAGCTGTTTTTTTCTCAAAATAATTCAAAAAGCCCCGGAACAGATCATTTGATCGCTGAAGTTTTCAAGAGTTCGTTTGACATTATATCTCCCTTTCTAACCAAATTTTACAATACAATATTTAACGATGGATTGTTTCCTGACTGTTGGGGGGAAGGGATTATCATACCTATTTTCAAATGGGGAAATCAGGAGGCCAAAAACTTTCGAGGCATTACACTTAACAATATTTTATCCAAAATCTATTCGAAGTTACTGGTAAATAGACTGACAAAATGGGCAAACACAAATGACAAAATTATAGATAACCAATACGGCTTTCAAAAAGGTAAATCAACAATAGACTGTATATTTGTACTTCACGCAATAATTGCAAAAACTTTATCCTGTAAAAAGAAACTATATGTCGCCTTCCTAGATTGGGAAAAGATGTTTGATAGTATAGACAGATTGTTACTGTGGCAAAAGCTTTTAAAAGAAAATGTCAGCACCAAATTTATCAATGCACTAAAATCAATGTACAATAATGTCAAATCAATAATAAAATATAAATCAATGAAATCAGATCATGTACTATCAAATATTGGGGTGAAACAGGGAGACCCAGCCAGCAGTTTATTATGTTTATTTTTCTTAAATGATATTCTAAACAATGTTAACACAGACTTGAACGGTATAATTAGCATTGATGGCTTACAGTTGTTTCTTCTTTTGTTTGCAGACGACGCTGTTGTATTTTCGCACAATCCCATGACATTACAATCTATTTTGAATAACATTGAACACTATTGCAATGAGTGGAACCTAAAATTGAATACAAAGAAAACAAAAATAATGATATTTGAAAAAGGAAGACACACATCGTATGATTTTTTCTTAAATAACACAAAACTTGAAATAACAAAATCATTTAGATATCTTGGAGTATATTTCTATAAAAATGGGAATTGGAATCGCACACAAAAACACATAGCACAACACGCCTCCTTTTCATTACACAATTTGTTTGTCATTTACAACCAGTTAGATATTCCAGTTTCTCAACTGTTGAATATCTTCGACTCTATTGTTTTACCTACGCTTAACTATTCTGCTGAGGTATGGGGACATCACCCATGCCCTAGCATAGAATCTATTTTTTCGAAGTTTTGTAGAAGAATTCTCTGTCTAAGGCAGTCAACAAATCTTACAGCCCTTTATGGGGAGTTAGGTCGCATTCCCATGCAAATACATAGACAAATGATAATGCTTAAATACTGGGTAAAACTGATATCTCTAGATGAGCAATCTATCTTATTTAAGCTGTATAATATGCTAAAAATAGACACAGAAAATAATCTCACATACAACGGTAAGAATTGGGCTTACCACATCAAAAACACTTTAAACAATATTGGATTATCAAACATTTGGGAAAACCAATTATACATGCGAGTCAATTTTACAACAATAAAACAACGCATATTAGACATCTATCAACAAAATTGGTATTCATCAATAAGTAATTCACCTCGTCTTTATAGCTATAGTTTATTCAAAAGTTCATTTATTATGGAACAATATCTCGACATCATTCATGAATCAAAATTCAGAAAGGCTCTTACAAGGTTTAGAACATCAGCACACGAGCTAGAAATAGAAAAAGGACGCCAAAGTAATATTCCCAGAAATGAAAGAATATGTAGAAATTGTAATTCTGGTCAAATAGAAAATGAATTTCACTTTTTATTAATTTGTCCAAAGCATACAAATTTAAGATCAAAATATATAAAGAGGTATTATCATACATGGCCAAATATGCATAAATTTGTCAATTTATTATCAAATCCTTCAAAGAAAACTATTTTTAATCTGTCAAAGTATATATATTATGCTCAACGCAATCGAAATTGTATGACACCTTTAAATGAATGAAAAGCTCTTCTGTAAATCCATGTCTTTGTTAAAATGTTTGTTAAAAATTGCTATATAACAAGTTATGTTTATTATGCAATAAAATATTATGTATGTATATGGTAGATCCCAAGAAACATGTTATGCTTTTTGTTTAAAGTACATGTTAATTCACTATATACACACGTTAAAGAATAAAAAACGTTCCAAATTTGCTTTCAATAACTAATCTTCAGTGGATATCTTATAACAGTAAAGCTGTTGTCTAGTTTTAAAGATATCAATTTTTAACTTCCAAATTTCTTCACATCTGTGACCATGCATGTTTAAAGCAAGACAACAGAAAATCTTTAAAGAAGGAATACATGTTAATGTTTTACAAATTATGACATCAGCCAAGGCCTTCATCATAAAGCCTTGAGATAAGAGCAGAAATCATTCATTTCTTACTTAATGGATTATGCATTGTTCCAAAGTAGATCCCGTCAACATTCCATTGAACTTTCACACCTTTCTCTTCTATTCGTTTTCATGTCATCTTGAAAAGCATTCGCTGCCTGTTCAAAAGAGAAAAAAAATATTAACATACTAATGCCTTAGTTCACATGAATTTCTGATGGGCAATCTTTAATGTGAAAACTTCTAAGGAACAAACCAGAGGTGGTGTATCTTGTTAAAACAACACATGAAAATCAGTCAGTACCATTTTAGAATAAATATATTTTCGATAACTAAACTGATGCTAACTCATTTAACATGTTTTATATTTCGACTTTGTTTAAAATAAATCATACTAAACAAAAGAATTCTTTCCATTTGTCAGAAATCAATGAACCCAGTCGTTACAAACATATTACGAGACCAAAATGAAGAGAAAAATCCGACCGTCCGAAAATGATGACCGTCCGAACTTGATGACTATCCGAATTTGATAGTACAGGGATGTTCCTAAGATGTTTTCTTCTAACGATGTCCACTACAAATGGCAGCGATTTGTCGTCATGGATACATAGAGTCGTTACTAATCAAACAATATTGCATGCCCTGTGTGCGTTCGCCCTTCGGACAAATCATTATGTTTAATTGCGGTCGAAATCGTCAGCATGAAATTGAAAATTCTGTTTTTAGCACATGTACTTGTAAACACGGATTGTCAATTGTAATGCATCAAACCTTTCGATGTTTTCAAATATAAAAGGGAAAAACCGAAAGGAAGTGTTGTTATGGGATTCACTTACCAAATACGGAGATAATGTTCTATGTTTTGTAAACATTGCTTCTCGTGGACCGTCGGTCGCCATTTTGAGCACGAGGAAATAATGTTCGATTAGATTCGTTTGGTTAGAGTTTGTTTAATTTTTTCAATTTCAATCGCATTTGTCATGGCAACAGTTCTATATTCAAAGACTTGTTAGAGTATATCTTTGATTAAAGCCTTCAACAAGTATTTGTACGATAAAGTGCATAGAATACTTTCCATCGGGTCATAAGTGCTCAATACGGGAATTCGTGGTTTAGTTTCATCATTTTACAATCAAACATATCTTAGATCTAACGTTTCCAAACATCTATGGGAAGTTTCTTAGCCTTTATAGTGCTGGAACCGACTTTCTGCTTGTGCAAACAGGTAAGATCCAGGCTAGCCGCCAAGTAAATTGGCGGCTGGCCTGTGATCTAACCTCTTTGCTTACAAAAGTATCTATCCTAACAAAGTGAATACAGAATTTGCTCGAAAATAATGTTACACAACAAAGTATTTCCAAATCATAGAAGACAAACAACAGAGTAATGGTCAGCTTAACTTGTTGACAAGGCGTTACACACTATACAATAGAACATCTGTATTCAAGGGTTTTGGATTGTTCGAGGAATTCTGTATGGTCTCGTAGAGATCAGCCTTACAGATTTGGGACCGGATGACCAAAGTTCGATTCCCGATAGGGACTTATGATTTCACTGGGAAGTGGCAGTGGGAAAGAATCAGGAAAGCGATTTATTATGATTGATAATTCTCAGACCGCCACCATAACCACTGCACGTAAGACATTCCCCCCATGCCTCTGCCCTACCGCAGTGGTTCCATGAAGTCTATAAACACAACTGGTAAGCATGGCTCTCGACCGTCACCGGTTATACGTCTATCAGCTGCCGGTGCCATAAGAGGCTTCTTTGGTGGGGTAACTTTCTCGTAAATGAATTTTTCATGCATTTTGTCGTCTGCTGATGCTTTGGACGTTGGAACGGCACGAAATTGACAGCGCATGAGAATTGCATATCAATTCATTGAATCTCACCTTAGTTACCATGGATTTTGTTCGAGACAGAAGAGTTCAGTTGACTGTTTCATTTCGTTTATGACAAAAGCAACGTTTTGGACATCGTTTCTGATTCAGTTGTTGTCAAAAGCGCATAATGCGGCATTCTGGATGACTGTTTGCTTCCGACAACTGCCATTCACAAATTGCACTTCATGAAGTTTTCGGTCAAAGGGAGGTAAATCGTACAAGATTTACCAATTGTATTGGTAGAGTTATTTCCCTTTGACCATAAACTTTCATTTTACTCAAGTAAGATCTGCATTATTTGTGGGCGTTACCTTTGTCGAAGTTTGTGTAGAACTCACATTACTTAATTGCATACAATCATCTCACCTTAAAAAAAGGTCATTGGGGCGAAACCAATGTGAAATAATATCATTTCACGAATTGGTCGCGCATGAGAGCAATTTCTCCTTTTCCCACAATTATTTCTACCCTATCAAAAGATCATTTTTTCAATTTCATCGCATTTTGAAATGTCCTCTGCAAACTCTTTTAATTTGGGACAGGTGTCACTGGTAACAAATTATGGAGTAATGACACATTTCAGAGGCCTTATTTTGGAGGAGGGACTTTACTTCAACTATAACAGAGACAGCAAAAATATGGACATTAGATATGAATATAATGAATTAAAAAGTCTTTCAGTCCTGCATTCAACATTTAAGCTTGGAGAAAAGTTAGCTTAACACTTTCATGTTAGTTTATTATTTTCTTCATGCTAGTTTGAAGTGTATACCATCTATCAAGTGGTCTTTGTCAACATAATGTGCTTATGTTTATAAAAAGAACAGTGGCAATGAATTAACCCTTACAGTGCTAGAACCGACTTCAGCTTATGCAAACAGATTAGATTTGATGTGAAAAGATACTCAGAGTAGCAAACAGGTTAGATCACAGGCCAGCCGCCAATTTACTTGGCGTCTGGCCTGGATCTAACCTGTTGGCATAAGCATGAAGTTGGTTCCAGCAATAAAAGGGTCTAACCATTTCTTTAAATTGGACTGAACGTAAACTGGTTCAAATATTGATACATAAATGAAATCAATTCTGAAAACATTTTGACTAAAAGACCCCTGTTTTAGCGATTTCTCATTTTTGCTGAATAAAGGATATATGTTGAAAAAGCTGCAAACGCTGTATCTGGAACATGATAAGGTAAAAGTCTCTGCACAAAACAAGTATATTCACATATTTTATTGCACTTTGAACCAATAAATATTAAGAAGCATATTGAAATAAATTTCGAAAACATCATTTTAATGGAAAACTTCATAATTATCTAACAACATTGAAAAACAAAGAAAATAACAAAATGCATTGAGATACATGAAGACCCTGGTCCTAATGAGTAATCTTCCCTTATGAACTTTTGTTTTCTGTTCATACTTAGATAAATTTATGCTTCCTGAATTATAGATCACCATTTTCCGTTTTGGTACAGGATAAAGGCCTTAACCTGTAACTCCAACAGGTTTCCTGGTCCACCAGTACTGGGCAAGGCTATGAAGTGGCTTGCCAAAGGCCACTCTGACGAAACCAGTGGTGTTGTTGGGGCTTGAACCTGGGACCCCCTAGATCTTTGTCAGCGACCTTAACCATGGAGCCACGCAGGACCCAGTGAGTAGTTTAGCTTTCCTAACTTTTCCAAATGTCAAGCTTAAATCATTTGCAATAAATCCCATCCAGAGTTATGTGTCTTGATCAGTGACCTTACATAATGACCTTTGTGGTCATAATAACATTACTTCAGCAGTTAACTTAATTCAAAATCAACTTACACCCAAAACCTAACTATGACACAATGCCCAGAAGAGATGTAATGCTCTGTTGTAATTTAAGCAAAATAGTGGTAATAAGCATTTCTTTTCTGACTTTAATAGTCACCTATGCCATATCAAGGGTTCAATGAACTATAATAGTAAGTGCTCCACAGAAGTGAAGCACTTACTATCAGGGATCGGGAAATCTCTGATTCCTAATTTGTCCGAGAATCATCCAAAAACCCTTCATATCTGTTTATTCTTAGACCAATTTTTTCATCAAATCTCAACTTGTAATCGGTCCATTTAAACCGAAATTGGTCCAGAACTAACAAAACAGGCATTTTCCTTATCCCTGCTTACTATAGTAGTGCATTGAATCCTCAATATGGTGAGTCTATGATATCATGGGTTAACCATAAAGTATGAACGGACATGAAGAAAAGCCGAAGGCTATGATTGACAAAAGACAGAACTTTGCCTATTTCTGGATGATTTTGTCTCTCTTCTTTCAAGCAGCTCAACAATATACTTCAAGTTGACTCACAAAAATGCAGCTGCAGCAAGAGACATGAGAAACGACCGTGACAGAAGGAAAACCTGCCATAGTAGAGCCAAATTCACAGTTTCCAAAAGCCTCACAAATTCTGAACTAAAAACACATGTTTCATTGAAAGACTGAATCACTACCAAAAGCCCCACAAATCCTAAACTCATCTTCCTCGATAGCGCAGTACATTCGCTGTGGGAGAGTTTTCGAATACGGAGCTGGTCGCGGCATGATTGTTCGTAGAATATACTCCCGAGCGAAGGGTCTCGGAAAATTTGGCACCGAAGTTGCGGCAAGCCTTGCATCCTCGTCTGAACTGTCGAGTTTTTCATCCTCGTCTAGGAGCATGTATGATGCCTGAAAGTAATGATATAATCTTAATACTTTGTGTGTGGTTTAATGCTGTTACAGAGAATTGGTTGTTACAAAGAATTTATCTGTTAAAAGTATAACATGGATCAAAATCACCATCTCATTTAAGAATTTCAGACCCCATAAATTTATTGGATCCGAGTAAGATTATTAACAGTTTCAAACTTGGACATCTGTGTTCTTTCTTGGACATGCTAGGAAATGAGTTGAAAATGGACTAAAAGGTTAGAACTACAGGTCTGAGGAAACTATTGATAATCAGGCCTTTTTACATTATGTAATAGGGGCCCATAAAAGGCACCTTCCCATTTGGAAATTTCTTTAAAATCATGCAGTATTCCCAATAATTCAAAGACACACCAGCTTTTTTGTATACCAATTAAGCAATTTCAACGATAAAAAATCTAAAAATCAAAAAGCTTTAGCCATTTCCCAATTTAAGGAAAAAAAGCCTTGATAATGGATTATTGATTGTACACAGTTTATGTTTTGTCCGACATTTTGAGGAGTTTAACCTGTCAGACAAAATAAAATTGTGTACAATTGATAATTGATACTACAGCATGTTACATACCCTCTGTGCAGACTGGAATAGTTTATTGATGACGCTTCCAGCTGGACCCATAGGACCACCTCGCACCACCACTTCCGAATTCTGTAAAATACTCGAGACGAAAATGTCCAGTTCGCTGCGAGCATCTGGTCGATCCAGAAGATCCTCGGTAAACTTGGATTGCAGCGAGATGTTTCGTGAAATGATGATTTCTGCTTGCATGATGATGCGGGTTAGCTCCTGGAATAACCATAATGAAGATATATTACATTCTCCATGAAGGTCTTTCAGACTTATCTATATTGTTTGTTTGATTTGTTTTACATTGATTGTGAATGAAGCTTATTTAAGCTTACCAAATTCTCTCTTGATGACTGCTTCCTGGATACTACACCAGTACTTGCACCAAATTGTGGGTTAGTTCTGAAAATTTGCACCACGCCTAACGAGGGTTCAAAATCTGAACCCTTTGTACAAGAGGCCGACACTATAACACTGCACTATTTTTGCCCACTTTTGAATTGTTAGAAGTACAGATTTCCTTTATTAACATCTTTGTTTTATATGAACCCTATATTGTAGGTTATTCATCAGAAACGTATCATTGAGAGCATCCTAACAAGTACACACACAATATGATTACCTGTATGTTGTATAGGCATAACAACTCTATGTTTGAGCCCGTATATACTTTGCATGTGATAACACCTCACTTTCTCATATCTTCTGTGAACTTTTGAAACCAAAGTGGGAACAGGTAATTTCTAATCATGAACAATACATCCTTATATAAAAATAGTTAATATTCAATTCTTCTTAGATTTGATTTTTGTCATCTGCTGTTACTTTTAATTTGGTCTGGTCACATATTTCCACATAGAGGAATTAGTTATTAGGTCACGTTCCTTGCAACCCTTGTTTTTTTCTTTAACCCATTACCAAACAATAGCAACATTTGACCAGTTTGTTGCAGACGACTCTGGAAAAAAATGAGCGATTTCTCCTTTCCACAATGTTTTCGTCCTATCAGAAGATAATTTTTCAATATCATCACATTTTGAAATGTCATCTGCAAACTCTTTTAATTTGGGAAAGACGAAAAATTTGGCGTTTTGCAAAGGGTTAAATGCATAGAACTCCATCAACAAAAAGGAGTCATATTCAAAATTTTGAATTACCAGGGTTGTCATGAATTTTTGGAGTAAGAGGCCGACTTTCCATTTGAGGAGCCCAATGAAACAAACAACCAACAAAAATTAGGTGTTGCTAATGACCACCAATCATATTTTTTGTTATTAGAGCCAATCAAAAAGTCATTTGAAGCAGTCAAATTGGCCAGTAGCCGGCTCTTTCTTACAACCCTGAAAACTGCATGTTAAAAAGACAAGTAAATCTAAATGATGGAAGAAGAGGTAACCAATAAAGAAGGGCCGAATCTGTAGCACTGAGACATCACAAGGTGAAGGTCAGTTCACCTACCTCATATTTTTTCACATCTTGGATCGGTGACCTTGTAACTTGAGAAGCTTTCCAGCTTGCTTGTTCTAAAACCTGCTTCAAAACAGGAATTTTAGCATCATCTGAAACAAAAGGTTCTTTTGTTTATATCAATATAAGGGTTTTACATGGGGTCAACATTATTTCAGTTGTGTTGTGATTACTGACTCTAAATGATGAAGTAAGATGCCAAACTATATTACCTATAGGGGCTAGTCAAGGTAGAACCACTGGCATTACGTGAGTCAGGTCGAAGACTGCCTCTCATTTAAATTCAAATGCCCTTACTGGGATTTGAACCACATGCAGAGGGGCTATGGGACTTCAAGTTCAGTATTCACTAGGCAACAGAGGCCCCATTTCTTTTGTTACTTGCACATTTCCTCATTTTGGATTTTCATAACTGGTTAAAATTATATCAAAAAAAATTGTAGCCTTTAGCAGATGACACTTATAGCAGATGACACTTATAAGCTATAGTGAAATATCTATTTTTAATTAAAGTATTTGATGAAAACCTATATGGAGCATTTGTTTGTTATGAGCACTTCAGCTTATTGACAAGATGTTTTCTGAAGTTCATTGCTGCATTCCTTATTTCTTCTCCATTTTGACCATGCAAGGTCTCACACTCGCAACTCTCCCCTGATGAGACAGACATTCTACCATGATAAGTTTACCTTTTTCAAGAGCTTTCAGTAGTGCAGCATGCATCAGCATGGGAAGTAAGTGTACAACTACATCAGCTGGCTTCAGGGACTGCAGGAAGTGAAGAACCTGAAAAACAAATATTCAAACCGTGAAACTGCTTTTGCTGGATACTAAATGAAGGCATAAAGTAACAGGCAGGGACTATATGCATGTTAATGATATGTTTCTATGTAAACATTGTGTGTTAACTCGTTACCAAATAATAACAACATTTGACCCGTTTGTTGCAGATGACTCTGAAAAACATGGTTTTAAATGTATGCCCGAAACAATTTATGAAAAAGATTATTCAAGTAGGGTATACGCTAACCAAATTGGTACAAGTTAGCAGAGGCACAAGCTAACTTGGGTACCACATGACCAGTAACCATGCCAAATATTCTTTCCAAGCTGTATCAATCTTTTGAATGTGTGCCCAAAACATGTGAAAAGATTAATCAAGCAGGTTTAACACTTTACCAAACGCCAAATTTTTGACTGTTCAAAATTGAAAAACCTTGCACACAACAGTTCAAAATGTAATGAAATTAAAAAACAATCTTCTGATAAGGCAGAAAACATTGTGGGAAAAGAGGATAAGAGCAATTTCTCGTTTTCCTACAGTGATTTTCAGAGTAATCTACAACAAAATGGTCAAATATCATTATTGTTCAGTAATGGGTTAACCAAAGAATCAGTTTCAAACCAAAATGGGCATGATTTAACTGAGGCACAAGCTAACTTGGGTACGAGTTGCCCAGTAAAACTGTAAAATATGCTTTCCAAGCCAGATCTCTGTTTTAAATTTATGCCCAAAGCATTGCATGGAAAAATGATATCCAACGTTATTGTTTGTTAATTGGTTAACCAAGCAAGTTTACCTTCTCCGCCTCTCGTGTGTCATCAAACAGGCGTTTTTGTCTCCTTGCCGGGACAGGACGAGCCGTCTGCCATACCTCCACCCACATGTTGCCAGGGATCTGCATTCTTAAACTCAGATGACCTAAAATAGTATACAAGAAAGTGTTCAGAATTAGAGAATAAACTTTCTAATCCATTCCCTCATATGTAACCTGGGATCTGCAATCTTAACTCAGGTGACCTAAAATAGTATACAAGAAAATAATCAGATGTTATGACGAGCTTTCTAATCAATTATCTAACATAGGCTATATGTAACTGGCCAAATTTTCATTAACACAGACAAATTTTAAGGCTAATGAAGCATTTTTGGAGTATTCATAAGAGTTTTACAACACTTCAACTTTTTTTCAGTTGTGCTGCGATGCCCGACTAATAATGATGAAGAAAGACACCATACTTAACAACCCATAAGAGCTGGTCAAGCAAGGTAGAACATTCGGCATTCTATAAGTCAGACAGGAGGCTGCCTCTCATTAAAATTCCAATGTGGTCACCAGGATTTAACCAATTACAAAACAATTACATTTGACCAGTTTGTTGCAGATGTCTCTGGAAAACGTTGGAAAAGGAGAAACTGCTCCTTATGAGAAATTTCTTCTTTTCACACAATGTTTTCTGCCTTATCAGAAGATTGTGTTTCAATTTAATCACATTTTGAAATGTCATCTGCAAACTCTTTCAATTTTGGACAATCAAACATTTGGTAAAGGGTTAAACCCATGCAGAAGAGGGGCCATTTGATCTTAATTTCTGTACTCTCACCACTAGGCCATTTAGGCCCAACTTAAACTTAATAATACAGTGAACCCTCGTTTATCCGAACACGTCCGTTCCCAACAAAATGTCCGGTTTACCGAATAATCCGGACTAATGAAGCAGAGCATGTTCTTATTCACATTAACCCTTTAAGGTATAGAGATAAGGCTTATCAATGACACCATAGGTATAAACCATCTGATTATCGGAGACCATTAACGCATACATAATCAGTCACCCTAGGTACCTATTTGCACAGGATTATCTCCGATAATTGTCACTGATTGGGGTACTGTTAATTAAACCAAGATTAATGCAATTTACGTTATTCCAATAAATTTTCACAGAGAATAAAGGACGACGAGAACAAAATTTCCTTTAAATTGATGTCATTTTCTTTTTTTTAGTGATACATTCATGTTAAGATTAAGGTGAAGAAAATTAGACAAACAATGAAACTGTATATTGCGGTGTGAATTATTCAAAATCAAAAGTAATAAATGACGTATGTGTTCCCCCTGAGAGATCCCCAATTTGTTTTTCTTTTTTGTCATCAATTGCAGGGATTTTTTTTAAGAAAAATGCCGTTCATGACGGAGAAACATTCTTTGTCTTTGTATATTTCTCAACAGAACTGAATCGTTTTTCGGTTCTATTTCCATTAAAACCGTTTCCAAATAAAAAAAAAGTTTTTCAACGCAATATTGCTTCATAAAGTAGTCAAACCTGGTCCTCTAATACATGTAAAACTGTATAAATCAATTCATTATGGCAACGAATTATGCTTATATTTCCGTAAAATATGTTTCCATTGGTGATGAATCTACCAAAAGCTCGTTGTTGTAGTCAAAGTCGGAGGAATAATCTAATTTGCTTGTCCGCGAATTGGTAAGATTTATCAGCATTTCATCATCTTCATGCTCACAAGACCGATCAAATGACTGCTCTGAATCTACATTGCTGTCTGACCTGCGATCGGAAGCACCAAAATTGACATAAAACGTTAAGTAGCCGTCTTTATAACGTCCTTTATTCGACGGCTTTATTTTCATTCGCCATTCAACTTTGAACAACAGCTCCGTGTCATAAACATCATTTACGGGTCGCGTGCCGTATGCTCGCTCTTATTTTAATTGGATAGTATGTTTAGAAATATGTTAATTTTCTAAAGAATTGCATGAAATCCTTATCGAGTCTTTACAAATCGGCATTGTTTTGATCTTTTATGACCGGATATTGAAGGCCTCTCATATTAATTGGGTTGGTAATTTGAATTCCCTTCATCTCAATTTGATAGCGTCTTTTTCAGAAGGGTGTCGTGGAACCATTATCAAAAGATTCTCTCTAGAGCAAAAGTTTAAACTTTGACCCTATGATTTTATCATCGTAAATGAAAGAAAACATATTTATTTAAGAGGAAAATGAAATTTGGAATAAGTGACTTGTTTGTTTATGTGTGTAATTAAGGGTTAAAGTTAAATCAATTTATCAGCTGTCAAAATGCGTTCTATGCGGTCATTGATAGAACGTCAAAATAGGTTTTATACGGTAATAGGTATAACGGCGAAAAGCGTTTTATGCGGTAATCGATAAGGCGGCGAACGGCGCTATATACCGTAAAGGGTTAAGACATAAACGGTCTGTATGAGCGGTGTATAGTTATAACCCTTTAGCAAACGCCAAATTGTCGACCGTCCCAAATTGAAAGAGTTTGCAGAAGACAAATCAAAACGTGATGAAATTCAAAGATAATCTTCTGATATGGCAGAAAACATTGTGGGAAAAGGAGAAATTGCTCGTCACGAGCAATTTCTCCTTTACCCACAATGTTTTCAAAAGTCGTCTGCAATAAACTGGTCCAATAATTCCGTTCCCTTACAATTTTGTTCGGATTGCGAGACATCCGGATAATCAGTGTCCGGATAAACGAGGGTTCACTGTATATGAAATGTATCTTAACCAGTGACAGTTATCTACCTTGAGAGATGATTTGACCATTCTCATCTTCCACAGACTCCTCCACAAAGTCCCGCGGGGAATACCATCTCACAAAGTCTTCTAGTACACAACCGGGGTTGGCAGCCTGAAATGATAGACAGTTTCACAAAGTTATTTATTTTACTAAAATTATCATAACCATCACTATCCCTTGCCATTGGCAAAAGAGGATATGATAATTACAGCTTTTTCACAATATATAATAGGAGCCAATATAGCACCTTACCAATATGATTTTTTATTCAATAGAGTCCAAAATCACACTCAATTAAGCGATTTCAGTAATTCAACTTCCCATATCTAACAGACCTGGGCATCTTCCCACTTCGAGGGAAAAATGTCCTGAATTGTTTTAACTTCAAATAAGCTCTATAAATTATCAAAAGGGGTCTCATAAATATACAGTAATAATCACTGCAAGCTTCTCCCATTTTCTTTTTCAAACAGCAACTATACATACTATAAAGGAGAAGGCAATGTTAACATGACTCTTGTCATTACTGTTCCTATAGCTCTAAGCATACCATGACTTATTGAGCTGTTTGGACGGTAAAACTGGAAATTTGTTAAAAATAATTCTACACTTAATTAGCAGCCTGAGATAACGATTCATTTTTTTTCCATATATCTTATTTATATGACTTCCCTCATATCTATCTGATTTATCTATATATAACATTACAACATTACTTTGTGTCGCCCGGCTTATTATGATGGAGGAAGACCCCCAAACTAGACTGGAGGGTACATTTATAACAATGTAAGTCAGCTGGTCGACAACCACATTTATAACAATGTAAGTCAGCTGGTCGACAACCACATTTATAACAATGTAAGTCAGCTGGTCGACAACCACATTTATAACAATGTTAGTCAGCTGGTCGACAACCACATTTATAACAATGTTAGTCAGCTGGTCGACAACCTCATTTATAACAATGTAAGTCAGCTGGTCGACAGCCTCATTTATAACAATGTAAGTCAGCTGGTCGACAACCACATTTATAACAATGTAAGTCAGCTGGTCGACAACCACATTTATAACAATGCTAGTCAGCTGGTCGACAACCTCATTTATAACAATGTAAGTCAGCTGGTAGACAACCACATTTATAATAATGTTAGTCAGCTGGTCGACAACCTCATTTATAACAATGTAAGTCAGCTGGTCGACAACCTCATTTATAACAATGTAAGTCAGCTGGTAGACAACCACATTTATAACAATGTTAGTCAGCTGGTCGACAACCTCATTTATAACAATGTAAGTCAGCTGGTCGACAACCACATTTATAACAATGTAAGTCAGCTGGTTGACAACCAGATTTATAACAATGTTAGTCAGCTGGTCGACAACCTCATTTATAACAATGTTAGTCAGCTGGTCGACAACCACATTTATAACAATGTAAGTCAGCTGGTCGACAACCACATTTATAACAATGTAAGTCAGCTGGTAGACAACCTCATTTATAACAATGTAAGTCAGCTGGTCGACAACCACATTTATAACAATGCTAGTCAGCTGGTCGACAACCTCATTTATAACAATGTAAGTCAGCTGGTAGACAACCACATTTATAACAATGTTAGTCAGCTGGTCGACAACCTCATTTATAACAATGTAAGTCAGCTGGTCGACAACCTCATTTATAACAATGTAAGTCAGCTGGTCGACAACCACATTTATAACAATGTTAGTCAGCTGGTCGACAGCCTCATTTATAACAATGTAAGTCAGCTGGTCGACAACCACATTTATAACAATGTAAGTCAGCTGGTCGACAACCACATTTATAACAATGTAAGTCAGCTGGTTGACAACCACATTTATAACAATGTTAGTCAGCTGGTCGACAACCTCATTTATAACAATGTTAGTCAGCTGGTCGACAACCTCATTTATAACAATGTAAGTCAGCTGGTCGACAACCTCATTTATAACAATGTAAGTCAGCTGGTAGACAACCTCATTTATAACAATGTAAGTCAGCTGGTCGACAACCACATTTATAACAATGCTAGCCAGCTGGTCGACAACCACATTTATAACAATGTAAGTCAGCTGGTAGACAACCACATTTATAACAATGTTAGTCAGCTGGTCGACAACCTCATTTATAACAATGTAAGTCAGCTGGTCGACAACCTCATTTATAACAATGTAAGTCAGCTGGTCGACAACCACATTTATAACAATGTTAGTCAGCTGGTCGAAAGCCTCATTTATAACAATGTAAGTCAGCTGGTCAACAACCACATTTATAACAATGTAAGTCAGCTGGTCGACAACCACATTTATAACAATGTAAGTCAGCTGGTAGACAACCTCATTTATAACAATGTAAGTCAGCTGGTCGACAACCACATTTATAACAATGCTAGTCAGCTGGTCGACAACCTCATTTATAACAATGTAAGTCAGCTGGTCGACAACCTCATTTATAACAATGTAAGTCAGCTGGTCGACAACCTCATTTATAACAATGTAAGTCAGCTGGTAGACAACCACATTTATAACAATGTTAGTCAGCTGGTCGACAACCTCATTTATAACAATGTAAGTCAGCTGGTCGACAACCACATTTATAACAATGTAAGTCAGCTGGTTGACAACCACATTTATAACAATGTAGGTCAGCTGGATGACAACCTAATTTATAACAATGTAGGTCAGCTGGTCGACAACCACATTTATAACAATGTAAGTCAGCTGGTCGACAACCACATTTATAACAATGTAAGTCAGCTGGTCCACAACCACATTAATAACAATGTAAGTCAGCTGGTTGACAACCACATTTATAACAATGTTAGTCAGCTGGTTGACAACCACATTTATAACAATGTAAGTCAGCTGGTCGACAACCACATTTATAACAATGTAGTCAGCTGGTCACAACCTCATTTATAACAATGTTAGTCAGCTGGTCGACAACCACATTTATAACAATGTAAGTCAGCTGGTAGACAACCTCATTTATAACAATGTAAGTCAGCTGGTCGACAACCACATTTATAACAATGTTAGTCAGCTGGTCGACAGCCTCATTTATAACAATGTAAGTCAGCTGGTCGACAACCACATTTATAACAATGTAAGTCAGCTGGTCGACAACCACATTTATAACAATGTAAGTCAGCTGGTTGACAACCACATTTATAACAATGTTAGTCAGCTGGTCGACAACCTCATTTATAACAATGTTAGTCAGCTGGTCGACAACCTCATTTATAACAATGTAAGTCAGCTGGTCGACAACCACATTTATAACAATGTAAGTCAGCTGGTAGACAACCTCATTTATAACAATGTAAGTCAGCTGGTCGACAACCACATTTATAACAATGCTAGTCAGCTGGTCGACAACCTCATTTATAACAATGTAAGTCAGCTGGTAGACAACCACATTTATAACAATGTTAGTCAGCTGGTCGACAACCTCATTTATAACAATGTAAGTCAGCTGGTCGACAACCTCATTTATAACAATGTAAGTCAGCTGGTCGACAACCACATTTATAACAATGTTAGTCAGCTGGTCGAAAGCCTCATTTATAACAATGTAAGTCAGCTGGTCAACAACCACATTTATAACAATGTAAGTCAGCTGGTCGACAACCACATTTATAACAATGTAAGTCAGCTGGTCCACAACCACATTTATAACAATGTAAGTCAGCTGGTCCACAACCACATTTATAACAATGCTAGTCAGCTGGTCGACAACCTCATTTATAACAATGTAAGTCAGCTGGTCGACAACCTCATTTATAACAATGTAAGTCAGCTGGTCGACAACCTCATTTATAACAATGTAAGTCAGCTGGTAGACAACCACATTTATAACAATGTTAGTCAGCTGGTCGACAACCTCATTTATAACAATGTAAGTCAGCTGGTCGACAACCACATTTATAACAATGTAAGTCAGCTGGTTGACAACCACATTTATAACAATGTAGGTCAGCTGGATGACAACCTAATTTATAACAATGTAGGTCAGCTGGTCGACAACCACATTTATAACAATGTAAGTCAGCTGGTCGACAACCACATTTATAACAATGTAAGTCAGCTGGTCCACAACCACATTAATAACAATGTAAGTCAGCTGGTTGACAACCACATTTATAACAATGTTAGTCAGCTGGTCGACAACCTCATTTATAACAATGTAAGTCAGCTGGTCGACAACCACATTTATAACAATGTTAGTCAGCTGGTCGAAAGCCTCATTTATAACAATGTAAGTCAGCTGGTCAACAACCACATTTATAACAATGTAAGTCAGCTGGTCGACAACCACATTTATAACAATGTAAGTCAGCTGGTAGACAACCTCATTTATAACAATGTAAGTCAGCTGGTCGACAACCACATTTATAACAATGCTAGTCAGCTGGTCGACAACCTCATTTATAACAATGTAAGTCAGCTGGTCGACAACCCTATTTAGGTCAATGTTATCAGTTGGTCGAATAAACCACATTTATAACAATGTTAGTCAGCTGGTCGACAACCACATTTATAACAATGTAAGTCAGCTGGTAGACAACCTCATTTATAACAATGTAAGTCAGCTGGTCTAATAACCACATTTATAACAATGTTAGTCAGCTGGTCGACAGCCTCATTTATAACAATGTAAGTCAGCTGGTCGACAACCACATTTATAACAATGTAAGTCAGCTGGTCGACAACCACATTTATAACAATGTAAGTCAGCTGGTTGACAACCACATTTATAACAATGTTAGTCAGCTGGTCGACAACCTCATTTATAACAATGTTAGTCAGCTGGTCGACAACCTCATTTATAACAATGTAAGTCAGCTGGTAGACAACCTCATTTATAACAATGTAAGTCAGCTGGTAGACAACCTCATTTATAACAATGTAAGTCAGCTGGTCGACAACCACATTTATAACAATGCTAGCCAGCTGGTCGACAACCACATTTATAACAATGTAAGTCAGCTGGTAGACAACCACATTTATAACAATGTTAGTCAGCTGGTCGACAACCTCATTTATAACAATGTAAGTCAGCTGGTCGACAACCTCATTTATAACAATGTAAGTCAGCTGGTCGACAACCACATTTATAACAATGTTAGTCAGCTGGTCGAAAGCCTCATTTATAACAATGTAAGTCAGCTGGTCAACAACCACATTTATAACAATGTAAGTCAGCTGGTCGACAACCACATTTATAACAATGTAAGTCAGCTGGTAGACAACCTCATTTATAACAATGTAAGTCAGCTGGTCGACAACCACATTTATAACAATGCTAGTCAGCTGGTCGACAACCTCATTTATAACAATGTAAGTCAGCTGGTCGACAACCTCATTTATAACAATGTAAGTCAGCTGGTCGACAACCTCATTTATAACAATGTAAGTCAGCTGGTAGACAACCACATTTATAACAATGTTAGTCAGCTGGTCGACAACCTCATTTATAACAATGTAAGTCAGCTGGTCGACAACCACATTTATAACAATGTAAGTCAGCTGGTTGACAACCACATTTATAACAATGTAGGTCAGCTGGATGACAACCTAATTTATAACAATGTAGGTCAGCTGGTCGACAACCACATTTATAACAATGTAAGTCAGCTGGTCGACAACCACATTTATAACAATGTAAGTCAGCTGGTCCACAACCACATTAATAACAATGTAAGTCAGCTGGTTGACAACCACATTTATAACAATGTAAGTCAGCTGGTCGACAACCACATTTATAACAATGTAAGTCAGCTGGTTGACAACCACATTTATAACAATGTTAGTCAGCTGGTCGACAACCTCATTTATAACAATGTTAGTCAGCTGGTCGACAACCACATTTATAACAATGTAAGTCAGCTGGTCGACAACCACATTTATAACAATGTAAGTCAGCTGGTAGACAACCTCATTTATAACAATGTAAGTCAGCTGGTCGACAACCACATTTATAACAATGTAGGTCAGCTGGATGACAACCTCATTTATAACAATGTAGGTCAGCTGGTCGACAACCACATTTATAACAATGTAAGTCAGCTGGTCGACAACCTCATTTATAACAATGTAAGTCAGCTGGTCGACAACCACATTTATAACAATGTAAGTCAGCTGGTTGACAACCACATTTATAACAATGTTAGTCAGCTGGTCGACAACCTCATTTATAACAATGTTAGTCAGCTGGTCGACAACCACATTTATAACAATGTAAGTCAGCTGGTCGTCAACCACATTTATAACAATGTAAGTCAGCTGGTAGACAACCTCATTTATAACAATGTAAGTCAGCTGGTCGACAACCACATTTATAACAATGCTAGCCAGCTGGTCGACAACCACATTTATAACAATGTAAGTCAGCTGGTAGACAACCACATTTATAACAATGTTAGTCAGCTGGTCGACAACCTCATTTATAACAATGTAAGTCAGCTGGTCGACAACCTCATTTATAACAATGTAAGTCAGCTGGTCGACAACCACATTTATAACAATGTTAGTCAGCTGGTCGACAACCTCATTTATAACAATGTAAGTCAGCTGGTAGACAACCTCATTTATAACAATGTAAGTCAGCTGGTAGACAACCTCATTTATAACAATGTTAGTCAGCTGGTCGACAACCTCATTTATAACAATGTAAGTCAGCTGGTCGACAACCTCATTTATAACAATGTAAGTCAGCTGGTAGACAACCTCATTTATAACAATGTAAGTCAGCTGGTCGACAACCACATTTATAACAATGCTAGTCAGCTGGTCGACAACCACATTTATAACAATGTAAGTCAGCTGGTAGACAACCACATTTATAACAATGTTAGTCAGCTGGTCGACAACCTCATTTATAACAATGTAAGTCAGCTGGTCGACAACCTCATTTATAACAATGTAAGTCAGCTGGTCGACAACCACATTTATAACAATGCTAGTCAGCTGGTCGACAACCTCATTTATAACAATGTAAGTCAGCTGGTCGACAACCTCATTTATAACAATGTAAGTCAGCAACCACATTTATAACAATGTTAGTCAGCTGGTCGACAACCACATTTATAACAATGTAAGTCAGCTGGTAGACAACCACATTTATAACAATGTTAGTCAGCTGGTCGACAACCTCATTTATAACAATGTAAGTCAGCTGGTCGACAACCTCATTTATAACAATGTAAGTCAGCTGGTCGACAACCACATTTATAACAATGTTAGTCAGCTGGTCGACAACCTCATTTATAACAATGTAAGTCAGCTGGACGACAACCTCATTTATAACAATGTAAGTCAGCTGGTCGACAACCACATTTATAACAATGTTAGTCAGCTGGTCGACAACCTCATTTATAACAATGTAAGTCAGCTTGTCGACAACCTCATTTATAACAATGTAAGACAGCTGGTCGACAACCACATTTATAACAATGTAGGTCAGCTGGTCGACAACCTCATTTATAACAATGTTAGTCAGCTGGTAGACAACCTCATTTATAACAATGTAAGTCAGCTGGTAGACAACCACATTTATAACAATGTAAGTCAGCTGGTAGACAACCTCATTTATAACAATGTAAGTCAGCTGGTCGACAACCTCATTTATAACAATGTAAGTCAGCTGGTCGACAACCACATTTATAACAATGTAAGCCAGCTGGTCGACAACCTCATTTATAACAATGTAAGTCAGCTGGTAGACAACCTCATTTATAACAATGTAAGTCAGCTGGTAGACAACCTCATTTATAACAATGTAAGTCAGCTGGTAGACAACCTCATTTATAACAATGTAAGTCAGCTGGTCGACAACCTCATTTATAACAATGTAAGTCAGCTGGTAGACAACCTCATTTATAACAATGTAAGTCAGCTGGTAGACAACCTCATTTATAACAATGTAAGTCAGCTGGTCGACAACCACATTTATAACAATGTAAGTCAGCTGGTCGACAACCTCATTTATAACAATGTAAGTCAGCTGGTCGACAACCTCATTTATAACAATGTAAGTCAGCTGGTAGACAACCACATTTATAACAATGTAAGTCAGCTGGTAGACAACCTCTCGTGAAAATCTAAATGCAATCACCGGGATTTGAACCAAAGTGGAGAGGGGTAATGTGTTTTCATGCTCTGTACTCTTACCACTATGCCATGGAAGCTCCCACTAAAAATGCCTGATTTCCCATCTGAATGTCTAAGAAAGGCTTCATTTGTTTATATGGGTTTGAATGCTGTGACAACAATCTTTATTTATGTTACAACTTTCCTGGATTCACCAACTCTAGGCTGGGGCCCTGAAGTATCTTGCCAAAGGACATGCACACAAAACCGGAGGAACTGTGGGGCTCAGACCCAGGACCCCAAGTTCTAAGTTGACCACCTTGACCACTGGGTCCCTAGGGACCATTGACAGGCTTTATACCATACCTTGAAAGATTCCATGTCAGATAACAGACAAGCACTTTGCATTCTGGCTCTCAACTCAGCTCCTTCTGCGGATGTTCCAAGTCTGGAAGTTAGACAAAATCAACAACATTAATATAAATAACAAAACTAACAAGCAGGTTGTAAGAGTAGATTTTTTTTGTATACATTCAGTCAGTGTGACTCAGATCATCTTAAAATCAAGTCTCCTGAAAGTAAAATTATTTTCTTTATAAAACAAGTCAGAGCTGGCTATTTGACAGCTTAACCCTTTCCCAAACAATAACGACATTTAACCACTTTGTTGCAGACGACTTTAGAAAACATTGAGGGAAAAGGAGAAATTGCTAGTAACAAACAATTTTTCCTTTTCCCTCAATGTTTTCTACCCTATCAGAAGATTATTTTCCAATTTCATAACATTTTGAAATGCTGTCTGCAAACTCTTTCAATTTGGGACAGTTGAAAATTTGTTGTTTGGGAAAGGGTTAACCTTCAATAAATCGTCTCAAGATTTACAAGAGATTGTTGATAATCAATCTTTTTACTTAAGTAGGTATTACGAAATCAACCTGCATATAAAACTTTAACCATGGTTTCCTTAGAACAATATGTTGAAATCATTTTTGTGGCAAAAATAAATAAATAAAAGGAGTCACTTTCCACATCTTTTGCCTAATTGGAATAAGACATTCCAATTGTTCCACTTTCAAACTCCCTCAATCTAGGATATTCAGAAATTTATCGCTTCAAGTGGAGCTAAAACATCTCTTACTTGGCCAATACTTCAGCATGTTCTTCCAGCATGTCTTCAGTCATGGGTGCTGGTTCCTGTGTTATAGGTATGTACATCTTTTCTTCACAGTTTATCAACTTCAGCTCCTGAAAGGGGGCCAGTCTTCCCTCGGGCTTATGAGTAAATGCTTCTTTAAATGCGGATTCACTCTGAATGGACATGCCGCTTGTAACACTCGTCACGCTTTGTGAACCAGTCAATGGACCAGAGGCATCTTGGTCACATTCCACAGACTGAGAACCAGTCATAGAAGTATTTCCATCTTGGTTGCAGTCTACAGTTTGAGAACCAGTCAATGAAGAACTTCCATTTCCATCTTGTTGATCACAGTCTACATTTATCCCAGACTGGTTCCCGCTAGTATTTCCATCACTAGTGACTACGCTATCCTGTTCTGTATCATCTTCATTGTTTGTGGTTGTATCCACATCTTTCTCCTCCGAGGAATCATCCTCATTCTCACATTCAAAAAATTCTTCGTCACTAGAGTCGACGTTACTGTTCTTCTGTCCAGCAGAACTCAACCTGTGCTTGGCCCTCTCTGATTGGTCAGATTGTCTCACATTGTCGGAATTTGATTGGTTCATAGAACTGTTTGGAACACCTTGGTCACTTTGTCTCCTTGAACTGGGTTCTGATTGGACCATCCTTTGAACTGTGTTTGAACTATTATTTGAGGCTTTCCTATTTTCTGACTGGTTCTCATCTTGGAAGATTTCCTCGGTAGACAGGGATCTGGCTGTTTTTGACGTAGAAGGCCCGTGATCCGGGGAATCAGTTTGGGAACCAGTCGGCGGCAATGGCAAGTCCCCAGTGTAACCTTTGTGTACTTGTTCTCTTTTCTTCTTGTGTTCAACACAACAGTTTAACATCTGTTCAAAAGAAGGTAATTTGTTGGTTATTTAATCCTGTGCTTTTAAACCATTTCTCACTTGAATCTTAGAAATCCTAACTTCTTTTTTTGTGATGAAAATGATTTCCAGACACAATGCCCTTACTACTACCCAGAAAGCCATGAAGGAAAAACAAAATGGAGGGTTCAATACATGACGATTGTAAATCCTTCATAAACATGAAGAATTTACTAAAATCCTGAACTTACTCTTACTATTGAATCTTTATTATGGCTTCCTGACACAAAGGATGTGGGTTCGATTCCCGTGAGTAGCAAAATCCTTCTTTTGTCCCTTCATTAATCCACATTTGGTGTGAGTATTGGTTAAGTATCCAGGAAGCAGCATCTAGTGCAATTGACCTAACTTGTATCAAAATCAATGTAAAAAAAAAAGGTTTAAACTAAACTAAATGGATGGTTTTTAGAATGTGGGAGACTAGTGTAGGGTAGACAATGTGTTCAATTATCTAGAATCCACTACATCTGGTCTAAATGGGAGGCCTTTTTCCTTCCTTAACCCATTACCAACAATAACGATGTTTTACCACTTTGATACAGACGACTCTGGAAAACACTGTGGGAAAAAGGAGAAATTGCTCCTCTATCAGAAGATTATTTTTCCAATTTCATCACATTTTGAAATGCCGTCTGCAAACTCTTTCAATTTGAGACAGTCGAAAATTTGGCGTTTGGTAAAGGGTTAATAAGAAAAGGCTACTCATAATTGTCCTCTTCTAAAAACAATTCATATGAGTACCTATAATACAGGATTCAACAAGTACCTATAATACAGGATTCAACAAGTACCTATAATACAGGATTCAACAAGTACCTATAATACAGGATTCAACAAGTACCTATAATACAGGATTCAACAAGTACCTATAATACAGGATTCAACAAGTACCTATAATACAGGATTCAACAAGTACCTATAATACAGGATTCAACAAGTACCTATAATACAGGATTCAACAAGTACCTATAATACAGGATTCAACAAGTACCTATAATACAGGATTCAACAAGTACCTATAATACAGGATTCAACAAGTACCTATAATACAGGATTCAACAAGTACCTATAATACAGGATTCAACAAGTACCTATAATACAGGATTCAACAAGTACCTATAATACAGGATTTAACAAGTACCTATAATACAGGATTCAACAAGTACCTATAATACAGGATTCAACAAGTACCTATAATACAGGATTCAACAAGTACCTATAATACAGGATTCAACAAGTACCTATAATACAGGATTTAACAAGTACCTATAATACAGGATTCAACAAGTACCTATAATACAGGATTCAACAAGTACCTATAATACAGGATTCAACAAAAGTTTTTGAAATTACTTCATGTAAGTGATCAGATATTATCACTATTTCAGACTAGAGACAATTGTTGTAAAAAACATTTCTGTCACAACAACCTCAAATGATGACAAATTGGAGAATGCACACAGAAAACATACCTGTAATTTCTGTTGGAGAATACAGGATCCTAAATTAGGCGGACCAACATCAACCCTGCAATAAAGTAAACGGCAGAATAACATTTAGTATTTACCTGTGTTAATGCCCACTTCACTCAAAAGTTTGATAATTTCACAAAGACAACAAAGAGATAACAGAAAAAAAACCTCTGTGATCAAATGAAAATCATTCAACATTTAAACACCTATTTAACTCAAAGGTTTGATATTGACTCACCAACATCTCACCAACATCAGGAGAAATAAGAAACTTCTTTGATAAAATGAAAAACAAATACAAAACATTGAGCATTTAAACACCTCATTCCCTCAAGTTTGGTATTGATTCACCTTGACTCACCTAAATCAGTAGACATAGTTTAATTTGTTTAACCCATTACCAAACAATAACAACATTTCACCAGATTGTTGCAGCAACTCTGAAATCATTGTGGGAAAAGGATCAATTGCTCTTAACATGCAATTTCTCCTTTTCACACAATGTTTTCTGCCTTATCAGAGATTATTTTTCAATTTCATCACATTTCAAAATGTCGTTTGCAAACTCTTTCAATTTGGAACAGTCCATAACTTCGTGTTTCGTAAAGGGTTTAACTTATTTGTTTATTTTACTTGGAACATGAGGGAAGCTTGAAGCTTATTGAAATCACTCTTAAAGACTGCTTCCAGGATATTAAACCAGTAATCGTGCCGATTCATGGATAAGTCCTCAAAATTTTCTTCTTGTCTAACAGGGATTGACTCTGTGACCCAAGGTACAAGAGACAAACGCTGTACCACTGCACCACTGTTGCCCACAAGAAACTTCAGAGCCTAAGCCAAGCAATGCTGAAAGCTAGAAAAGCTGTCATATAACTGAAACACTGTTTATAGTCCTGGAACAGACTTCATGCTAATGCAAACAGGTTAGATAAAGGCCAGCTGCCAATTTGCTTCATGCTTATGCAAACCGATAAGATCCAAGCCAGCCACTAAGTAAATTGGCTGCTGGCCTGTGATCTAACCTATTTGCTTCTCTAAGCATCTTTCCTCAACAAAATTAAGCAGTTGTTTCAGTTTTTTGAAAGCAAACAATACAAAACCTTTTAGAAAATTACCCAGCATTCTAAGGTTTAATCCCACAACTCTACTGCAAATAATTCAAAAGAGGGAAAGGATCAAAAGAAAGTATTTCTTTATTCTTACCCGTCTATGATGTAGCTGTTTTCCCATCTGTACCTCATTTCCATCACAAACTCCTGCCAGATTTGAGCGACGGCAAACAACCCACCATGGTCCTGATTGAGCACACACAGACACACGGACAGACGGTACAACAGTCCGTCCACAGGGGCGGATTTTAGCTGCTTGGCTAGCTCCTAGAAATTCAACATTGACTTCTTATTCATTCATTGATACATTTATATGGGTTTTACATCATGTCAGTATTATATATGTTATGCTGCAATGCCTGACTCTTATTGATGAAGGAACACCCAATACTCATCTGCCCATATGGTCTTGTCAAGCCTGGAAGAACCGTCTGCATTCCCACAGTCAGTTGGTAGACAATCTCTAATGAAGATCAAGATTTAAAAAAAAAAAGAGACTGAACCCATGAGCAGGGGGCCATGTGATTTCGAGTTCTGTACTCTAACCACAAGACCACAGAGGCTCCTTGTTCCAGGAACATATAAACAACTAGTTTTAATATGCCAACATCTTAATACTTGTGAAATCGCTGACAAAAGATAAAAACATGATTTGTACATCTCGTCTGCTGTTGTTTTTTAATTAACAATGGTCATAAAAAGTGAGGAAAAAATAACAGTTTGTCACCTTGGCAACAGGATGATCCTTCAGACTTTCCATGGATTTTGAGCTTTTCATTTCAGTTTCATCATCAGTGTTGAGAGGTTTGGCTGCATCTGGGAAAAGGCACTGGAATCAAGGCAATGTGAAAAGTCTGTACAGTGTCATTTCTTTCCAGTGATATAGAAATCATATCTCAAATTTAATATCATTCCTTTCTAGTGATATAAAAATCATTTCTCAATTTAACATTATTCGTTTCCAGTGATATAAAAAATATTTCTAAATTCAACATTATTCGTTTTAAGTGATATAGAAATAATACCTTAATTCAATAACATATCTTTGCAGTGATATAAATATCATTTTTCTCAACTAAATATCATATTCTTTAAGTTACTTGAAAATGACTAAAAATAGCCAATTCATGCACACTATAAAAAGATCAAACAAAGATGACTGCCAAGACATTATGGCATCATATTGGACCTACATGTATGTGGGGTAAAAAATCATTTATCAACTTAACATAAATCCTTTCCAGTGATACAAAATTCCTATCTGAACTATATATCATAATTTTTTATGCTACTACGAAATGACTAAAAATAACAAATCTATGTACAGTATAAATACATTCTACAAAGATAGGTGCATGCAAGGGGGAATTGACATCATATTGGACCTATGTGTACAGAGGGTTCAAAGCAAGACTATAGCGATTTTATCACCTTCATGAAGACATGGTACATAGTCTTGGAATAAACCCTCAATATGGCCATGCTGAAGATAATAATTTTACCTGTAAGATCTGGTCTAACAGTTCTCCATGTATGGGAACATCTCTATGTTTGGGTTTCTGTGCCTGAGGCTGGGAGACATACGAAGAGAGGGAAGGAATGTTGTAGCTCATCGAGGGCTCTGTGAGTCTGTGTAATGCACTGCTTATGTCAGCCTCTGTATCAAATAGTAGGGTATTCATGAAGGACATTTTATGAAGGTTTATTGTTAAGATCAAAAGTGTACAGTAATGGACTAATCAATCATGCAAACATGCTTTTAAGACATTTTGTACTGTTTGTTTCTGATAGTGATATCTGGTCTAATACCTTTGAAGATGTAGTACACAGAAGTAGATCCTTTTAATCCTTAGAATGCTGGGTAATGTTCTAAAAATAGATTTTTGTGTTGCTAAATTTCCAAATCTTAAATATCTATTTAATTTTGATGAGGAAAGATACTAAGAGTAGCATACAGGTTAGATTACAGGCCAGCTGCCAATTTAATTGTCAGTTGGCCTGGATCTAACCCCGTTTGCATAAACATTTAGTCGGTTCCAGCACTATAAGGGTTAAGCAAATTTGATTTCTGGTTTCTCAGAAGAACACTGATGTGTTTTCAGTATAGATGATAGTCTTGCAATGCTCCCCAAGTTTGTGTTCATTGCCTATTATAGGACTATTTGTTTGAGAAGTATGAACCCTAGTGCTGGTGCCTCTGCCAGATTTTACAGCATGTGCACCGATCTTCGGGCCGTACTTGTACATATTGCTCAATTGAAAAAACAACATTTAAGTGAGGCCCATTCGAGTGTCCATTTTATTTGAGTTTTTTAGTCAAATGGACCAAGTTGATGTTTTAAAGTTATAGGTAGAGAACACAATTCTTAACTCAGCAGTTTTAAAAAATTACAATTTAACATTGGAGTCATTGGGAATTCATCATCTAAAAGTCAGGTGTATGACCATTCACTAACCATTAAGCCACGAAGATCTCTTTCTCTCATCAAAGTCCAAATTCCAAATTAAAACCCACATGAAGAAGAATTATGTGATTTCAAGTTTTTTACGAAATTAGGCAACAGAGGCCACTGACATGACAGTGATTTGATATAAATCATTACAAAGTTACATGAAAAGACAAAAGTTAAAGTATAACTATTGGCATACCTGTCTCTGTATCACCCACAAGGTTACCTACAAGCTGGTCTAATGTCTCTTTCCTGTGACACAGGGCCAGGAAATTAATGAGGTATTCACCTGAAAAAGGAAGGAATGTATCATTAACTTCATTGCAGGCATGGCAAAATCAATTGTCCATATTGCCAAGCACATCCAAAATCCTAAATGGACAAGTGAATTTCAACTGATGGTGGCTTCATTCCAAATATTCGTGGCTTCATTCCAAATATTCATCTTTTTGTGCTTTATTTGTAAAGAAAACAAAAGTTTTGTTCCATTGAACTGGTCAGAAATCAACACAAAAAGACAATATTACTAAATTAACTAATATATCTGGTAAAAAATGTCTTTTAAATTTCACCCAAATCTGGATGAAAATTGTGTGATAATGCCAATCAGTGTCTTAAGACACGCCCACTTGCTGTGCGATGCATAGCAATGCCCCGCCCAGTTCATACATATAATGCATCTTGACCTCTGATCTTTGTTAGTTATAATCTACATGTTAGGTAGTTATATGTAAATTATCGATAGCTTGAGTTCCATTGAAATAAAAGTAGCCACTGAATTTAGCTAAACACAACAGTGTACCAAGGGGAGATTACTGTGGTGGGTTTGGAGAGGCACCCCCCCGGGACGTATGAAAACTTACCCAACAAACACTGCGGGTCATCGGTCATCTGTATACGGACTGACCACTGAGGGGCCTGTAGGGGGTCAAGGTCACTGAAAATAAATTATGAAGTATTATATCAGATTACCCTTTAAACCTTTACCAAACAATAATGACATTTGACCAGTTGCTGGGTGGTACGTTAGAATGATTCTTAAAAGTTCATCCACCGCGCTAATAATTGTGATAGCTCATTGCCTTGTATCTGATTAATGAAAAAGCATGCTAATGAATCCATATCTATATCAAATCAAGTTTATGTTAAATGTGCTTGTAATTGAAGGTGGGTTCTCATGGACAAGTCAGAAACTCTCTTGTGAAAAGTTCAACCCATTACAAAACATTAACGACATTTGACCAGTTTGTTGCAGGACTCTGGAAAATATTGTGTGAAAAGGAAGAAATTGCTTGAAATGAGCAATTTCTCCCTTTCCGACAATGTTTTCTACAATTATATTTAATTTCATCACATTTTGAAATGTCGTCTACAAACTCTTTCAATTTGGAACCGTCTAAAATTTGGCGTTTGGTAAAATGTTAACTATATAGCTGCCAATTTGCTCACAGAACATACTTTTCAGTGCCATATTTTTATTGTGTTATTTATGTAGATACACTGTATAATGAAAAAATAATCTGGAAACTTTTAAGTTTAAACATTGAATCATTATTGTCTCATATATCCATTAGAAGTATCTGAGAGTCCACAAACAACACCCTGTGTTTCATTTATCTGGGAGTTAATAGCTTATCATTATCAGTACACCATGGGGTACTGAAATGCAGATTGGCAAGATTGGCATTTTTCAGATCCCTCGCCAAAGGGCGAGAGCTGTAGAGAAAGAGTTAAAATAAGCAATTCCTTCTTTTGTCACATAATCAAAACAAAGTTCTGGAAAACTGGTGGCAATAGATGATTCAGGGTTGGGCAACCTTTAGTTTGAATAAAATGGATCAACAGCAGAAAGCTTGCAAATATATTAACTTCTTACAGCATCTTTGTCACATATTAGCACAAGACAATTTACAACTCACATAATAAATAGTTTCTAAAATGAATGATAGAATCAAGATAAAATAAAACCAATTAGCCATGCTCTACAGTAGTTATAGACAACTAATTACCTGTAAACTTGATTTTCCACAATCATATCCTCTGACAAGCTTGGCCAGGTACAATAAAGGTTGAGAGCACTGAAAACAAATAGTTTTATACATCAAACAAGAATGAAAAAAATGAGCACATTCAAAAGTGTGTGAAATTAGAAACTCATTCCCTAACTTGGGAAATTGTGACTGGTCCAAATTAAAAGCAATATCCGACAACTAGAAATAAAATAAAAAGATGTTCTTTATATGACAAAAGGATAAATTGCTCAGTAGGTGGTTTCTCAATGCTTGTGCAGCAGATACTAAATCTTGGAATTTGTGACTGGTCCAAATTGAAAGGGCTGGTCAAGGCAGTTATAACCATCGAATATACTTCAATGTCTTACGAAGAAAAGATCATAAATAAGTGAATGATTCAACTTTACCTGACAGGATCCTCACACGCCCCAAATGGTAACTGATCAAATCCTTCACATCCCACTTCAGCGTCAAATTCTGGAAACACAAACAGTTTTAATTGAATAGCACGGGTGAATTGTTTATTGTGACAAATTAAGTATTAGATCAGGGACCCATTTCATCAACGTTATTAAGTGCTTTTAAACCAGTTTTTTCTCTCTGAGGTGTATTGCATCAATATTCTCATTTTAGAATTAGAGCCAAACACCCTTTTAACCCATTACCAAAAAGTAACGAAATTTGACGAGTTTGTTGCAGACGACTCTGGAAAACATTGTGGACATTAACGAGCAACTTCTCCATTTCCAACAATATTCTTTGCCCTATCAGAAAAATATTTATCAATTTCATCACATTTTGAAATGTCGCCTGCAATTTCTTTGAATTTCGGACAGTCGAAAGTTTGGCGTTTGGAAATGGGTTAAGCCAGAATAATGCCCAAAAAATTGCAAAGATAGGTTAAATGAGTTATAAAATATGAAACAGAATGTTAAAACATAGCAAATAAAAAAAACCCACATTATCATGACAAGATACTGTCTTCACTATTCATTAGAAATGTTTCAAAGAGGGGGCGGGATGTGAATAAGCAGTAAGTCAGAGCACTTAATATTTACGCATTTCATCTATAGCATTTGATGCAAAACCTTATAAAAGAACAATTTGAGAGGAACAAAATTTAATTTAATGACCAAATACTGTTAATTTCAGTAAGCCATACAGAGTGCCATATAGATCAATATATCTTTTTTTTATTTTATTCATCAGTTTTACATTGTGTCACAATTGTTTCATTTAAGTTGTGATGTCCGACTCTTAATGATTGAGGGAGACCCTACATTCACATGCCCTAAGGGCTGGTCAAACCATCAGCATTTCTAAAGTCAGTCAGGAAATCTTACATTTAGTGGCTAAAGATCATTGAAATCATTTTGATTGAAGGGTCGATTGTTAACTATGAGCAGATTTGCCTTTTATCAAAATAGTTTTTAAAACATTGTCTTGGGCTTCTGTAATGCTTCCAAATGTCTATGAAAAGGAAATAGTTAATGATTCAAACTACCTTAAGGGATATTGTTACTGTTAGTTTTCATACTTAAACTATCACACATATTAGTCAAAAGGCCACAGAAAAACAGCAGTGCTAATTTTAGTACAGGATCAAAAAATCAACATTCAATAAAGGTAGAGATAAAGATTTTCAATAGAGTTAAAATTTAGGCTAGCAGCCTACTCAAAAAACCATATCGAAAACATCACGATTAATAATTTGGTTTTTTGCTCTTATACATAATTGACACCTTTTCATATGACATTGTTTTATGAACACCTCTTTGAAAATTGCCTGTCTGCTTTGTTGTGCATAAACATTGCCCTAGGGTTATTACATGCCAGGACTCCCAACACAGAATTGTTTTTTTCTTTCAAATAGGAACAACATCTTCTATTCTGACAAATACAATTTTAATGGTAAATAATTTTTATATCAGTAAAATAAAAAGGTTGTTTATGGAAATGAATTCAGGCATGTAAAAAATGTATTTCTAACATGCATATTTTGGCCTGAATACAGTGTTTATTGAGTAAAATTATCACTACGAAGGGTGTTTTCTGTGCAACATCCACACACCGATGTCGCAATGACAATTCTTCACAGGAGACGACACACTGCAACAACCTTTATGCGGTATAAAACAATAGGTCAGTTCAAACGGGTTTGTCAGCATACATAGCAAATGCAACATCGGGGAGCCACAAAACAGACAACCTCTTACCAGCTTTCTCAATTTCTTTTGTCGCCCTTTCTTTGCCTGCTATCAAACACAAGACCATGTGAGATGAGTCTATTAGGTTTTAACGGGATTTCAGTAGAAACATTAATAGAATATTGTTTGCTACATGTTGACGTTCGGATGGGCTATGTGTTTTACACATGTAGAAAACTGAATTTTGAAATCAGTTCAATAAATGATGTTGGTACTAATCAGAATCATCTTGCAAATATATTGAATAACCCTAATATTGTATTTGAAGAAAAGAAAAAAAGGATTAGCTAACTCCTTTTCTGTATAATGTAAGAATTTAGTCTTATGAACAAATTAATTACGATTAAAAATACAACATAAATACTAGTTATTCACCTTATTCTTCTTCAACAGAAAACCAATTATAACAATTAACAAATAATGTAACAAATAAGTACTCAAAGCGAAGGTTGAATACTCTGGACTGCTTGTTCTAGGTTAAGGGTTTCTACCCATAACCCTAGTTACATACCTGGCAGGGGCTGTGACCAGGGTGTGTTGACCCAATCGTACAACACATACAGAAATCTCACAGCAACCGACACGGGGCTTCTACCTTCCGACACCGCTCCCTGTAATATAGGGTCAAATAAGGTAAATCTATAAGAAAGGTAGGTGAAGATAGAGAGATATGAAAATATCAGATATGTCTCTACAGGTGGAATGACAAATACAATTGTTACATGGTATTGATACATGTACACTGCTCCCTGTAATATAGGGTCAAATAGGTAAAAAGGCAGGTAAATTCAGAGAGATATGAATACACATACAGGTGGAATGACAAATACAATTGTTACATGGCATTGAAACATGTAGACTGCTCCCAGTAATATAGGGTAAAATATGTAAAAAGGCAGGTAAAAATTGAATGATTGAATAGACATACAGGTGGGCAGACAAAAATCAATTATCACTTGGTATTGACACACACATAAAAGTCCAGCATTTAGTTCTAAAGTAACATAAGACTAGATTATTGACAGCTTTCCAATACCGTTCATAATCATACACAAAAGATAAAGAACATTTATATAGCAAATATTGCAAACAGTTCAACGTTGTTTTCTAAACTTAGAATAAGAGGCAGTATTCTAAGATACCATTGTCATGGAGGTCTTTGGGAATGTTTAACTGCTCTTGTCATGTGACACTAGCAATGTTTCCATGAAAGAATATCCGCATCTATTAATCAACTTGCTTTTCCATAGAATCGCTGTCAGCCACTAAAGCTCAAATCATATTATATAATGAAAACACAGGATTTCAGCATATTAGAAGTAAAGAAATTGAAAGTATTTCTTGGTTGAGTGGCAATAATTGTCTATATCAAGTTTTTAAAGTTTATTACTCCCAGAGCAAAAATCTCTGAGTTAGTCCCTTTAAAGTCTTTACATTGATGAATATAGAACAAGAAGGGGTAACTTTGATAAAATGTCAACTTAATCAAAGTTTGACTCACCATTTTAAGTTTGAAAACATCTAGGAGGCCAGCTAGATGGCTGTACTGAGCTGGCATTCGCTTCAAATGTATCATCCCAAACTCAACAGATGCTCCAGGTAGTACACATGTACCGTGGTACATCCGCCGCCATTTCTGTTGGATCTGAACAAATATAGGGACTGCGCTGCAATGGGAAATGCTCAATTTTATAGGCTATACATTTTTTTTGTGTCCCTTATATTTAAAGTTACTGTTGGGTTAACATAATTTCAAAGGAAAGCTTAAGAATCCACAATGATAAAAAGTCAGATATCAAGGATGTACTCATTGTACTGAAATGGGAAACATTTCTTGTTTTTTTTTTTGTTTTTTTTTCAAGCTTTACCCCACTGAGACTGTTTTAATACAACTGCCAAAGAGAACTTTAGAAGAATCACACGTGATATCAAATGTTTGTCTGACAAATTTTCTTTTTAATCTTAACAAAAACCTGGAATGCATCAAAGAGGGAAATTTTCCATTAACTCTTCCTTTCATTAACTGATACAGTCAATATTGAATGAAATGACCACTTAAGTCAGCTTTTCATAGTTTTAGTTTCAGACAATACTGTTAAAGAAATGCTTAACTAAGTTCATCAGCTTAGCCAAAGGTTAATTTTACCTTGTCAAAGGTACCCGTGCAGTAAATTTGTACCACACTTATTCTATAAAAGAGATTACAATATAAACCCAAGATGTCATTTGCGGAAAAAACATGACCTAATGTGGGCTAAAACAATCACAGTGTAATTAAATGACAATTTGCTCACATCTCTGACAGCATATGCTTTATTAATATTGTACATTTATTTGTCCCCATGTGAAACAAATAAAACACAAGAGCATTTTATTTGCAAGTCATGCGATAACATTTGAAACAAAGAAACAAGTCTACAAGGAAGGTTGAGACAAACGTAAACATGGTTATCAATCGGTTCAATTGACTGACATAAGTAAGTCCTCTTTTTAGTTTATATTTTACATCAATAGTGACGGAAGCTTGAAGGTCTTCTTACTTTGGTCTTTCTCAGAAAAAAATTAGTTGGGCCTGAAGTGTTTGGTTTGATTTGAATAGTTCCGGCTCAGACCTATGTATACCCAGAACCACCAAAGCGACGAAAGGATATGTTTCAAAGTGGCAGATTATGGGTATTCTACCTTAACCCTTTTCCAAACCCCAAATTTTTTACTGTTCCAAATTGGAAGAGTTTGTAGATGACATTTCAAAATGTAATGAAATTGAAAAATAATCTTCTGATGGGGCAGAAAACATTGTGGGAAAAGGAGAAATTGCTCGTTAAGAGCAATTTCTCCTTTCCCCCACAATTTTTTCTAGAGTCTTCTGCAACAAATTGGTCAAATGTCAGTATTGTTTGGTGATGGGTTAACATGAACATTAATGAAGAAGGAAAGGAAAACAGGTGGAGGTCACTCACCAGCCAGCATCACTAAGGGCCATGTTAACTGAAGACAGGAGTAACTTTGTGCGACTCTCAGACATAATGGCCTCCGTGTTGTTGGCAGGATACAATATCACAAAGTCTTGTAATCCATACCTGTTACAAATAGAGAATGGAAAAGTTATGATTCACTCCATTGAAGGTTCAGCAGACTTCACAAAACTGCGTTGTCTCTAGTCCCTTGACTGACTGAAATCCCTGAGGTCTGACAGAAACCCTCTTTGGTCTGATAGATTTTTACAGAGACAAAGAAGTAAGTGTTCAGTTCTGTCCTACTAGGGCTCTCAGAGTATTGGGAAGTCTGGGTTCAGCTCAATACTATAGTAAGTGCTTCACGACACTTCGTGAAGCACTTACTATAGTCTTGCGTTGAACCCTTGACATGATAAGAATATCCATATACCTTCTGTCTGTTAATTAGCTAATAGGTGGTGTATTTGTTAGTGAAGGGAACTAGGGACTGGCCAACCCAGGTTCAATTTCTGATGGTGATCAACTATTTCACTGTGAAGTGTCCTTTGGCAAGACACCTTTCCTAGCATAGTACTGGTAAGTCATCCAGGGAACATGTGATCCCTATACATTAATTGAAAAAACAAAGTGATGAATGAGTTGGTTGGATTGAATTTTCAGCTGTTTAAACCACAAATATGATGTTCTAATATCTTCCGGCTGGAGCAAAATCAACTTTTGCAAAAACATCGCAATTACTCTATAATTACATCTAAATCATCAATTTGTATTAATTTCAAATTTGAGTATTATTCTGAATATATCTGAATATCACCAATTGTTATGATTTCTAGAAATAGAACATGTAGAATTTGTAGAAAGTAGGGCTTATTAGCACATGGAATGGAAAAAAATTGATTTATTGGACCTTGAGGTACGATATATTATGTTTATTTATAACTAGATGTGTTTTTGTTGCAAATCATACCCCATTAATGAATAATTGTAGCAGCTGTGTATCACAACTGGCCATGATCTCAAGAGTAAAGAGGGAGGAATAACTACTGTGTCAAAGAGCAACAAGTCTTCAGCAACAAACTTGACAAATGTTGTTATTGTTTGGGAAAGGGTTAAAGAAACAAGTACTTACCAGCGACAGATACAGTGTGCTTTTGATGGGAAGTCATTCTCACCGTTCATAAGGTCTCCAAACACAGTGGGTGTTACCTCTGTAAGAATCAGATAACAACTGTGTATACTCTCATATATAATATATAAAATTGAAATTACTTTTACTTTGACTAACATAAAAAGCAAATACAAATGTTTTTGCACACTCTAACTTTTCTACTTGCAGCCGAACACATGGTATACAGCTGTGACGAAAGAAAAATTACTCCTTTCAAGCCATTTCTATTTTCCATACAGTGTTTTCTTCTAGATACCACAAAAGAAGTATTAATATTCATGGTTCATTATCATCGTTTGCTTGCTATTTTTTTGTGTAGAGTTTTACATTGCGTCAATATAATTTCAGATGCCTGACTCTATATAATGAAAGAAGACCCCATACTCAACTGCGTTATGGGCTGGCCAAGCCGGAGCCATCGGCACTCTGTGAGTCAGATGGGAGACTACTTCTCATGAAATTCTAGATGCTGTCACAGGGATTTTTACTTGCTATTGCTTTTTTGCTCAATGAACATGGTTTTTGTCAATTATTTTGCTCCTATCAGGGTCCTAAGTCAGCATGAAGGATACCATTCATGAATTAAAAATCATAGTTTTGAACCTACTGGAAAAGGGCCTTGTGAGGTCATTTTTTTCTCTCTCACTAATCAGTACAAGGCAGTCATCTCATACCTTCCTCATTCTCTCTTTCGTCATCGTCCACACCTTCCTTCTCAACAGACTTTTCCAACCGTTCATCGCGGTTGTGCAGCCATACATGTGTCAACTGAAAACTTGTGTTTGCAAACTTGAGATTCTCTGTCCTCTCTTCCCAATGTCCACTTGTGTAAACACCCTGATAATATCAAAATACAAACATAAATGTTAACACCCTGATAAAACCAAAAATAGAAAAATAAATACAATCAAACTTCTTATCAAATTGTTTGGGATTAAGCCATTACCAAACAATAACAACATTTGACCAGTTTGTTCCTGACTACTCTGGAAAACATTGTGGGATAAGATGAAATTGCCCTTAAAGAGCACTTTCTTCTTTTCCCACAAAGTTTTCTGCCTTTCAGAAGATTAATTTTCAATTAATCACCTTTAGAAATGTCATCTGCAAACTCTTTCAATTTGGGACAATCGAAAATTTGGCAATTGGTAATGGGTTAAAGACGGATTCCAAGGTTGAGTCTTCCTCAAATCATTTTGTAACTAACTGTGGTATGTGAAAATCAAAAACAAATCTCTTTCACGGCAATAAAACCAGTGCGCTTGGAACAGACATGTTTTATTCCTTAACTGTTCGGTAGAAGGTAACCAAGATACATGTGCTAAAATGCTTTGTTTCCTTAGTCCTTTACATGGAACTTTTTTTTTTACATGTGATCTTTTGAAAACATTGTTTGAAGCATGGTAATTATCCTTTTGTGAGAATGCTATCATTTGTTCCATACTAATGAATGTACTTGCAGTGGGTAACTTAACAAAACTGTCATAACAAAAGGAAACATTGCAAGGAAATATGCAGCTTACACTATTATCATGCTTGTTTCTGTCTGATCTATTGCCTTTATCTAATTTGTTCATGTCAATCATTTCGGTCTGCCAATACCTTCAAATGATCACTTTCATGTTACAGTAAGTAAAACAATCACGGCAACAAGACACAGAATAGGCTTTTATTAATCTTTTGCATGCTGTATCTTAAATATTACATAATTCAATCTAATTTGTGAGAACTCGTTTTGTGAATTCAAACAATTACTCATTGTAATAATAAAGTAATAATAGTTCCAGAGCAATTCATTAAAGTCAATTTGTGATGGAAATAGGGGTGTTATGACTCAGAGTTTACAGAAAGGGAGAACATTAATCTAAAATACCTTTGGAGCAGGTGGCTTAGGGGTACAGCTTACAAGTTTCCATTCGTGAAGGATTTCCTCTACTCTGGACACAAACCTACAACCAAATAAAAAATAAAAACATGTATGACAAAACTCCGACATGACTTTGAGGGTTTAATATCGTCCTGATAGATAAAATAAATCCAATAAATCAATCAATCTGAACAGACATGGTAAGACATCTGTTTGCTTGTTTTTTATTCTATACCATGTTAAAAACAATATTGATCTATATAGTTATATAGTTCCTGGATATAAATCCTTACTCCTTCATTATTTACCAGGAACTGTAAATTCTTATTCGTTCTTGGGTTATCAAAAAATATCGGCAGATTAATTTCTGATATTTCCATATTTACTTCACCAATACCTCTCTGATAAAATTTAGAAATTAAGAATTGTATGAACGTCTTCACACATGCTTTATGAATGCTGAATAAAATTGTGTTATGTAGAGGGAAACCATGACTACTTTCATTTCTCAGTTTTATATAAGACCCATCACTGGAATTGAACACGCAAATTTCCAAATAACACTAATACTATGCCAAATGGTGCCAAGCTCATGGTTCAAGCACTTTACAGGCTGCATGTTTTTTTTTATATTATGTATCTTACATCAGGTTAAAATTCAAGAGCTGTATCAACTAAAAGTAGAGATTTAACCCTTTCACCGCCGTAGTCGACATAAGTCGACAACGCAGTTGACCGCCGTAGGCGACTTTAGTCGACATTAACTTGCGTTAAGCAACCACCCTTATAAGAAGCCAACCTGCCTTAGACAACCACTTCAGAAAGTCCCATTGTTAAATTTATAGTGTACATCAATTTGTGTTAAGCAGGCAACCTGTCTTTAACAGTCAATTTCTCATTTCCATAGGCTGGCCTCTTAACACAAGTCAGCTTACTACTTTTTTCCTAGAAAGCACTAAATATATCTGGCGCTGAGATGAACTTTTTACTATATATTTGGCGGCGAAAGGGTTAAAGAACAAAAATTTTAAGCATGTCACAATGATGAAAATATGACTTTAAGAAATTCAAAAACTTTAATAGAAATCTTTTCATGTCATTAACTGCCAATTCCTGGAGATTGACAAAATGGTACGGAATGTTAGTGTTACTGTTTGGTATGCAGAAATCAATTATGTACTTTGGTTGTGCTTTTGTCAAATCTAACCAATTCTTGCTTTTCATATATATGAAAAACCTACAACATAGAGCTTCTCACCTTTCCCAATCAGACGCAGTCGTAAAATCAGTTATTTCAAAAACTTCCCCATCCTGAAACATAGATCCACACCATAAAACATTTTGTGATAGGCAGGGAAATGGTTATGATAAAATGATGATCACAAACATGATATATAAGCAAATCATACAGGTGTCGTATGTCAGATATCTCAATACATGCTTTAAAAAGCTAGCACAGCCAGTGTTGCTTGGCTATAAAGTGAGCTCTAAATGGTAGAGAAAGTTTTACAATATCCAACTTGTGAACCTGCATAGTTTTGCTTCTTAGTAAAAAGTCTGACCCTACTATTGTAACCGCCATCTTCAATGTTCACATGACTTACATTGATCAGTGAAACATGGGATAAAAACGACTCATAAAACTTTTCCTAAACAATAATGATATTTGACCACTTGTGCAGATGACTTTAAAAACATTGTGGGAAAAGGAGAATTTGCTCGTAACGAGCAATTAATCCTTTTTCCACAATGTTTTCTGCCCTAACAGGAGATTATTTTCCAGTTTCATCACATTTTGAAATGTTGTCTGCAAACTTTTTCAATTTGGGACAGTCGAAAATTTGTTGTTTGGGAAAGGGTTAACTCACATTAAACAACATTCATCTTTATCCCTTTGACATAACATTCAAGAACATACGCTTTATTGATATAATAATGAAACGATTTTAAATACATGTGCTCACAATTTTACATATCGCCCTAGTCCCAAAAGAAAACTTAAAAGTATGATATTCTTTAGCCGCCACATGGTATGCACAAACTATTTTAGATGAAGTACATCAGATCTGTCAACATAAACTTCATTGAATTGCATAGGCGAATTTATCAGTTGTCAAAGTCTCTACAAGCCAGACAGGGTGTAAATGGAATGACAGCGAGGGTATCCGAATCAATCTATCCGACAATTATGGCACTTTTGTAAAACAAATTGCGATGTGAACGTCCAAAAGGGATACGGAAAATCAGTCGTCTCAGTATCAATGATAGACAAATTCTTTAAAATATTCATAATTATTTGACCGTTACTAATGAGGACGCTACAATATAAGATAAAATTAAAAGAGAAATAAAATGAAAAACAAATTTACATCGTCAGCAGCCATTTTCAACAAGGGAAGTAACTGCGATAATAACCCAATCGAAATAAATGGTGAAAAGGAACCTTTACGCTAATGTACATTCTGCCTGTGAAAATTGATATTTTTTTTAAAACTTTAAGTATCTGTAGTATACAGACCATCCCGACAAAAATATATATGTCCATTTGAGCCACAAGATCGCATGATTTATGGATCAATATTTGTTTGTCCGGGCCGAGGACAAATTGAACAAAAATAATGTTGAATATTAGAGGGTACATCTCCAAGACGCCTAAATGTAATGGAGACTAGATCCATATCTCTGCGGAGACCAGCTAAAGTCTGTTTGGCCTTGAAGTGGTTGATACGAGCACAAACCTTGCTGTTACAACTTCTGAGGCCTCAGTTGGGAGGTACATGTGAACAGCACTACAAGCAACTTGAAGCAATGCAATCAGAACCATGGGTTTCAAGCCTCTCCAGAAACCATAGAGAATGCACACCGCCTGTCAAAGAAGTTTCTTATGAGGCCATTGTTTGTCCCATCCTTCAATTCGTAGCACATATGGTCTCCACATCAACAGAAAGATATAAAAGCCATTGTAAATATCCAGCACAGAACAGCCCGCTCAACAACTTGTTGTGTCTCCAACATGATTGGACCTGCCCTGGGAGTCCCTCGAACTACGTCATAGATAAAGCAGGCATTCAATGTAGCCTGGAGCCTGGCCCGTTCGTATACCGCAAGTATGCAGGTATGAATGAGCCAGGCCTCCAGGCTAGCATTCAATGATGTACAAAGTCCATAACAATCTGGTAGACATCGATCAAGCTGACAAGTTTACAATGAGGAAATGCACACATCAGAGGCTAGCAAAAGTGCTTTTTTTTCAAAATTGCATCACAGACCAGACTCTAGCCAACTCGTTCTCCTGAAGGACAGTGCGAGAGTGGACCGTAATACCCACCAGCATGGTGCCATAAAAAGGCAGCACTGCCGATCTATGGACGACAGTGTGATTGTGTCTTTGAGAGATTAATTTGCCGGGTTCGTTACATTGGTGGTAGCGGTGAGATGAATACTTCTTCTTCTATCGGAGTTACCTTGCCCTCCTATTTCCCAATTGCCACCCTGAACGAGTCTTCTCGGAGGTGGGAGTTATGTAACGTTTGTGGAACTTTTTTTTAGCAAAATGGGAACCTACTACATTGTTCAAGAAAATATGCGGGTATATAGACAACACTGCTCGGATATAAGTGTGTCTTATAGAGGGTTATTTGCTTGGTTCGTTACAAATGTTTCACGTAGTTTTAGTGCGTAAACAACATAGAGTTATATGATAACTGTTGTGATACTCTCACAAAAAGTAAAACTTGTAGGCTTTCTAAGCTTCAAGCCCTGTCTTAGCCTGGGCCCGGTCCATGCGCGAATACCCCGCATTAGGCTAATGCCAGGACTCCCTGTCTGACATTTCACCATTTTCCTTGAAAATGGGAATCTTTGTCTGATCCGAGTGAAAGCACCGTCATATGGCAATTCTTGGACAACCGATTTATATATCAAAATGGTTCAATGAAATCGTTTTGCTCTCTTGATAATCTAATAACCCAAAATAGCAAATTTTGAGCTAGATGACTAAACGTAAGACGTGCGCGACATTGTCCGGAAAACGGCGCTTTATGGTAAGGGATAGTGACGTCATTACGTTACTAAGTGACGTTACTTCTAACGCTAGCCACGCTAACGACGTTAGAAAATGAAGATGCCGTCTGATGATAAAAAAATGACTTATGCGTTTATGATTGAGTGTGATTCGAATGGAGAACCGAAGCCGCGGTGGTGGATAAATCTACCTAGGGTAAATTTCATTTTTTATGACGTTAATTTACGATTTGAACTGATATACTTTTTAATCTTTCTCCGTCTTACAAACCGTTTTAATGCTCTTTCATTGGATGCTGCATTTGTGCTTAATTAAGAAATTGTTAGAACCAAGCCATTCCTTTTTTCCCCTTAATATTTTATGAATCGTGATAAATATATCTTTAGCACTTTATATTGTTTCAATTGACGCATTCCTTTGTTCTCAATGTCCAAGCCCCGGATGCGTTACATGTATTAGCGTACGAACGAATACTAACAGTTAATTACATATATGATACTACAACACCCGGCAACGTTGGGTTATAGGTCACTTTGTCAATTATTAAAAAAAGGGAACACGAACTAAGTATTAATGACAGAATATACAAAGAAACAGGAAGTACTGATAACTACGGCTATAGGTAAAATCGTTAATTAACCATTCGCCAACTTATGACTTACCACCTTAATACATTACAGATTGTTTTATATCTTAGGCAATGATGAAAAATTATATTACTTACTAAACAATGAATACGTACACACAGTAAAATATTAGGAAAACCTAGAATTTTCTATAGTATGAGAGAAACCAAGCTTTTACTAACTATCCTTTTGCGTTTATAACACACCATTTCCATCTCTCAAACCAACGACTACATCAGTAACGCAGAACATGTTAAGTATTTTTTTTAGATAAATATCAAAACATATCTTTTAATAAATCAGCCATCATAACTCAAAAGCAATATTTAAAACCTCAGTGGTCTTCTTATTGAGAGGGGTCGATTTGATGAAGTCAATGGTGTGTCATTTTTGGTACCAAAACGAAATACATGTAATTATTGTTAAATCTAAATTTCATCCCTTAATCGAATACACAAACCATGATATAGTACGGACAGATATTCGAGGAAACATTCGTGTAAATAGAACACATGTCTAGCAAATGCTGCAATGTGATAAAAAGAGTTATATATAATCATTTACTTTTATTTCATAAGATCGGGTGAAGTCTCTTGTTTGTTTCCTGTCTTCGAGATGTTCCGCTATTTCTTCTAGAATAAGCACCAAAGATTTCCATAGCCTTATTGTCCAATGAATGGATTAAGTTTTGTAGCACTTTCTTGTTCGTTGATATTTCAGAAACCATCTCTTCCCAGGAAGCCTATACGGAAACGTATGTATGATTTTTATAGAACACTATTGTAGATGAATTCACAAGTCTAGGGAGGGACAAGATGACTTTAGTCTGAACAGTTCTTCTTTTATCACAATGATTCCTGCCTATTTACGAGTTGGAATGTCGGAATTATTAGCAATCGTTGTCTGCGTTTTATGTTGACCAATCATATCACATTCGGACAACCTCGGCTATTTCTCAAAAAATATATCTACCGACTTGTGACGGGGATTGCCGAGTTGATACGATTGAACACATCATTGAGTGTATGTCTCTAGCTAGCATGATGTCCTGGCCCATGCATACCTGCATAAGACCTAATGCGGGTTATGCATGGACCAGGAGCCCATGATAATATACATTATATACAAAAAAGTGGAAAACAAAAGCAATCTGAAAAAATGCATAAATACCTGCTCATTCAGTGGTGCCGCCATTTGAAATCTGTTTTATATCGTAATCATTGATCACACAGACTTATTTGGTGAGACCATAGAATTGCCGCAATTAAACCGAGCAAATATTGAAACCATTTTTTAACAACAAACAAAGAAACTCCTTGATATGTAAACATTTCTCGTTGTTTGCATGTCAACAGTAAAAAATACCGCCTCGAATGAAAAGACCGACACTTTCTACAATACTGTGTAACATCATGGTGGTCAACGACTTCTACAGAGCTACTTTTTGGTTTGTCAAAGTGTTTTTCTTAAATATTTTACCACAAGTGTATTTTTACTTGTTAGGAGAAATTATTATGTTTTGGGGTGAAAAATGGCGGTCATTTGCCGTTTACTTTTTAACAAATTGGGAATTTCTACTTTAACAACAATGTTTTCGACTAAAACTCACAAAGGAAATATCTCTTATTTTGTCGCCTGCTCCTATATCTGATTTGCTTCAGTCCCAACATCTAAATGAGTGGCAGGAGAATATGTTGAAACGGTATTCGCTGCATTTTTAATTTCACAATTCAAGTGAAGGAAAAGTGCTGCATATAAATGCCGTTGGCCTATAAGATACATACAAAATATAACTTATGAACAAACACGAATGACTCGTAATTCAGCATTTATCATACAAACGCGACAAAATGAACAAGCCTCTAAGCACACATATGTATCTTTAATTTCTCTCCCAGCGCCCGTGACTGTACTACACGGGACGTTTCACCAGGCCGACATGGGCGGCCGCTATGCCGGGGTCCAGTGTACGAGTATCTGCCTAGAGGCCATCAGCTGGTGGACCCTGCGCGCCAACTGTGGAGACTTTACCGAGGTGGCTGTTGATTATGTGACCATTAGTGGACACTATCTTCACCTTCATCTCAGGTTCTTCTTTCTCTCTTTCTGTATTTCTTTCTTTCTTTCTTTCTTTCTTTCTGTTCATTCTCTTTAACTTCCTTCATCTACTTTTGATGTTATTTTCTTTATTTCTGCTTGCTGTATTTCATTTTAAATATATTTCTTTTGTTTTCTTTATTCATCCTTTTTTTCTACAGTTTTCTTCTTTCGTTCTTATTTCCTTTTCTCTCTATCACGCTTTCCGTTTTCACGTTCCTGCCTTTTTTGTCTGTTTCTGTCTGCTTTAATACTTCTATACTTCTGAATGGTCTGGTCGGGTATCAAATCAATGACCTCCCTTACATACCCGAAGGAGACGCTTCATAATTGCCAATTAAATCCAAAGGATTGCTCCTTCACTCGGAATGGTTTGATTTCTCCAGGGAAGACCTTGTTGTAAGCATACGACGTGATGGGAAAGTAGCGATCGACGATCTGCCGCCCAGTTGTCGTGTAGATGGCGGATATTTCTATAACAACACAGCCTGGAAGGAGTACGTGAGTTTCACTCCCGATGGCGAGATATTCGCGGGCTTGAGATCACTCAGGGTGAGTTTTTAACTTTTTATAAACAGTTCCCGCCTTGACTTATAGCACCCAATTCCAATACATGCAAAATAAAGAAATATCTACTCTAACCTATGTTTGGTCAATAGGCCAGTATATTGAATAAAAGCCCCCACCCCAACACACATACATTTACAAAGGAAAATATTATGTTCTCTATCATATGTTTGGTTAGCAAGTTATAATGTTGGATGGTGTTTTTCATGTCACCAACCTCATTCCCGTTATTTTGCCATGCTAGACAACAGGCGTGTTATATTATGGATCATGGAGGTCTCCGGTTCTTGAATCCATCACGTCTACATTAAAGGTCTTGGTAAAACCATCATAGATACCATATCAACACGGAACTTTCCTCCTATACTTTACAACTCATGGTTTTAAGGAAATACGTTTGGAAAGCATCAGTAATGTGAATAAATGCATTCACTGTATAATCAAATTGGAAGAGTTAATGGAAAGCCTAAAGAGTAAAGAAGATAACAGATATTATGATCATTCTTGATTATTTGGCACCCACTTCTCGTAGTTATGGTGATTAGACGTTGCCCAATACGACATTGGCATTGTCATTAAATGGGAGTAAGTTCGTTAGTCTTTGTTTCCTTTATAAATACAACGTCCCTGTTGATTTGATTCAAGGCTCCACCTTTATGTTTAGTTCAGTGTCTCTTTGTCGTCATTTCAAGTATTGATCTCACTTTTCCTAACAGGTTTCTCCGGCTTCCCACGATTGTCTTCAAAATATCAGGCGATTGTTTGCCCAGAATTTATAATAATACTATGCATATTCGGAGGAAATTTCTTCCCTTTCTGAAACTATATTTTCTGACAAAACGATTAAATAGGGTCCTTGTGTTTCATTATTTTCACAATTATCCGACAAGCTAGCTGTTTCCAGATTATATGTAGTCTCTTGTTGAAGACATTCCTATTTAGATCTCCAATTTAAACACGTTCGCCTTTCAGGACTATTTGTTGATCTGCACCGAGCAACCAACCGGCCTTTTGATCACCATAGGCTGTTATACCCAGGCGCTTTTGTACAACACGAAGAAGCAATGGCTGATCTACGACAGTCACGGGGGCTTAGAGTACATGGGTCGAAAGGCGCCCCACGCCTCTTGCTGGGTATTTGAAGATGACGTCGACGCCGTTATCGGCTTCCTGTTGGCAACACGTGACGTCGGCGATAACTACTGCGTGGTTACCAAACCCTTCATGCTTAGCGACGACGCTTTCGCACCATCCGGGGACTTTGAGCCGAAAAAGGCGCAAAGTCTTAGAAAGGCGTGTGAGGCCCGAGAGGCGTCCGACAAGGCAGCATTATCCTCCTCCTGCCCCGGTAAGATCGAGTCCGCCCCGTTTGAGTTGGAGGAAGACCCTTACGTGTCCTTCATGGGAGGGTTCGGAGGGTAGGTCATCTACCCCTCCGTCTTTTGAACCACCACACAACCTTCAGGCTTGTTATTTTAGGCCTTTATTTCTCCGCTTCCGTGAAACAGTGTTTGTTTATTTGTTTCTCTTCAATGGTTCTTAAGATACTAACCGTAAAAGAAAAAGAAAACCTTTTTAGCTGTTCGGTCTAACAGGTTTTTTTACATTCATTTTTTAGTCTTTCTTATTCGCTTATTCACCCATCGACATACTCAATCACCCATCGACATACTCAATCACCCATCGGCATACTCAATCACCCATCGACATACTCAATCACCCATCGACATACTCAATCACCCATCGGCATACTCAATCACCCATCGACATACTCAATCACCCATCGACATACTCAATCACCCATCGACATACTCAATCACCCATCGACATACTCAATCACCCATCGACATACTCAATCACCCATCCATTAACTCATCCATTTACTCTCCCACCCCCATCCTCACTCACTAACACACATATGAACACAATCACATACTCACTTTTCCACTTATAAACACAACTCTCTCCCTATCGTTCTCTCTCCATCTCTTTCTTTCTCATTCTTATCTGTTCGCGATACAATCACCTCTCCCTTAATCACATTTAATTTTGTTTTTTCTTACGGATTGCCAGAATAAGCATACTTCTAATTGAATAATAGTCTCCAGTGCATATTAGATTTCGACTAATGCCTCTCTTTCTCTCGTAATTAGGGACGACACTCACTTGTGACTTTGTGATATTGTAATTACTTTTGGACTCGACTTTTGACAACGCCGCTTTTAGATGATGAAGTGTAAGCCATCAATACTGATCAGTGAATCAAACTTGACAAGTCTGATCTGACACGACGCAATGACTCGAAACAATACATATTCTCTATATACATGTTGATAGATTTACGGTGTTCTAAATAGATACTGTTCTTTCGTTACAGTGACAATACTCTCTCATCTCCCCTGTGTTAGTAGTCAGAGAAAGATAACTTCGGGTTTTCATAATATGCAGAGCCATTTACGTGCTATTTATTTAACTCAAACGTCGGGAACTGTTGAGAGTTTGACAATGCTTCGTTTTCAAGATTATTAGCTTTAAAAGAAAACGATATAGTATATTTCGTAAAGTTGTCAATTCATGTGCATTCTACCAATTCTTTCAATTCATGAATCAAGTTAATTACGATTGTCCAAGACACATAGTCTCCTGTATGTATAAACGTTTGTTCACTGGTCCCAAATATTTCAGTGACGAACGAACAACATATGGTCGGCCATCCTGGTCAATCGGAACACTTCGGCAATTTTCGACAAACCGGATTAATGTGGCTTGACAACACAACCAAAAGGTTCCTAATGTATCTCGATTAAGCACATGTGACGTCATAATGCATCTGTACAAGTGGAGACCCGTATGTTTAATAATCTAAGAAAAAAGGGCCTATACCGTCTGGGATAAGACTTCGGAAGATTTATTCTCTGGTCTGTGGCAACATTTTATTCTCAAGCATTTAAGGTTGGCGTCAAAAGTCGTGCGTGGTAGAGCCAAAATTGTATCGGATTGACAGGCCGATATGTTATTAACAAAAAGAATAATCAATCCAACATGCCTAGGTTTTACAGATGAAAATTATAAAGCCAAAGTATGGTAAACTGACGATGGAGAGAGAATGGGAGATAAAATGAACTGCACTTTTCGATTAATCATCTTACAAAGACTTGAATTATCATCGCAATAGTATCATTCGTTCTAATGGCTCTAATTTTTACGAACGGATAAATTACTCGCATTTTTTAGTATTCTCAGCACACCATTTATTCATATTTCCGATTCAAAACACAGCTAGCACTCTCATCCACATATATAAGATCCGATACATACAAAATAGATTCTGATTGTGAAATTCAGTTCACACGCCATTGGTATTCTCAACATGCATTTGAATTTCTTTTTTATATCAAACACATACATTAAAATGTCTGCATGGATCTTCCCAACAAATGTCAAGATCTCTATGATAATTCTGATTCTAAAGACAGTTAGCGCGTTCCCCGATATGGTATATACACCAAAGCACATTGTATGACTAATGAAAATAAATCTTAAACAATGTGGGAAAATCATCCATGACAGAAATATGTCAAGACTTTCTTTTCTCACAATGTTTTCCAAACCTGATACTGTGACAGGAGAAACATTTTACATCCTTTAACCTTTATTCTGCTATACTATTTTGGTACATTCTTAGCTGAGATCAAGTCAAAAGGCATATACGGAATATCTTTAAATGTTTCAAACATCTAAATGTATAGTTAGTTGTCAGTATTACCTCCTTGGACAAAATCTGTGGATGTGGAATTAGATGAGAGTTCAAAATGGTGGACTACACACGTTGAATGTTTCTATCAGAGCTTTCTACATCACAAATCTCCTATGATGTAGTCTAAACCTGTTTTATATTTATAATCTACTCATACTGAGGGCTGTCTCGTTGAAACCTTTTTGGTTGCATTTCGTTATAAGTAAAAAACGCACGTGTCTCATCTTCGTTAGAAGCAAAACAACCATGGTAACAATGGCATTGCTGTGTTGCACTCTGGGTAATGGTCCTATTTTGGTTAGAACCGAAACAACCATGGTAACAATGGCATTGCTGTGTTGCACTCTGGGTAATGGTCCTATCTTGGTTAGAACCAAAACGACCATGGTAACAATGACTTTGCTGTGTTGCACTCTGGGTAATGGGGATGGCGTTACCACCATCAAATTGGGCTTGTGATCTAGAGTCATGGTAACGCCGAGATCTTTCTTTAGAACTGTTCAAAATGGCGTTAGAATTACAGAAATCATCCATGGGGTTTTTCTCTTTATTGAGAAAAGTGTCGGCACGTGCTTTGATTTCGTTGACTTATAATGCATTGAAATGTGTTTTGTCGGTGGCCCTTTGTGTGTAGTTAATGTCCCTTTTATAACTCAGGCAATGGTTATTCATAGGAGTATTTGTCGTGTTAAAAGCTACGATAGAAACATTTTAACGCTGTTTCCTCTCTCTCTCTCTGGTTTTTGTTTAAAGAATAAATAATTCGACCCGGTAAAATGTAAAGCACCAGCAGACGATCATCTAAATTAAGCATGAAACAAAGATAATCCTTCAATATCATCTTATAATTTCGTTAGAAAAGTATTGTGACATAAAAAAGGGAATTTGTTGCCAAACTATTTTTCTTTCTTTAGTTACATTGGCTTCTAAAAGTCGTCTTTATTGAGGAAATAGTATTAATTGGGAGACAGATCAAGCGGTCGTCTAGTTTTTCACATCCATTCATGTTTTGCACCATAGGAATGTTTACCGACATGGTACTGTACCATTGATATGGATACCTTTGTCATCTGAACAACCATGGCCTGATGATACAGCCGGAAATATATCCAAAACTTTTATAAAGGAACAAACAAACTATTTTTGCTGATATCTAATGAATGCGGAGAACGTTTATTCAATTAAAAGATGAGACACCGCCTATTTGAATTATCTTAGATAGCAGAATAAGGGTTTTGATAAACAATAGGGGGAATGCGCTAATTTATTCATGGAAGCGGAGAGTCTCTAACAGTCTTCCATAATTCATTGCATAATTGAAACAAATTGAGATGCATTTAATTAAATGGTAGCGAGATTTAAAAACATTAGAAAACAAAGGAAGACTGATTCATTTTTTTATATCTTGTTTGGCAATTATCCATTCATTCATTTCAATTTGCATTTAAGGCCTGATGCAATTTTTGTTCTTGATGTTCTTATAATCGGGTTCGTTCTGCTTTTTCCCTCAAAATTTATCTTTCTTTTCTTTCTTTTTTTTCCGTGTACTGAAGGGGTGTGGGGGTTCTCCGATCTTGGGGTCAACTGTGTTTGACCCTAGTACTGGTCAACACCCAGGAAAGTGCTTATAGAACAGGCATTGTATATAACTGTCGTTGTAGTTCCGTGTCTGGTAGTTTCTTGTTTGGATAAATAAGAAACGACATTATGAAACTACAAATGCCTGTTCGATCTCATGAAATAGTGATACTAAAGGGTCTGTCAACGAAGCAACATATAGTTTGAGCCAACCAATAGTTATTTAACCAGGATATGTTGTTATAAATGGAGTCGGCTTCACTATTGACGCATGCTTGATATATCTCACGAACAAGATATATAAAGGGTGATGTCTGTAAAAGGGCCGGTCTATTGTGACGGAGCCATGTTCCGGTTAAAGACCAGGAAATGTTATAAATGGAGTGGACGTTACTACAAATTCCTGCTTGGTGTATCTCAGGAATAAGGGGAAAGGTCTGTAACAGAGACAGTTTATTGTGATGGAGCCATGTTCTGGTTAAAGTCCAGGATATATCATAAATGGAGTGGACCTTACTATAAATGATTGATTGATGTTTCTCAGGAAATAGAGAAGATGTGTTTCAAAGAGCAAGTTTATTGTGAGGAGCCATGTTCCGGTTAAAGATCAAGAAATGTTGTAAATGGAGAGGGCCTTATTACAAATTCCTGCTTGGTGTATCTCAGGAATAAGGGGAGATGTCTGTAAAAGAGACAGTATATTGTGATCGAGCCATGTTCCGGTTAAAGACCAGGATATATTATAAATGGAGTGGACCTTACACCAAATGCCTGCTTGGTGTTTCTCAGGAAAAAGGGGAGATGTCTGTCAATTGAACTATATATTGGTGTAGCCATGTTCTGGTTTAGCACCAGGAAATGTTATAAACGAGTGGGTGTTACTTTAAATGCCTGCTTGATGTATCTTAGAAATAGACCTTCAATTGGAATCTGCCGAAGGAAAGTTTTGATCGAAGATTAATGATCGTTGGTCATCTGAAATTTTTTTAAGGGACATGTACTGTTTAGATGCTACCAAAGGTGTCCCAAAAAAGTTGAAAAGGCACATGGTGTGTTAAAGATACTGGTTAAATGCTACCAAAAAGAACGGGGTGGGATGAGTGATGGATGCTTGACTTACTTGGCACGAGTAATAAAGATGTCAAGGTTTAGCGCAATTAATCTACATGTACAACGGACTGAAACATGGAAGAAACAGTTGAAACTCTGTTCCGGCCAAACAAAACGATGCGAGTAAGAGGAAGTATACGAGTTTGCGTCAGAGATGTGCTAGTATTTTTGATGAATTAAATATTCTATTTGGTAAATTTGTACATTGGTTTATTTTGTGTCCAATGGTCTTCTGTATTAATTTGTTTGCGTTGCACTATGGTTTGGTACACATTTGTGCATTTTGTTAGTGCTGGCCTGCCCCCAAAGTACATCTTCCTGTGACATAAAGTTAAACTATAAATCCTGTGGCATACAACATTGAAGCTTTCCATGTATAGCTCTAGCCAATTACCAAAAATGCCACACAAGACACACGACACTTGACACAAGCCACTGCCTTTGCATTTTGGTCTATTGTATGATTTAGTCCTGTTTCGATACCAACGTTCAATCAAGATTGGTACCTGTACCTTTGTGCATAAGCAATCTTAGAATCCTTGATTAAAGATACACCATCCACTTTCGATAAAAAACTGGCTTTACAGCAATGAAAATAACTTAAAGTCGATCATGTTTTAAGCACCAACTCTTTAGGATTGTGTGAACAGTTATTTGTATGAAGAAGCATGATACAGGATACATGGCATGTAGAAACCTCCAATTGGAACTCTAAGCTCAAACCAGTACTTTTTAAATGACTGTAATGTGTATTTTACACCTTGATATACCACGCCTTCTTCTACTATGGTTGCTTGAAACACTCTTGAAAGTAATTACGAATGGTGTGATACAGAGACACAGATAAGGAGTTTATCCCCAGCAAACTTCTCTGATTCTTTTCATAACTCTATATTGTTGGTACTTATTAGAATCCGATTACATTTACAATTAAGGATTTGTCCGATAGCACACGGTTGATAGTGTAAAAGACCAATCATACATATTCTTAACCAGACTACTGGTTGTATGGCGGGAAGCCATTTTTGTGATATTTCCCTTTTCACATAGTTAATGTTTAACCCCTTACCAAACGTTAACGACATTTGACCAGTTTGTTTCAGTTTGAAAACATAGTGGGAAAAATGGGAAATTGCTCTTGACAAACAATTTCTCATTTTCAACAATGTTTTCTGCCCTATCAGAAGATAAATTTTCAATTTCATCACATTTTGAAATGTTGTCTGCAAACTCTTTCAATTTGGTACAGTAAAAAAATTGGCGTTTGGTAAAGGGTTAAGACCCGGTACTGATAATGAATCTTCGACATTCAACACACAAGATTATTACCCAAAATCCACCAAGTGTGCTGAAAAGTCCAGGTTTAATACTGACGACACCTCTGCATCATCGTGGTAGCTCACAGGATCGAACTTACAGCCTGTAAACTACGCTGTGCGGTCTTGAACCATAACGGCGATTTTCCAGGTGACAGAAGCGACTAGGTGTGGCCTATTAACCCATTACCTAACAATAACGACGTTTGACCAGTTTGTTGCAGAAGACTCTGGAAAACATTGTGGGAAAAGGAGAAATTGCTCTTAACGAGCAATTTCTCCTTTTCCGACAATGTTTCCTGCCCCAGCAGAGTATTGTTTTTCAATTCCACCACATTTTGAAATGTCGCCTGTATATTTTTTTAATTTTGGACAGTCGAAAAATCGGCGTTTGGTAAAGGGTTAATGGTAAAAGGCTCGAGTCTACCCCTTACGCGAAAAGCCGAGTCTTGACCAAGTTTAGAATTATAGTTTAGTTTTTCTCGTCATATGCATTAGTGTATTCTGTAAATACCTCGGTGAAATAAAAGCTATGCTTTGTTCGGATCTGTTCTGGTAACAGATTTCTGTAAACACATAACACAGAACATCTAATGGCCTGGGAAAAGTAAATACTTCCCGTTCAAGATGTATAGTCTTTAATGGTTTTTGAATGGAACCAATAAATTCTACAAGAAATGTTTACAAACTTAGCTAATCGTTCCATCCATCGAAACTATTTGCAGCTCGGAACAAATAAAGCGATGCCCTTGATAAATCGATTTACTACACAATGACAGATGTTTGTTTTTGGAAGTGCCAAACAGAATCCGTATTTATTTTCAAGTTGCCAAACATCCGTTGAATATTAATAAATACATAAGTTAAGGACGAGACCACTCTTTAAAGTGACTTTCTCACAGTTTGGGACTTTAATTTTGTTTAACCCTAAACCAAATGCCAAATTGTAAGACTGTCCCAATTTGAAAGACTCGTTACGAACAATTTCTCCTTTCCCACAATGTTTTCAAGAGTCGTCTGCAACAAAGAGGTTAAATGTCGTTATTGTTTTGTAGTGAGTTAAGATGAATTGTCAAATTTCCCATCAAAAACTCTTAAATGTGATAATGCTTGTTTAACAATAATTTAATGAAAACGCCAGTTTCAGCATCTTTCGTATAAAGAAATACACAACTGTTTTTGACTAAGTGACGAATATTGTCTAATTCACTAATTGAGCGTTTGTTCCTCACTGAACACCATTTAACGCAGTGACAAAGATTGTCTAGTTCACTAATAGAGCGTTTGTTCCTCACTGAACACAATTTATGAGACAGCCCCTTTAAAGCGGACAATACTTTCATTAGCTCTGTTCTATCCCGATACGAATGATTGATCTCTCCTATATTCGCATTATATGTAAGTGTTTTAAATGAGAATGATATGAAGTTAAACCGAATTGTATTTATTAACGTGACTCAAACTGATAGTTTAACACATGTGTAAGCTAAATTCGTACTCCTATAATATGGACAAGATGCCAATGCCATCGGTAAAATTTCTGTATTCCGCCAATTAACAACTGTCAACCATGCTCTATGTAATAATTTGAATCGTTTTAAGATTTCATATTCGAACATTGATATTGCTTTGATACCATTTATAAAGAGGCAAACGTAGGTTACAAAGCACAGCTGAAAACCAATTAAGATACTGTGCATAAATTAACGCATGTAATTTACGTGATAACACATTTGCTAACATTAACGTGATAAGACTAATATAAACAAATACATAAAATAAAATTAAAAGAAATGGCGATGGTATATTTTATTCTTATTGCCATACCAACGTTGATTTGTGGATCTGAGGTGCACAGTAAATCATACCGGAACGAACCCGGACGAAAGATACAAAGGCCAGCCGTGTTCGAGACTCAGACCGTTCGATCAAGGCTGGACTGTACCAGACTGTGCGGCACAACGGACGGTTGTGCGTCCGTCAGCTTCGAGCTTGAGACCAACACGTGTATGATGTCGAACATAACCAAGGCGGAAATGTCGCTGTACACTGACGCTGTTGTTGGCTGGTCTACGTACTGTAACGCCGGTAAGTTTATTGTTCTTGGGCCATATCACCAAGTTGACGTTAGTTTTTCTTAAGTAAAGCAAAATTTTGAAATAATTTTACTTAGGTTAAAAAATTATTTTAAACTTAAGTATCATCAGCAACTTAACTTACGATTTTCTTACGTTAGAAAATCTTAAATGTAATGAAAAAGATAAGAAATTTCTTATCTCCGTTGTTATGGAATTCCGGGGTTTCCAGTGTCTTAAAATAGTAACGGAAGTTCTCTCCGATGTGCGCGCATGTGACAAAGGTCAAAACACTCCAACAACGACAACTATCGAAACTCCATCTAGAAATCCTCGAACCTAGACAGCAGCATTTTTTAGCGGCTAACTGCCTCTTGCTGGCAGAACTGATAGAAGACTGTGCCATTGAATGCAAGCTTCACCTTCTACGCATAACATACGCAAAACATAAATACACCCCGTGTAACAATATAACGACATTATTTCGTCTTATGAACGTCATTTAACATGGACGATCTTATGCTTCTTTTACATTAGAAGGGGTTTTGCACCGTTTGAACATTAAATTTGATTTTTCACAAGCAATATTCGATTGAAAATTGCTACATTGTAGCCAGGCTGAATGTCGCAACGTCGTTACATATGTCGCAACCGACGTAAAATCTCGCAAAACCAAAGGTAAATGTCACAAGACCAACGCTAAATGTCGCAATACCAACGCTAAATGTCGCAAGACAAACGCTTAATGTCGCAAGACAAACGCTTAATGTCGCAAGACCAACGGTAAATGTCGCATTGCCAATGCCAAATGTCGCAAGACCAACGCCTAATGTCGCAGTCGACGTTAAATGTCGCTAGACCAACTCTTAATGTCTCAAGACCAACGTTAGACGCTGCAAAAAAAATATCGCAAGACCGACGACTTTAATAGGCTTAATTTCGCTCCATTCCAAATCGATGTAAAACAAATCAAACAAACCAACAAAGAAAAAAAATGCATGATCTATTCTTTGCAATTATTTCAGACTCAGACTCAGAGTGGTTACTGGTGTTTCGCGCACCAAAGGGAATTGGCGGGGACGTATATACCGCATTCGTGGACTCTACCGGAGTGACTACAGACCGCACGGACTGTGCCGACCTGACCACGGTAGCGTGTCAGACTAATTACAGACACCCCATCCTTGACGACTGGGTCACAGCTAGTTTCACACAGGTACTCTGATCTCTGTATCTAAACTTGACCTTTGACATCGTAATCAAATATTTTGCCATAGAACGATCATTGTGTTCGACAGGTGCGCTTTGTATCTGTTGTTACTGATGACGTAGAGTCCTAAACAGGATGTAGTATAATTCTATTATTATATGTGTTCACCTTGAAGGAGTTTCTTGAAACAAAAGCAGCTGATAAAAGAAAGACAACAAAGGATGATCATGTGTGTCTTAAAAGTGTTAGTAGGCTATTTACATTAATGTTGTTTGAGTAGCATTGTCCTATACATTCGGAGTTCATGTCATTTGTTTTCTTTGTATACTTCATTGTATATAGCTGTTGGGGCGAGTCTTATAAGTGAGTACATGTTTTGTTCTCAACACCTGGCATTAAAAACACCCTTATAAGTTGGTTGGTAATATGTTGTTATATTCAAATGACTATTCAAATGATTTATTCACAATATATGAGGCCTCCGGCCCATAATACAAACATATTTTTTACAATATTTCCCTGATATATATGTTACATAATTATTAAAAAGCATTATCATGCAATTTGGAATTAAGTATTTTCTGTTTCAAGAGGTCTGTAGCAGGCATATCGAACATATGTATACAAATATATAAGACAACCTTATGAAAAACGTTGTGAAAATAATGAGAGAAAAGTAGAATTCGCCTACAGCGAGCTAATACTCCCTTTGTCACAATGCCCTCAATGGTTGATATATTTGTTAAGTCAGCAGTAGACGAATTGAATACATATTGACAAACAGACAGAATACAGAACAAAACTGTGTTCATGCTTAAAGAAAGTTGGAAATATTGTGGAAAAGGAAGGATCCACTCATGGAGAGCGAATTCCCCACTTGCCTCAATTTTCCCAAAGATTGTCTGTCAAAATGTCCGCAGCAGACAACATTGAACACATCTAGGTAAAAGATCAAACTACTAACTGAAACATTGCTTTATCCCTTTTTACAATAGAAGTATCTTATCAAAGGTTGTCTGTAACGAAGGATGCAGCAGGTGTTTCTGAACACAGCTGGGTAGATGAACAATATTCATATAAAGCTGAATGAATTCTTGATACAAGAAAGATAACATTGTGACGAAAGTATTCACACACAATGAGCGATTTCTACTTCTATCACAATGCCATCATTGCTTATATTTTGCGGAGTCTGCAGGAGATAATTTCAAACACATCTAGATAACAATGTAAAATGTATAGTAAAATATTTTACAGCCTTATAAAAAGTGAAAACTCTGCGACCAAGGGATACGCTCATGATCAGCAAGTTCTCCCCTTATCGCAATATTCTCAAAGGCTGTCCTTTTAAATTCAGTTTTAGGTCATTTTAACCCATTACTAAACGGCAATTTTTGGACTGTCTCAATTTGAAAAAGCATGCAGACGACAATTCAAAATGTGATAAAATTGAAAAACAAAGTTCCGATAGGGTAGAAAACATTAAGGGAAAAGGATAAATCGCGCATGAAGAGCAATTTCATCCTTTCTCGCAATGGTTTCTGAAGTCGTCTGCTTCAGACAAGTAATCACTAGAGTTCGTTAGGCATAGGGTTAAACACATCTAGGCAGATGTACACATCATTGAATGAAACACTGTGTTATTGTGTAATATATAAAAATAGGAGTTGAAAGCATTGTGACAAAAGAAGAATCCGCTCACGATGTGTGAATTGTCGTTTTGCCACAGTGCTATCAACGGATGCCTGTTTATCGAGACGTTACGGCTTGTCTCTGACAGATAAATGGTTATAAATATAAAGAGGCAATGTTGTCGCTTCGTACTTGCATTATTTTATGAATAAATTTGCAGATGTTCAATAGTGTTATATATAACACACAAACCGCCGCAAGAACTTGTCTTGTGTTCAGGAAGCAGCCATCAGGAGCGAATTTTACTAGCCCCAAGCTTCCTTTAAAATCGAATTAAAATAAAGTTGTCAGAACATGCGATCATTATCAAATTCGCATAAACGTAACACATGTGTAGCTGATACAGTACGAACTATTTCCTATGAAGAGTAACACGTGAATTAAACTCTAATTTCTAATTATATCCGAACAGGTTCGATTTTCGTTCTACAAAAGTCAAGCGGAAGTCGCATTTCTTGTGTTTAATGCAACCGGAAGTAATCTAACTTCATGGTTCGCAAGGGAGAGAATCCTGAATTCAACATGGCCGACAAGTGCGACGGACACTTATACTGCATTTTACTTGGAGGGGTTCGTATGTCTAAGCATAGTGTTATCGTTGCAATTTCTTCATTTCAAGCAGGTATTCGTATCCTATTATCTATTTATCATTTGACTTTATTTCATCCGGTTTCGGAAGAGTTTAAACAATACAATTAGGGAAGAACCAAACATATAACAATCATACAGAATTACATAGTACAAGACATCGAATGAAAGAATACACATAATTCCTCAAAGACTGCAATTAAGAAATTGAGCAATTTGCCTTTAAGCTGTGGGAAGTCTAGAATAGGATTTCATATAGTTTAACACGTACATGTTCATACGTGCATAGACGCATTTATAAAAGCATTTGCGATCATATGTGTTGTCTTTGAACGCTTTTGATTAAACTTTGAAAGTCCGAGTACCCAGCTAATACGTATTGGGCCAGCAAATGTGCATTTTTGAGATAAAAAGAATATCTATGCATTGGCAGAGCAACATGCATTATATGCAATATATAGGTAAGACTATAGATGAACTATTTATCATTATATTTCGATGGTTGATAGGCAAGGGGCTGAACAGATACCAGCCAAAGTATAAAAGGGTAAGATGTTTATGATCTGGGTATCATTCGTATCCGAAATATCGCAGCGATAGGACTGAAATTTGTCGAAGCTGCACTAAGGCACATGGAAACAGATTTCCAAGTAATATATATGTATTATACATGTATACTATAGTAAGCCCTATTTATTTCTTTGCCCACCTTGCATTTGGCGAAACTCTGTTTGTTTTGTATGAATAGCTATATATAACACATCGTTATATTTTCAAATACCATCTATCTCTATCTCTCTCTTTAAAATGAAAATTAGGTGTATTTCGTGGGACACATCTGCGAGCCGGCGCTTCAGTATATATCTCAACTTTGGGGGTTGCAACATTGACCAAGTATATGCCGTTGCCATTAGGAAATCAGATATCGGATGTAATTACGAATTCCATGAATCGTACCCACAATTCATCTACGCCACGACTGGAAATCCGGGACTTCCGGGTCCTGGGACAGGTAACCATGGAACTATTTATAAATACGCCGTTGAAAATAGTGTACTCCGATACCGAACACCACCTTTAACCCTGAGAAAGCTGGGAAATTTTCAAAATAGAGATTTTTGTGTCGCCTGTTTTCGAAAATCTTAATTGTCTGCTTAATTTTGATGAGGAATGATAATCAGAGTATTAAACAAATTAGATCACAGGCCAGCTGCCAATTTACTTGGCGGCTGTTCTGGATCTCACCTGTTTGCATAAGCATGAAGTCGGTTCCAGCAATAGAAGGGTTAAAAGAGGCGGTGTCTTGTCTGAATATTCAGCTTCAATTTAATCGACACTTGGAAAAAAAATCGCAACATATTTCACCTGTAATTCATTTGGATAAAGTAGTTCCTAAACTTGAATTTGTCGCTAAAAGAAGATATCCCTTTTTTATCAAATAATATGTGTTACAACTTGTACTTACCCCGCTCTGTTTCTGTTTTCTTGATAGACGACAAGTATCAAGTGTGTTAATCAAAATTTGTAAAAAAAAAAAAAAGGTGTTCGATTTCGTGAATAGAAACTGTTTTCGGGTTAGGCGTAGGTATATTATTCGGTGAGCCGAAGGCAAATAGGATGAAAATCCGAGGCCGAGTCCGATAACCTTTCCTATTCATAGATACCAACCATCTGTTTTGTTTACATTTTGTCAAAAGATTTGTCAGCGTAGTGTTTCGCTAAGCATAAAAAACTATTTGACGTATTCTTAACTCTGAAATTGGGTTAATCAACAAAGAAGCATGATTTTGTTCATATTCGATGTGGTCGAAAGTTAAAAAAAAAAAAAGAAAAGGAGAAGGATTCTGTATATAATAACCCATGTCAACATCCAAAATGGTCAATGTTATGTTCATTAGAATGATAACAATTGTTGTGATTTGTTTGTTAGCGGTTTTATGCCATTGTTTAACAGTTTCGCAGTTACCTTTCGGAGAAAACTGCATCATAACCAGTAAATATCTATAGTATTATTCAATTCAATTCAATTTTATTAAGCAAAAACTAGCACAAAGCATACTTTGTGGCCAAGCCGAGAAAAACGAGCTGAAAAAAGTAGAGATTTCGACATTCACACCGTTACTACGGTGGCCTATCCCTCCATCAAACGTACATGATTTCGGGGCGAAACTTCAATGACGGAGGGACCCCATGCTGACGATTTGGAATCGATTTGCATACTCGAACCAATACTTTGCTCGAGTTCACAATATACTCACACTGTGTGCGTTTAACCGTTTCACAAACAACAAATTTTCGACTGTCCAAAATTGAAAGAGTTCGCAGACGACATATGAAAATGTGATGAAATTGAATAATATTTTTAGAAAGAGCAGAAAACCTTGTGGGAAAAGGAAAAATTGCTCGTCACGAGCAATTTCTCCTTTTCCCACAATGTTTTCTAAAGTCGTCTGCAACAAAGTCGTCAAAAGTCGATATTGTTTGGGAAAGGGTTAAGACTGTTTCTGACTCAAAACAATAGCCATTACAAAAATGATACGAATATTTTAGCATATGCATAAACAGCAACAGTGTGGTAAGGATTTTCCAGAGAAGTACAAGATACAAACGTTAATACAGCTATACTTTTGCAATGTGTATATATTAGAATACATAAGTTTATTGGTCTTGTTTGTTTACTTCAGGAACAGACTTTGCTGATTTCGTGGCGATTTTCGTAAAATCCTACACTTAACTCATTAGAAAAGGCAAAACTTTCGACAGTCCCAAATTTAAAGAGTTTGCAGACGACATTTCAAAATGCGAGGAAATTGAAAAATAATCTTCTGATAGGGCAGAAAACCCTGTGGGAAAAGGAGGAATTGCTTATTAAGAGAACTTTCTCCCTTTTCCACAATGTTTTCCAGAGTCATCTGTAACAAACTGGTCAAATGTCATTGTTTTGCAATTGGTTAAGATACCCGGATGGACTTGGTGACGAACATTTAGACGATACACTTTTCTTCAAATATAAACAGAGCCACTCTGAAATAGATACAAGTTATCTTGTGGAATATTCGTATTTGTTTTTTTTCTTTTGTCATTGTTATTTGGTTAACTGCAATTTCAATATTTATATAGACGATTTAAGACCAATGCCTTCCAGAATCAAACCATTAAAATCACTGTTTGACCTTCACCTTTGTCTCTGGTAGAGATTGAAATCGATGTACAACACAATGACAGTTGTTTGTTTTTAGAAGTGCAAAACAGAATCAATATTTATTTTCAAGTTGCCAATTATCCGTTTAATATTAATAAATACACAAGTTAAGGACGAGACCACTCTTTAAAGTGACTTTCTCACAGTTTGGGACTTTAATTTTGTTTAACCCTTTACCAAATACCAAATTGTAGACTGTCCCTATTTCGTAAGAGATTGCAGACGACATTTTAAAATGTGATGAAATTGGAAAATATTCTTCTGAGGGGACAGAAAACATTGCGGGGAAAGGAGAAATTTCTCATAAAGACCATTTTTGTCCTTTTCCACAATATGTTTTCAAAAGTCGTCTGCAACAAAGTGGTTAAATGTCGTTATTGTTTAGCAATCGGTTAAGATAAATTGTCAAATTTCACATCAAAAACTCTTAAATGTGACAATGCTTGTTTAACAATAATTTAATGAAAACCCCGGTTTCAGCATCTTTTTGTATAAAGAAATACACACCTTGTTTTTAACTAAGTGACAAAGATTGTCTAGTTCACTAATTGAGCGATTGTTCCTCACTGAACACAATTTAACTAAGTGACAAAGATTGTCTAGTTCACTAATTGAGCGTTTGTTCCTCACTGAACACAATTTAACTAAGTGACAAAGATTTCTAGTTCACTAATTGAGCGTTGGTTCCTCACTGAACACAATTTAACTAAGTGACAAAGCTTGTCTAGTTCACTAATTGAGCGATTGTTCTTCACTGAACACAATTTGTGAGACAGCCCCTTTAAAGCGGACAATACTTTCATTGGCTCTGTTCTATCCCGATACGAATGATTGATCTCTCCTCTATTCGCATTATATGTAAGTGTTTAAAATGAGAATGATATAAAGTTAAATCGAATTGTATTTATTAACGCGGCGACTCAAACTGATAGTTTAACACATGTGTAAGCTAAATTCTATAATATGGACAAGATACCACTGTCAATGGTAAAATTTCTGTATTCCGCCAATTAACAACTGTCAACCATGCTCTATGTAATAATTTGAATCGTTTTAAGATTTCATATTCGAACATTGATATTGCTTTGATACCATTTATAAGAGGCAAACGTAGGTTACAAAGCACAGCTGAAAACCAATCAAGATACTGTGCATAAATTAACGCATGTGTTTTAATTTACGTGATAACACATCTGCTAACATTAACGTGATAAGACTAATATAAAAAAATACATAAAATAAAAATTAAAAGAAATGGCGATGGTATATTTTATTCTTATTGCCATACCAACGTTGATTTGTGGATCTGAGGTGCACAGTAAATCATACCGAAACCAACCCGGACGAAAGATACAAAGTCCAGCCGTGTTCGAGACTCAGACCGTTCGATCAAGGCTGGACTGTACCAGACTGTGCGGCACAACGGACGGTTGTGCGTCCGTCAGCTTCGAGCTTGAGACCAACACGTGTATGATGTCGAACATAACCAAGGCGGAAATGTCGTTGTACACTGACGCTGTTGTTGGCTGGTCTACGTACTGTAACGCCGGTAAGTTCATTGTTCTTGGGCAATATCACCAAGTTGACGTTAGTTTTTCTTAAGTAAAGCAAAATTTTAAAATAATTTTACTTAGGTTAAAAAATAATTTAAAACTTAAGTATCATCAGCAACTGTACTTACGATTTTCTTACGTAAGAAAATCTTAAATGTAATGAAAAAGATAAGAAATTTCTTATCTCCGTTGTTATGGAATTCCGGGGTTTCCATTGTCTTAAAATAGTAACGGAAGTTCTCTCCGATGTGCGCGCATGTGACAAAGGTCAAAACACTCCAACAACGACAACTATCGAAACTCCATCTAGAAATCCTCGAACCTAGACAGAGCATTTTTTAGCGGCTAACTGTCTCTTGCTGGCAGAACTGATAGAAGACTGTGCCATTGAATGCAAGCTTCACCTTCTACGCATAACATACGCAAAACATAAATACACCCCGTGTAACAATATAACGACATTATTTCGTCTTATGAACGTAATTTAACATGGACGATCTTATGCTTCTTTTACATTAGAAGGGGTTTTGCACCGTTTGAACATTAAATTTGATTTTTAACAAGCAATATTCGATTGAAAATTGCTACATTGTAGCCAGGCTGAATGTCGCAACGTCGTTACATATGTCGCAACCGACGTTAAATCTCGTAACACCAACGGTAAATGTCACAAGACCAACGCTAAATGTCGCAAAACCAACGCTAAATGTCGCAAGACAAACGCTTAATGTCGCAAGACCAACGGTAAATGTCGCATTGCCAATGCCAAATGTCGCAAGACCAACGCCTAATGTCGCAGTCGACGTTAAATGTCGCTAGACCAACTCTTAATGTCTCAAGACCAACGTTAGACGCTGCAAAAAAATATCGCAAGACCGACGACTTTAATAGGCTTAATTTCGCTCCATTCCAAATCGATGTAAAACAAATCAAACAAACCAACAAAGAAAAAAAATGCATGATCTATTCTTTGCAATTATTTCAGACTCAGACTCAGAGTGGTTACTGGTGTTTCGCGCACCAAAGGGAATTGGCGGGGACGTATATACCGCATTCGTGGACTCTACCGGAGTGACTACAGACCGCACGGACTGTGCCGACCTGACCACGGTAGCGTGTCAGACTAACTACAGACACCCCATCCTTGACGACTGGGTCACAGCTAGTTTCACACAGGTACTCTGATCTCTGTATCTAAACTTGACCTTTGACATCGTAATCAAATATTTTGCCATAGAACGATCATTGTGTTCGACAGGTGCGCTTTGTATCTGTTGTTACTGATGACGTAGAGTCCTAAACAGGATGTAGTATAATTCTATAATTATATGTGTTCACCTTGAAGGAGTTTCTTGAAACAAAAGCAGCTGATAAAAGAAAGACAACAAAGGATGATCATGTGTGTCTAAAAAGTGTTAGTAGGCTATTTACATTAATGTTGTTTGAGTAGCATTGTCCTATACATTCGGAGTTCATGTCATTTGTTTTCTTTGTGTACTTCATTGTATATAGCTGTTGGGGCGAGTCTTATAAGTGAGTACATGTTTTGTTCTCAACACCTGGCATTAAAAACACCCTTATAAGTTGGTTGGTAATATGTTGTTATATATAACACACAAATCGCCGCAAGAACTTGTCTTGTGTTCAGGATCCAGCCATCAGGAGCGAATTTTATTAGCTCCAAGCTTCCTTTAAAATCGAATTAAAATAAAGTTGTAAGAACATGCGAACATTATCAAATTCGCATAAACGTAACACATGTGTAGCTGATACAGTACGAAATATTTCCTATGAAACGTAACACGTGAATTAAACTCTAATTTCTAATTATATCCGAACAGGTTCGATTTTCGTTCTACAAAAGTCAAGCGGAAGTCGCATTTCTTGTGTTTAATGCAACCGGAAGTAATCTAACTTCATGGTTCGCAAGGGAGAGAATCCTGAATTCAACATGGCCGACAAGTGCGACGGACACTTATGCTGCATTTTACTTGGAGGGGTTCGTATGTCTAAGCATAGTGTTATCGTTGTAATTTCTTTATTTCAAGCAGGTATTCGTATCCTATTATCTAATTATCATTTGACTTTATTTCATCCGGTTTCGGAAGAGTTTAAACAATACAATTAGGAAAGAACCAAACATATAACAATCATACAGAATTACATAGTACAAGACATCGAATGAAAGAATGCACATAATTCCTCAAAGACTGCAATTAAGAAATGGAGCAATTTGCCTTAAAGCTGTGGGCAGTCTAGAATAGGACATTATATCGTTAAACACGTGCATGTTCAGATGTGCATAGACGCACATCTATAGAAGAATTTGCTATCACATGTGTCGTCTTCGACCGCTTTTGATTAAACTTTGAAAGCCCAAGTACACAACTCATACGTATTGGGCAAGCAAATGTGCATTGTTTAGATATAAAACATATCTATGCATTCACAAAGCAACCGTGCATGATACACCATATATAGGTAACACCATCGATGAACTCTTTATCATTATATTCTTATGATTGATAGCATTAAAGGGGCTGAACAGCCAAAGTCTAAAACGGTTAAAAGATGATTATGACATTGGTAGCATCCGAAATATCGCAGCGATTTGACCGAAATTTGTCGGAAGCAGCGCTAAAGCACAAGGCAAAAAAATTCGTAGTGATATCTATAAACATGTATATGCCATACTTATTTCTTTGTCGGTCTTGAATTTGCAAGAGCCCCTATTTCTTTTGTTTATATAAACATAAATATAGCCCAATCTGGTATTTTAAATAAATACCATCTATCTCTTTTTAAAATGAAAATTAGGTGTATGATGCCGTGGGACACATCCGCAAGCCGGCGCTTCTGTATATATCTCAACTTTGGGGGTTGCGACATTGACCAAGTATATGCCGTTGCCATTAGGAATTCAGCTCTCGGATGTAAATACGAATTCCATGAATCGTACCCACAATTCATCTACGCCACGACTGGAAATCCGGGACTTCCGGGTCCTGGGACAGGTAACCATGGAACTATTTATCATTGCACGGCCTCTTTCTAAGTACGCCGTTGAAAATGATGCCGAACGCCGCATTTAACCCCGAGAAAGCTGGGTAATTTTCAAAATAGAGATTCTTGTGTCGCCTGTTTTCGAAAACCTTAATTGTCTGCTTAATTTTGATGAGGAATGATAATCAGAGTATTAAACAGATTAGATCACAGGCCAGATGCCAATTTACTTGGCGGCTGTTCTGGATCTAACCTGTTTGCATAAGCATGAAGTCGGTTCCAGCAATAGAAGGGTAAAAAGAGGCGGTGTCTTGTCTGAATATTCAGCTTCAATTTAATCGACACTTGGAAAAAAGCGCAACATATTTCACCTGTAATTCATCTGGATATAGTAGTCCCTTAACTTGAATTTGTCGTTAAAAGGGATATTCCCTTTTTATCAAATAATATGTGTTACAACTTGTACTTACCACGCTCTATTTCTGTTTTCTTGATAGATGACAAGTATCAAGTGTGTTAATCAAAATTTGTAAAAAGAAAAAAGATGTCCGATTTCGTGAATAGAAACTGTTTTCGGGTTAGGCGTAGGTATATTATCCGGTGAGCCGAAGGCAAATAAGATTATAATCCATGGCCGAGTCGATAACCATTCCTATTCAAAGATACCAACCATCTATTTTATTTACATTTTGTCAAAAGATTTGTCAGCGGAGTGTTCCGCTAAGCATAAAAAACTATTTGACGTATTCTTAACTCTGAAATTGGGTTAATCAACAAAGAAGCATGATTTTGTTCATATTCGATGTGGTCGAAAGTTAAAAAAAAAAAAAGAAAAGAAGCAGGATTTTGTATATAATAACCCATGTCAACATCCAAAATGGTCAATGTTATGTTGATTAGGATGATAACAATGTTTGTGTTTTGGTTGTTAGCGGTTTTATGCCACTGTTTAACAGTTTCGCAGTTACCTTTCGGAGAAAACTGCATCATAACCAGTAAATGTCTATAGTATTATTCAATTCAATTCAATTTTATTAAGCAAAAACTAGCACAAAGCATACTTTGTGGCCAAGCCGAGAAAAACGAGCTGAAAAAAGTAGAGATTTCGACATTCACACCGTTACTACGGTGGCCTATCCCTCCATCAAATGTACATGATTTCGGGGCGAAACACAAACAATAAATTTTCAACTGTTCCAAAATGAATTGAAAGAGTTTGCAGACAACATTTCAAAATGTGATGAAATTGAACACTATTTTTTTAGAAAGGGCAGAAAACCTTGTGGGAAAAGGAAAATTGTTCGTCACGAGCAATTTCTCCTTTTCCCACAATGTTTTCTAAAGTCGTCTGCAACAAAGTCGTCAAAAGTCGATATTGTTTGGGAAAGGGTTAAGACTGTTTCTGACTCAAAACAATAGCCATTACAAAAATGATACGAATATTTTAGCATATGTATAAACAGCAACAGTGTGGTAAGGTTTTTCCAGAGAAGTACAAGATACAAACGTTAATACAGCTATACTTTTGCAATGTGTATATATTAGAATACATAAGTTTATTGGTCTTGTTTGTTTACTTCAGGTACAGACTTTGCTGATTTCGTGGCGATTTCCGTAAAATCCTACACTTAACTCATTAGAAAAGGCAAAACTTTCGACAGTCCCAAATTTAAAGAGTTTGCAGACGACATTTCAAAATGCGAGGAAATTGAAAAATAATCTTCTGATAGGGCAGAAAACCCTGTGGGAAAAGGAGAAATTGCTTATTAAGAGCACTTTCTCCTTTTCCTACAATGTTTTCCAGAGTCATCTGTAACAAACGGGTCAAATGTCATTGTTTTGCAATCGGTTAAGATACCCGGATTGACTTGGTGACGAACATTTCGACGATACACTTTTCTTCAAATATAAACGGAGCTACTCTGAAATGGATACAAGTTATCTTGTGGAATATTGGTATTTGTTTTTTTTCTTTTGTCATTGTTATTTGGTTAACTGCAATTTCAATATTTATATAGACGATTTAAGACCAATACCTTCCAGAATCAAACCATTAAAATCACTGTTTGACCTTCACCTTTGTCACACAATTACCTAGAATGCTGTCGAAAGGTGGCTGCCGTTTATTTTAGTTTTTTGTCCTCGGTATATATGATTTTGTCAAAAGGAAATATAACAAAGACGGGTATATCAGGAAAACAAAGGACATTAGAAACGATACAGATAGTTTATTTCGTGGTAAATACTACAAACTTTATATATGATAACAAAATGTATAAGCAATACGGTCAATAGAAAAAGACATGCACTCCAAAATTGTCTACTTGTTCTGTGTCGTATTTTGTATGAATTGATATCTTAAAAAAAAGATAGATGTCAGATGTTATTTGTGACCAATACGCTTTTTATATACGGTGCATTAAGTATAAATAAGGTAATACGTATATATGCAAACGTCATCCTTAGTGAAGTCAACTTCTACCCTATGCTATAGATACTAAAGAATTCCAACAGAATGTTGCCTATTAAGGGGATGAAGGACTCAGCAATGGACGAAAATTCATCTTATCCGGAACTCTGTACTCTTAGAATGGTCCAATCGGAACATCTCGGCCATTTCTTCAAAGCAACATTGGAGGTAATGGGGAGCCATTTTGAAAGTAGTCCTGCAACATGGCGGCGATGAAGGGCATTTCCGTTTGCAATCGTATCTACTCGACAAGCCCCGGCACAAGCCGGGGATTGCCGAGTAGAAACGAATGAGAAACCATGAAACACAGATATGATGATGATGATAATCTTTAATGAAATTAGTAAAAAAAAAAAAAAGCATTCAATTGTGATATTTAACCAATTTGTTGTGTTTTATATAAATATTTAGTCCCTGGGCGTAATGTTGTAATCAAGGCTGTTATCCGGCGGAAAAAGCCGAATTTCCCAAGGAATTCGTGTGTATTCATGAACTACGTCCAAGGTTTATCTACCGGCTTGTGCCGAGGATTTCCGACTAGATACGATTGAGAATATTCATGAGAGGCATCCGTTCTGTCTGTCGGAATGACGACTATATACTAAAATCCATTGAAACAAAAACAACCTTGCTGTCCAAACAAACAAGTCTCACATGACGCCCTGCCTACAGTACAATGTCACGGTCGTTGTTTTCATGAATTTACATGAAAGGATTCTCGGCTGTCTAATAGAATGCTGGTCGTTCTTATAAGCTTTACCATCCCTCATGAGTGGTTGACATAGGGTCCTTCGTCCATCCATGATGCGCCGGGCATTTGGGAAAAAATAAAAACTCCCTCAGACGCCATATTAAAATCCATTGAAGGTCGAATAACCAAAGCCTGCCATTTTGAAACTCATTCTTTCTTATTATTGCTTCAAGCGTTTTCGGTAAAAATCGGTCGAAACCGGAAATATTCGGTTTGATGCGAATACACACTAACACGGTTTGCCAAAAATAGTAACATTTTTAAGGTGAAGGTCGTTTTGAAACGAGTCTTGCGAGTAAACAAACCGATTCCGTCGTACTACACAGTACCAAAATGATCTGTGTCTCCTAGATACAGCATTCGGACACCTTTCGGTGCCGATATTTCAATGAATTTTGATGTCCTGTCTTAAGAGGTTTTCAAGTTTAAGCATTTGGCAGCGCTTTATATATTTTTATCTGTGTGAATACTAACCCATTACCCCATTAAACCACACGTGACCGCACCTCTCACAAATGACTTTAAAACTCACAGTGGCAAAATGCAGAATAACTCCATTTGTTACACTGGTTTATAACTTATATCAGAGGGAAAATGTTGCTTAATATTAATTAAATATTAATTGCTCTTGCATATGAAGTTAAATAATTCACGAATCCCCATATGGGACAATGGGTAAATCAAAGATTGTAGTACCATTTTTGATATGAAATTAGTACACAATTGAAGGAATAAAACAGTCTCAGTGGCAGATTTAAAAAAAAAGTTTTGTTCATGTTGATGATACATTGTGCATAAGAAGATGACCTTAGAAATTATTTTTAAAAATTGAGAAAACGCTCATAAAGATTCTGTCAAATACCACAAACAAGTCGGATTTTCATATTTTTTCTAAATTATTGTCTCTAATTACTAGTTAGATCTGTCCGAAATCAAATTAGAAGGAAAGAGTTAATGAGGATTTTTCTTTATTGGTCCTTGGTCACATAAGTATTTAGTCCTTATTACATAGGCTATTTCCAGTTCACCATTCACCAGTTCACAATATTTGTTTTACATCGATTGTGAAGGAAGCTTAAAGTTTGTTCAAAGCCACTCTCGATGACTTATTCCTGGATACCAAACCAGTAATCGCGCAGGTTTTGGGTTAGTCCCGGAATTTTCACCTCGCCTTATAGGGATTCTAACCCGGGACCCTCGGTACAATAGCCCAACTCTCTACCACTGCACCAATGTCGCCCACATTTCGAATTAAAAAGGACAGAACAAACTAATATGGGGAATACACCTGATTGGAACTGTCTTTTTTTGATGATTCTGAACGACCTCACTTGCCTTATTATAAGTCAATCTGCTGGACAAAAAGAGCAACCTACTCATCATCTATATTAAATCATTTATTTGCCCATGCCATACCATAAGGCTCTAAATAATCCAGAAGAATGTGTAGGTAGTTGGTTTGTCAGAATCAATTCCATTGAATACATATATGATAGCAGAAAGCTTCTGAGTTTGGAGCAAATGCTTTAAAAAATCGGCAATGTTGTGATGTTTGTAAACAAACCAGGCTGGTGCTTGGATGAAGGCGGTCTTTCGGGTTTCATTTGAAAAGTCCAGAAAATTCAATTGTTGCCCAAGGGATTGGTAGTTTTCTATACTAGTAGAGTTTAAGTAAAATTTCGTACATTATAAATCTACCTGCAGGATTCTTTTTGAACAAACAAATGTAAAGCCACATGAGAGTCAGTGGAAATTCTTTCTTTGTAAGAACAAAATTTGATGAAACTAAGGGACTGTGTGGTAAACTAAAATTCGTTGAACATGTTTTAAGAAGTAAGAATCTCTTTTGGACTAAATGTGGCCCTAAATGCACGACCCGTCGTCTTATAAATATCAGTAGTGAAAACTACGACGTGTCACGGTACAATAATTAATGCAAAATGTACAATGTTATTTGGATGAAAGATAAGGAAAAATATCTGTTTTATGATAGAAAAATTATCAAATTTTATAACTGTCTATATCATTTCTTTACTTTTTGGGGTGTTATAGAAGAATTCTTTCGTAGAACAACCCCTTTACGCAATGCAATTTCAGTGGGCGTTTGTCACGTGACTATTTGTTTACTCGCAAAACAAGATGGCTGCGAAACCGTGTTTGTGTGTATAGCCCCGGCCAAGACCGATGTTAAATACGAAGAGTTCCGGCCAAAACATGTATATACCGAGAACGATCGTAGTAATCCAACGTAGGCGTGAATTTCAAAATGGCATATTATGGGTGTTCTACCTTAAATAAACAATCAAATTGTCCACGTAGATCGAGACGCAATAACTACAAGGTCATGACGTTATTTTCAGATCACGATTTTACGAAAATGGCCATAAAGTCTGCTAGGTCTACGCCTGAAACGAAATGAAGATACAAAAAAAACATATAATATATAGTTGGAGATATACGACATAATGTACATAGCATGGAAATGTTAAGTTTGTAAGGCATGGCGTTTTTTCATTTCTGACAGCGAACTGAAGAACTGAACTAATCTGTATTTTAGTATTTGACATCCTCATTACGAAGAATAACATATAGGGGCGCAACTACTACATGTTGTTTCGGGGGTGGGGTCGGAGACGGGATGTTATCACCTGGTTTTAACATCATTTGCTGCGGAATTCCCCGAACAGAATTTGCTTAAATGGGTCTAATGTAAGCTTTATGTTTTGAAATATCAATTTTGCTACGTGCTTTCACATGGTAATTAAATTCAATCGACCGCGAGTCTCGATCGTTCAGGCGTTTTATTCAACTTCACAAACATCCGGGCTTATACATTATTTAACGAAATCGATTAAATTATGACAATTAAAACAGCTGTATATTCAGTATGAAAAGCTTGGATTGTTGTGATGCTTTATAAAGTATTTTGAGTTAAGGTCAATGCGTGTCGTCCATTCGATAGATAGCCCAGGTGGAAACGGGTGTAACAAGTCAAAAACGTGCCATTTGTTTGTGGAAGATGGCCAGGATAGTCTGATTGGTCGAGACTGCTTTGTTTACATTGTCTACCCGAGTAAATCAGTTCCAGCTAAGCTACAATACTTTTCGATATATATGTGAGGAGCGATCAATAACTCTGTAAAGGGGATTGTTTCGGTTCTTGACGTAAAGATATTAAGAGGGGAGGCCATTCAACAAGTACATGGCAACAACTTACAACTTAATCTTTGTAAAGGATATTGTTTTGGTTCTTGACGTAAAGATATTAAGAGGGGAGGCCATTCAACAAGTACATGGCAACAACTTACAACTTAATCTTTGTAAAGGAGATTGTTTTGGTTCTTGACGTAATGATATTAAGAGGGGAGGCCATTCAACAAGTACATGGCAACAACTTACAACTTAATCTTTGTAAAGGAGATTGTTTTGGTTCTTGACGTAAAGATATTAAGAGGGAAGGCCATTCAACAAGTACATGACAACAAATTACAACTTAATATTTGTAAAGGAGATTGTTTCGGTTCTTGACGTAATGATATAAAGAGGGGAGGCCATTCAACAAGTACATGACAACAACTCAATATTCTTCCTTTTTTCCCAATGTTATGGATAAATAAGCTAGACACAAGAAGTAATGTTAAGTAATACCTTCAACAATTTCCCCAAAACGCCTTCACCATCAATTGACACCGAGGGCTACGACCGTGATTTTTGCGGTGGGATCTTTTAGTTTAATCATATTCTTTTTTTAACTTATTCTACATCAATTACGGGACTTCCTTACAACAATAGATATGAATATATTGAACGAAGGTTCGAAAAGGCAAACATTAATTCCATTTGGATAATCATATAACCTTTTTATGTTTGGCCCTCCATACAGCCTATGGGTAATTTGAGTTATATGTTTCGACTTGTTTTATTTGAAATGTAAATGATACATAATGCTATGAATTGTGAATACATAATGTGAATTCACTGAAAATTGTTCGTGGGAGCTTTTAGAGGTGAGGCCTCGTTTGTTGTCAATTCGCAATACTCTTTATAAGCTCCTAACTGATTTTCAACATGGCGATGGGTCAACATGCCTTCTCTGATCTTATAGATTACAAATCGGGTTAACACATTACCAAACAATAACGACATTTGACTAGTTTATTGCTGGCGCCTCTGGAAGACATTGTGGGAAAAGGTGAAATTGCTTTTCCCACAATGTTTCATGCCCTATCAGAAGATCGTATTTCGATTTCATCACATTTTGAAATGTCGTCTGCAAACTCTTTCAATTTGAGCCAGTCGAAAATTTGGCGTTTGGTAAAGGGTTAATGGACCATAAAAGCAGTAAAAAAGCCTACAGAAAGTCGAATCCATTTCTGTATTCAAACGATATAGTTATCATTGTAGCAGATCACGTTAAGATAACGTTACCACTAAAGCTAAACAATTCCAGAGCATACAGTAATACACCGTTTACTAATTAACCCTTAACCAAAACGCAAAATTTTCGAATTTCCCAAATTGAAAGAGTTAGCAGACGACTTTTCAAAATGTAATGAAATTATCTTCTGAAAGGACAGACAACAATGTAGGAAAAGGAAAAATTGCTCGTTGTGAGCAATGTCTCCTTTTCCTACAATGTTTTCCAGAGTCGTCTGCAACAAAGTGTTCAAATGTCGTCATTGTTTGATAATGGGTTAACAAATGATTCCCTTTCCAGCAATTATTCTCCATTCGACACTTGTTTTGGGGGTTGTTGTTTCTTGTGAATCTCCAAAAAGTGTTGATGAATTGGATCTTCAGCAATATTCCTGCTATATCGCTGCGGTGAGTGTATCTATTGTATGCTCTTTGCATTTCCTAACCATAACTGAAGTTGTCTTTCCATGCCACTACTTGCTAACCCACATCAGCGGCTAGGGACGAAAACAAAAGTGTTGCTATGAGTTCAATGATAGTCAGGATGATTAATGGCTTAGTCAGGTCAGGAGATAATGTGTCTTAACTTATCGTCAGACTGGCTATCAACTGTCCTATTGTCTCTTTGGGAATATAGGTTGAATCATTGATTTAAATAAACGAGCTAACGATGCAGTTCAATTGCATTGGTCAGAAAGGGAGGGTTGGAGAGAGAGGGAAGGTCGGGTAAGAGAATTGTCAAGAGAAATGGAGGGTTTAGAAGAGCCGAGAGAGAAGGAGGGCGGGAGTGATGGAGAAGAAGATTGTGAGGTCAAAAGAGGGAGGGCGGAAATAAAGGCATAGGTGGATAGGTATGCAAAGGGAAAATGGGGCAAGGAGAGAGGGAGGGCAGGGAGAGAGGGAGCGGCAGGGAGAGAGGGAGGGGCAATGAAAGAGAGAGGGGCAGGGAAAGAGGGCGAGAGAGTAGGAGGGTGGGAGTGATGGAGGGGGAGAGGAGAAAAGAGGGAGAGTGGCAGATGTAGATAGAAAGGGAAATAGAGGGATGGGCGAGGAGAGAGGGAGTGGCGAGGAGAGAAGGAGAGGAGAAAAGAGAATGGGATGGCTGAGAGAAAGGGGTGAGAGTGATGGAGGAGAAGAGGGGGAGGGTGGACATAAAGGAAGACGTAGAGGGGTTGGGGAAGAAGAGGAGGGATGTAGAGAGATGAAAGGGCGCCAACAGAATGAGGATCGGTGGGGGGAATGGATGAGGAGATGGTTCAAAGAGGGAGGGGCCGGGAGAAGTGCACAACAATAGTTACCAACTCCACTTTCAGGCGCCCCTCGTGTCTCTGTAGACGCATACAAGAACTGTGGGTAGGTGGATCGCCTATCAAAATTGCAGGCTGTATCCCACGAAATGGCAACTGCATATATCCGGTCATTATCGCAACCTCCGCTGGTTAGGAACATTGAAAATCGTCGACTTGGCCAAGTGCCGCTGTTCGTTAAAAACCAAATAAAGGCACAACGCAAATTAGATGATGTTCAGGTAAATACTAGAGACGGGTAAATTACCATTAATCATGTATGCGTGTGTTTGGATCAAAATGTATCTCATCAGATGTGAACATAAGATAGTAAAGCATAGCTTTTGGTACATAGGTACAGGGTTTGTATAAACTTAAAACAATCCTGCCCAGCACTTCATTTCTTTGATCGTAACACGTGTATAAATGATACACAATGATGTTATCGACCAACCAACCAACCACATGTATGACCACTCTGTATTCGCAGAACTCCTCTATTACACAAAACACTTTGGCTATTTCTTAAAATAAGGTCTCGTACCTGTTACGGAGTACTTCCGGGTCGTAAAACCCGAAAGTAGTCCTATTTAGAAATTTTGAGTTTCGACTTCTGGTGCATAGTTTTGCTAGTAAGGGATGAGCTGGAAGAATACTGATGAGTTTCCTGTATAGATGATAGTCCTGGAATGCTCACAAAGTATGTTTTGATTTCATATTGCAGGACTATTTGTTTGGGTTGTATGAACACAAATGCCAGTACCTCGGCTAGATATAAAAGATTGTGCAATGATTTTCGGACGGTACTAGTACACTTTGCTCTGTAAAAAAATGAGACGATTGAGGTGTACATTTTATTGCAGTTTCTGAGAGTTTAATGGCCCAACTTGATATTTCTGTATATAAGTAAGCGTAAAAAACACTATTCTTCACTCAGCAGAGTCTTGAAAATGCCTGATGATTTAACATTGGAGTCAATGGGAATTCAAGATCTCAAAAGCAACAGGTTAATGAACATAACCTCGGAGGTAATGGGGAGCCATTTTGAAAGTAGTCAGGGAACCTGGCGACTGCCCGTTTGCAATCGTATCTACTCGGCAATCCCCGGCACAAAATAGGATCGAGAAAATATGGAACACAGATGTGTTGATATGATATCAATTATTAAATGTAATTAGTAAAAAGGAACCATTCAATTGTGATATTTAACCAATTTGTGTTTATTTACAAAATATTTAGTCCCTCTGTGTAATGTTGTAATCAAGTGTGTTATCCGGCGTAAAACAGCCTAATTTTCCCAGGATTTCGGTTGTACACATGTACTACATACGAGGCAATCGGAACTACTCGGGTATTTCCGTGAGCTGTGAAATACACCTCGGATATAAGTGTAGGGTTACAATTTTTCGGGTAAATCGGCATCCGGCAATTAAAACATTTTCTAAGCGTGCAAGTTAAGTAGTTCAATGTGTATGGAAGGGTTGGACATCCCTTTAAATAATCTTTTTATCAGTAACTCTTACCAAATGGCAAAATTGTGGTTGTGACATGTAAAGCTGTTTCCTCAATCAACTTTAACGACTTTTTAGATTTCACATTTAAGATCTATTTTTAAACACGAAAGTGAAGTGACGTCATTCCGCTGGGAACCAATATGGCGTCATCCCTATTATTTCAGAGTTGTTTTCATTTGATAAACCCGATGTGTTCAGATTGCATACGAGGTATATCTACCGGTTTATACCGGGGATTGCCGAGTAGATACGATTGCTCCCCTTTATAAAACCACGCGTAGGCCTACAGTACCACATGATGCTATTCTGGACAGATTTGTTATCGCCTTGTTTCAATGCGAAATAACTCGTAATCACTTATATTTTTCTTACAAAATTTTTGATATTGATGTTTAAGAACATCACATCTCCTCTAATGCCTAACACAATAAAAAACCCAAAAAGTGTATTGACACACACCTTTCTAAGAGCACAATATTTTCACTATACGTTACTCATCAGCAATATCTTGTGCTATCATAACATCATTACTATTTGAAATCAGTTTGTTGTAATATGCAAATGACTCTGTATAACATTGAAAATAAAAGTATTGTATTGTATAACAAGTATAAAGCAATATATTAAATAAAAAAGCGAGAATTGTCATACAAAGTCATTGGACATAGGATGTCCATGACTGATTTATGTCAATTTGTTTGCACGTGGTTTGTGAAAAAAACCCAGCTGTTTACCATGTGAGGTTAAACAGAGAATCACCGATCAAGTCCACATCACACATTGGAAACCGATATGACAAATAAAATAAGTGCTTTCAAACAAAAGTATTGATATAGACGCTTGGATTGAAGAAAACGTGATATAAACCATTTTTATTTAAACTCGCCATATCAAATTCATTTCAAGACACTGTTGGTTGTATGTGACTTAAAAAGGCAATGTGTCGATCTATAGAAAATGATAAAGATAGTTTAAACCACTCTTAAAAACGAATGTACACAATAAAGAAAAAGAAAAAAAGCTCTTTCAGACATTTGTTCCTTCACCAAGATTTGAATATATTATTTTTACATTTACTATCAGCAATATCCTAACTTAATAGAATATGTTAACACTCGAAGACTGTACATACCCATGCATAGAAAAAGTAATGTAGGAATCAGTTGCACTCGTCGGCCATGTTGAATTCAGGATTCTATCCCTTGTGAACCATGACGTCAAACTACTTCCGGCTGCGTTAAACACAACAAAAGCGACTTCCGCTTGGTTCTTATAAAACGAAAATCGGACCTGGTTGAAATAATATAAACGAAACCTATATCATTGTAACGTTCGCAAAACACTTTTGCGGTTTTGGGATTCTAATGCATTGTTATAGAAAAAAATGGAGGTATAAAAATATACAACATAACCGATCAGTGGACGACAGTTCTTTTGTCTTTAGAGGCTAATTTGTTCGTTGCATAACGTTACTATGACGTCTATGCGTCTACATCGAGTGCGGAATAAAATGGATTTCTGCTCAGCCTTCCTTGTTTATTCCAAATAACTTAAACAATAATAGTTTTAGTCACCCTTCATTGTATGGCATGCCGTTAGATATCACTTAGACTGGAAATCATATTGATGTTAAAACGAACAGTTCATCGAATCTTACATAAGGGTTTTTTAAACGTTGTAACAATCGTTGATATGAAAAACAAAAAACTTTAAGTTATAACATGACTTGCAACATTGTCACAAAATCCAGCGAACCGATGCATTTTATCTGATTGTTCGCAAAGGGGAACATTTACACTAAAACAAATAGGGCGAACGAATACCCGGTTATTTTCCTAGCCTGGGGGTAAACGCATGGGCCGGGACCCCAGGCAAGTGCTTTCCTTGGTTACAGACGCGTACTGTCAAAGTTACATTACCTGAGTGAACTCCGCCACGGTCCAGGAATCCAGGACAGGGTGTCTGTAGTTAGTCTGACACGCTGTAGAAGTCAGGTCAGCGCAGTTTGTGCGGTCTGTTGTCACTCCGGTAGCGTCCAAGAATGCGGTGTATACGTCCCCGCCAATCCCCTTTGGTGCGCGAAACACCAGCGTCCAGTCTGAAAAGCGTGGGGGAAACACAATTAATAAGGTACACTAGAAAAAGGTTTAAGTTGTAGATAGCTTCTGAAACAGGTCCCATACGGGTCCTCTTCGTAATCGCCGTACCAACATGTTTCCGTTTTGTAACCGCATTGAAGTGGTTTCTCAATACAATGTACATACACTCGCCTTCAAATTTTGAAAAATTGTCCGAATGGTATCGGGACACTTAGAAAAAAATTTAGCTAATGGTTTGGTATACAAATGACAAAAGTACCTTTGCTAACTTTAAATGATTTGTTTGCCATGTCATCGACCTGGGTTTGCAAGAGTAATGTGTTTTAAGATTGTATTTCGTAGACAATCGGTTTTCGAATAACAGGTGATCGACTGTTTGATAAAGCGCAACTAACAAAAAACGTTGTCCCATTTGACCGTATGTTGTTTTTGTTTTTGTGTTTACTTTTATCGGGAAAGCCTTAATTTGGGTTAGTCACATGATAATTTAGTACACCAATATTATCATAATCATAATTTTAATCTAAGAACAACAATCCAATACGGATCAGAGAGTCTCAGCCTAGAATTGATCTCGGGACCAGGTAAACAAGGTAAATTATAACATCATAGTTGTTGGTCTTATTTCCATAGAAATCGTTTTGCTTTTTACGTCAAAATTTCAAATTTGAATTCAGTCAAACACACATCTTTTGAATGAAGTAACAAGATATTAGTATTCATGAGCATGTTGTCTCAATCTATGTGTTTTTTAACCCTTATAATGCTGGGTGAAGGGCTTAGAAAAGATGTTTGTGTCGTCTGTTTTCCAAAACCTTAAATATCTGCTTATTTTTATGAGGACAGATACTCAGAGTAGCAAATAGGTTAGATCACAGGTTAGCCGCCAATTTACTTGGTAGCTGGCCTGGATCAAGCCTGTTTGCATCAGCATTAAGTCGATTCCAGTACCTTAAAGGGATTAATAGCGCGGTAATACGTTACGCATGGTCCTTTGGGGTAATTATTATTCATTTGATTGGAACTTACTTTTCTATGAAATGATTAAAAGTAGGGTTTCTAAGTATTAATTATTTATAAATGGTTAATGAGTGTGATAATGTTATTTGAAAGGTTTGCTAATCAAAACTATTCAAAGTTGTTTTGTCCAATGATTAACACAATTGAAAACTAATTAAAGCATACCTAGAGCTATAGAAATATCAAAGGCAAGTAGAGAAGAAGAGAAGGGAAAAGGAGGAAGGAGGAAGGAGGAAGGAGGAAGGAGGAAGGAGGAAGGAGGAAGGAGGAAGGAAGAAGGAGGAAGGAGGAGGAGGAGAAGGAGAAGAAGGAGGAGAAGGAAGAGGAGAAGGAGGAGAAGACGAAGGAGGAGGAGGAGGAGAAGAAGAAGGAGAATAAGAAGAACAAGAAGAACAACAAGAAGAAGAAGAACAAGAAGAAGAAGAAGGAGAAGAAGGAGAAGAAGAAGAGGAAGAAGAAGAAGGAGAAGAAGAAGAAGAACAAGAAGAAGAAGAAGAAGAAGAAGAAGAAGAAGAAGAAGAAGAAGAAGAAGAAGAAGAAGAAGAAGAAGAAGAAGAAGAAGAAGAAAGAAGAAAGAAGAAAGAAGAAGAAGGAGAAGAAGAAGAAGAAGAAGAAGAAGAAGAAGAAGAAGAAGAAGAAGAAGAAGAAAGAAGAAGAAGAAGAAGAAGAAGAAGAAGAAGAAGAAGAAGAAGAAGAAGAAGAAGAAGAAGAAGAACAGACTTAACGTGTACTGTTGCTTTGAACCCTTTGTATGATTCGAGACCAGTGTAAAGTACACACTTACCATCTTCAACATTGTACGAAACCCAACCTGCAGCGGTCTCCGTGTAGAATTGTAGAATACCGAGCTGGCAAATGTTTGTTGCATCATTGTAGCTCATGATTGTGCAACTATTCGTTATCCTGCACAATACTGAACACTCCATTACTGTCCTTGCCGTGTGGGTATTCAAAACATGCGCAGAATTCAACTTCTTGTCCGGTAAAACAAGCAATTTATCAATTCGTAGTTCATACCCCGATGCCAACAAGGAAACAGTCAAAAGAAAGATGAGTATGTATGTCGAGTAATTTAATCGTCTATGTGGATTTAAACTCATCTTTCATGAACCTTATTTACCGATCACTAGTAAGCACTGAAATGGAATTAAAATATTCATGAACAGTGATTTTCTGACTCTTTTCGGTCATAAATAAAAACTTGATGATCCAGACGTAGATATTCAAATCCACAATGCAATTGCAATTTAGATCATCCGAGTTAACGTATTGACCGTCTTTTTGATCCAGACGTAGATATTCAAATCTACAATGCAGTTATAGTTAAGATCATCCGAGTTAACGTAACGCTAGTCCTGATGATCCAGGCGTAGATATTCAAATCCACAATACAATTATAGCTTAGATCATCCGAGTTAACGTAACGACAGTCCGGATGATCCAGACGTATATATTCAAATCTACAATGCAATTGCAACTTAGGTCATCTGAGGTAACGTATTGACAGTCTTTTTGATCCAGACGCAGATATTCCAATCTACAAAACAATTATAGCTTAGATCATCCGAGTTAACGTAACGCTAGTCCGGATGATCCAGGCGTAGATATTCCAATCTAAAATACAATTATAGCCAAGGTCATCAGAGTTAACGTAAAGATAGTCTTGGTGATCCAGACGTAGATATTCCAATCTAAAATACAATTATAGCTTAGATCATCCGAGTTAACGTAACGCTAGTCCGGATGATCCAGGCGTAGATATTCCAATCTAAAATACAATTATAGCTAAGGTCATCAGAGTTAACATAAAGATAGTCTTGGTGATCCAGACGTAGATATTCCAATCTAAAATACAATTATAGCTTAGATCATCCGAGTTAACGTAACGCTAGTCCTGATGATCCAGGCGTAGATATTCCAATCTACAATACAATTATAGTTTAAATCATCCGAGTTAACGTAACGACAGTCCGGATGATCCAGATGTAGATATTCAAATCTACAATACAATTGCAGCTTAGACCATTCGAGTTAACGTATTGACAGTCCTGATAATCCAGGCGTAGATATTCAAATCCACAATGTTATTGCAATTTAGATCATCCGAGTTAAGAAATTGACAGTATTTTTGATCCAGGCGTAGATATTCCAATCTACAATACAATTGTAGCTTAGATCATCCGAGTTAACGTAACGCTAGTCATGATGATCCAGACGTAGATATTCCAATCTACAAAACAATATTATCATAGCATATACAGGGTTGCCATTCTGAATTGTAGTTGCAACATAGTCATGGATATTCCATTCTAGAATGCATTTGAAGTATAGTCATGAATATTCTTTTCTAAAATGTTATCACATTTTAGATCTTCCGAGTTTACCTAACGAAAGTCCGGATGATCAATGTGTAGATATTCCATTCTAAAATGTAATCACAGCATTGTCATGGATATTCTATTCTACAATTCAATTACATCCTATACATGGATATTCCATTCTACAATGTCATTCCATCATAAACATGGATATTCCATTCTACAATGCATTTACAGCTTAGATCATCCGAGTGAACGTGACGATTGATCTTTTGTCGTTAACCCTTTCCCAAACAATGACGACATTTGACAACTTTGTTGCAGACGAATTTAGAAAACATTGTGGGAAAAGGAGATATTGCTCGTTACGAGCAATTTGTCCTTTTTTCACAGTGTTTTCTGCCTTATAAGAATATTATTCTTCAATTTCATCATATTTTGAAATGTCGTCTGCAAACTCTTTCAATTTGGGGCAGTCGAAAATTTGTTGTTTGGGAAAGGGTTAAACAACTACTGAAGATCTCGTACGTTTAACCAAATAAACTAGAACATCATGCAATATTTACACACTTCATAACAAATCCCAACGTTAATTGAGGCCCTGAAAAGAGATATTCTTTTACGATTGATCACATTCAAGAAGTATGTTTAATAGTCTGATTCGATTCGTTTTGTTGCTCAAAAGTAGTTGAAATCAACATAAACAAATTTCCTCGTCAATATATTCAATCTTATAAATATGCAGTCATATGTATCCTCTTCCTACATATACCACCTTTGGGCTCATGTAGATTTTACTTTTAAAGAAACCATTGCGACATGAGAATGAATTGCTCCGAACAAACACTTTCTCCTTTTGTCATAGCTATTTTTTCTCTCGTTTAACGTAGAATACTTATAGCTAATGCTTCAAAACTTTCGCCTGGTTTTGCTTCTCATTTGGACTGGTTTCAAAGAAACACTGGTTAAACACTTAACCAAACGCCAAATTTTCGACTGTCCCAATTTGAAAGAGCTTGTAGACGACAATTAAAAATGTGATGAATTTGGAAGACAATCTTCTGATAGGATAGAAAACATTGTGGGAAAAGGAGACATTTCTCGTCACGAGCAATTTCTTCCTTTCCCACAATGTATTCCAGAGTCGTCTGCAACAAAGTATTAAATTGTCTTTATTATTTGGTAATGGATTAACCAAGAAATTTACCTCTTTATTAACAATATCCTCCTGAAATTACGGACTAATCATACACGTTCTAATCGTTAATTCGACTACATGAACGATACATGTTCCACGAGTGTCTCACTCCTAATGAATGGAACACTGATGCGTTTCCCAATTGGATACGGCATTTGTTAAGGACGCTTAAATAGCTTCGTTTGTTCCAGTTTACTGACTATCAAAAGGTTGGCTTGGCATCCTTACCAGTTTGCAAACCTCAAGGGGTATGCGCACGGACCAGGACCCCAGGCTATCAAGGCAGGCCTAGTAACGAGACATATGTAATAAGAGCAGGCCAAATATAATTCTACGATTAAAAACTCGGTACACTTTGCTGGGTAAATAAAAGCGGTACATTCCTAAAAGCACTTTCCCATAAATTGAGACCTTAATCCTTTTTTTTTAAATAAAATGTAGTTTATGAATAAAATAACATCACAGATCTATCAAGATACAAAACAAACGAGATAATTGATACACTTCACATCTCATTTCGGCTAAAACTATAATCGCAGCCTTTTGCAACCTTCAAATCACTGATTTGCAGCAGTGCCGTTTGATTTTGTCTTTTATTTTGAATTCGCGATTGTTTCTAATGTTAACGACCTAATAAAGGATAGACTGGCTCACAGACTGACCATACGGTAGACTGGGAACCGGTTTCTCATCTATCATATATATTGTTATGATGGCGACATTAGTATAGGAGAGCACTCTGGGTACAAACCGGTGTACACAGAGTGCTCTCCTGTACCCAGAGTGCTCTACCATCCCGGGGTGGTAGAGCACTCTGGGGACAGAAATCGTTGAAAAATGACTAAGTCCGTAGGTTCCTGGGCAAAAAGTTGGAAAATTGTTATAAAGTTATAAGTTCTTAGGTTAGAGCAAGAAATAAGAACGAATACCCTGAAAATTTCTAAGTCCGAAAATGGGTCAAAAATTTTCTAAGTTCGAATTTTTGAAAATGGGTCAAAAAATTTCTAAGTTCAAATTTTGAGTAAAAATGACTAAGTCCGAAAATGGATCGAACATTTTCTAAGTTCGAATTCTGAGTAAAAATAACTAAGTCCAACTACTGAGATTGATGGAAGTAAACATAAGAGAACTGTGGTATATGACCATGGTACTCTCTAACCCTTAAAGTAAACGACTTGACAAATATGAGAAGTTCTTTCGAGAGAACTGGTTGGCCCTGAAAAGGGCCGTTTGGTGTGTTCCCTATGGAACAAAGCTGTGATCGGATGTTAGTTCTTTTTCTTCGGTATGCGTGGTATCTTGAAGTTGTTAATGTTTTTTTCGTGTTTTCCATGACCGGTGGCAACGGATATTTGGTGTTTGTCAACTGTTTTCTGCTTTTTGGGTGATTCTGCTGGAACTGTGGGTTTTCGCTTTCTCGATGTTGATTGTTGTGAGGAGGTTGTCTGCGTCTGTTTTACAGCATTTGCTAATGCATTTACTAGTTTATGCAGACTTGTTTTGTCCAAATCAATTTCAATCGGTAACTTTACTGGTGTCGATGTAACTTCCATTTCCAGATAAGTTGACTTCTGGAGCTTGTCAATGGTATGGTTGAGTTGTTGAATACTTGTATCCAGACATTGCAGCTTTGTAAGGTGAAAGTTAAATGTCTGTAATTCGCTCAGGATGCTGTTCATCACACTGTCTTGCTGCGACTTCAGATGTCGAACTTCATTCAAAATGGTGTGAAGTAACGTATTGTCCCCCGTTGGCAGCATAGTTGTTTGTGTTGAATTATCAGGCTGTTAATGGTATTGCTGTGTCTGGTAACTCTCAGGTCCAAGGGTATTTGACATCATATCAGATGGTATCTGATTGTCATGAGAGTTGAACGCCTCAGCAAGTAATTCGTCAAAGTTGATTTCCATTGTTGTTCCGTTCAGCTACAAAGTTGAAATGATAACGCTTACATGAAATGACGTCGTTTTTATACCGCCAAAGAGGATTGAAATAATATCCAATGAAATTAGAGGAAAAACGTCAAATGAAATTAATGAAATACTGAAGTAACGTCCAATAGAAGTGTACGTTAGTTTTAAAAACGTGATTGGTTAAATATTTAAGTATCAGAATGCGCAGTATAAAAAAGCTTGCGAATTTGAAAACAGTTACAACTTCATAGCAATATGGAACCATTTAGACGACAAGTTGTTGACTTAATCAACCAAGTCAAGTTGGTCTCTGACCAACCTGAACATCTTAAGAGACAAATGATACCGCCACCACCACCACCACCGCCACCGTCACAGACACCGCTTTTTCCCCAAAGCGAGGAATGTTGGGACGACGACGATGAGCCGCCGTTCTACCTACAAGCCGGGCTGGACGCACAGCAGCTAAGGCGACTTGATCGCCGAAGTGCGAGCAAGTGTCCGGCTTGCGGGAAGATTGGAGGCTGTTATCATTGAACAGTCTCCACCCAAACGGCCCTTTTTAGGGCCAACCATATCCTACGAAAAGATTTTCTTTTCAAATTGTCAAATTGTATTACCATATGAGCATCTTATGATGACAAAGAAATGTACCCCTTATAAAATATGCACATGCTTGAAGTGACCCTACATATTTTAACCCCAAGCCTCTGAAAAGTTTTTTTATTTGTTTAAAATATAACATCATATTTTGTGATGATAAAAACTGTTTTAGCATAAAAACTGAAGATAACTTTTTCAGAATTCACGCATACCGTAATGTTTAAGTATCATCATTCTGATTGGTTGATTTCTTAAATATTTAAGAAGTATCTTAAATATTTAAGAAGTAGGTCAGTAGGTCAGTAGGTCAGTAGGTCAACGAAAATGTTAAAGTTATCTGCTAGGTCAGTAGGTTAGTAGGTCAACACAACTGTATAAAAAGGTATGATTTGATTGTTTTAAATCATATTTCTGAAAATGAAGTCTTTTGTGAAATTTCTTCGCCGACTGTTTTGCAAGTCAAAGCAAAGATCCAACGATGACAGGATCCGAGAGGAGGAGTTGATGGAGGAAAAGGTGAAAAACCACCGGCGGAAAGCACTTTGTGCTTTCTTTGAAAGGCGAGGGTATGAGTATTATACTCGTACACCCATCGTTAAGATGGGTAACATATACCCGGACCTTTCGGAGTTTATGCCTACAACTGAAAATGTTGCTTGGAAGGCTAAACTCCAACAACTATATCCTGGTCTAACCTATTTCTAAAACAATAGGGGAAACCACGGAAGCCCTTTTAAGGGCTACACAATGTTCTCGAAAGATTCTTCTTGAAATTGTCAAACTTTATAAACAAAAAAATAATAAAAAACAATTGAATTGGTTTACATAATTTTATTTCTTTCTTAAACCTATGATAACAGTTAAACATATAATAACAGTTAAACATATAATAACAGTTAAACATATAACAAAATTTTTAAAACATTTCTTGGAACAATATTAACTTGAGAGTTCATTACACTATGATAAATATTTACAATTCTAACTTTTTCTTTTTCTTTGGATTACCAGAACATACACGTCCTTTTCGCTTTTGAGGTTTTGCACTTTCTTTCTTAACAATTAAAGAACACACTTCACCTTTCTTATGCTTTTTTGATTTACAGAAAAAACAGTTTATGTTTGAATTCGATTGTTCTTTCAATTCCTTTTTCGGTTCCTCTTTCGGTTCCTCTTTTGGGTGTTCCTCAAATTTGATTTTGTTGTCCTTGTCGACTATTTCCATTTTTTCACTCGAATCCAAAGTTTGTATAGACTGATTGTTGTCTGTTTTGATTTCCTTCGTAGTTTGAGTTGATAGAGTTGTTGCAGATATCCTTTCCGTTGGAATGATGCGTACACTTTTTCTTGTTTTCAAACAATATCTGCTATACTCGTTACAATACGATGTAAATGTTCCAACGAAATCCATGTCTCTATGTTGTGAAAGTTCGTTTTGTGTTGAAAACAAAACTTGATGTGTAACCGGGTTTACGTACACATACGTATAGATTCCAACGCGTTTTGTCTTTTCAGGACAATTACTAGACCAATGGCCTTCGTCGTGACACACGAAGCAAAACTTAGGTCTGCTTTGATGCGGTCTGTAAAGTTCATCAATACCGAGTATGTCGAATTGTCGATATTTGAAAATCTGGTAGATATCCTGGTTGTCCTGGTTGTAAGATGAAAACGCCCCAACATAAACTCCCACATGTTTAATCTCGTAGTCGGTAGGAATGTTGGTAATTTCATACTCGTGCGTATATGAATTAACATATACATAGCATATTTTTGCAGGTTGATAGTTGTTTACAACCTCTGCCATTTTGACAACTTTAATATCACGTCTGTTCTGTAAGAAGAATGAAATGTAAATGTTACATTGTTCCATGTTTGACTTCTATTTATACGATCCGGTTGTTTTTGAATCATGAGCGAGTTTATAAAATGTCCTGATGATATCATCTTCAAACCAATGTTAAACTAGATTTCAAAGTATCAAGATGGTATTTAAAGAGAGTAATTCACCTGCAAAGAAAAAATGGAAACGAATTAAAGTTACGGAAGAAAGTGAATCGGAGAATTATAGTGATGATGACGTTTTTTCGCCTAAAAAGAAACCCGTGAAGATGATACAAGACAGTGCTTCAGAAAATGAGTGCACCGATGAAAAATCTGAAATGATGGACATGAAAAAAATGTACGAGCTGAAATCTATGACAAACAAACAGTCCCGCAAATTTAGAACGGAATCACATTTATTACATGCAAGTTTCAGAAACTTTGAGGAACTACCTCCACACCAACTTGAACCATTATTTGATGATGTTACCAAACAAATCAATTCGATGTTACACACCGAACCATCGGATAAAATCAGAATGACGATTAACCACCCAGCTTTGGATATGGGGATTCATATTCCTTTTACGGACGCCGCTCAACTGACTGGAAATATTATTTTGAATGAAATTGAAAAAGTGTTACAATCCAATGCAGATTTTCGGATGAATGATGGAAACATGACATTTGATGTTACGCATACCCACCCACCACAAGGATGTGGTAGGATGTCAAAATCAACAATAGATTCTGCTGTGTTTGCAAAGAAGAAAATATCGTTAGTTCAAATTAACAATACCAAAGACAGTATGTGTTTCGCAAGAGCTGTTGTTGTTGGAATGTGTCATGTCAATCGTGAACCTACCGAGGAGTGGAAAAAAAGATGGCAACTTATTCGAAGATCCGAACGAAATCTTCAGAAAACCGAAGCTGAGAACTTGCTTGAGGAAACAGGAATTTCACCATCAACTCCTTGTGGTCAGGATGAATATAACATTATTCAAACTTATTTGTATGCAAAAGATTATGTTATTAAGGTACATCAACAACACTCATCAGTAGAAATGGTATATTTGCATCCTGGTGTAGAAAACATTAAAACCAAGGTTATACATTTGTATTTTCACCAAAACCATTATGACTACATCACAAATATCAGAGGATTTTTAGGATGTAATCATTATTGTGAATTCTGTGACGTTGCTTACCAAAACAGAGAAAGTCATCTGTGTCCAAATAAATGTAAGGGGTGTTTTGGAAATGTTAAATGTATGTCAAGTGGTAATTCATATGAATGCAACCAATGTCATAGAATATATTTTGATAGAAGTTGTTTTGATAACCATAAGAGTGTTTATGGAAAACAACAAAAATCTATTTGTCAATTGGTAAAAAATTGTAGGATATGTGGAAAAGAGTTTCAATCTAGAAAAGGAAAGCACATTTGTGCAGGAAAGAAAAATTGTCGCTTTTGCAAACAGATAACAACTCTTGACCATCGTTGTCATATTCAACCTTACGAAAGTAAGACAGAACAATACGTTAATGGTGAAGAAAAGATCAAAAAGCCATTGTTCATATTTTTTGACTTTGAATGTAAACAAGATAATGGTGTCCATATTCCAAATTATTGTATTGCTCATAGAGCTTGTGACATATGTATTGATAAACCACTTAATTTTCATTGTGCAACATGCAGTGAGTTTGGTGAAGGTAGAGAAGTTATATTTCAAGGAAATAACACTTTAAATGAATTTTGTACCTGGCTTTTCGCTGATTGTCACAAAAGTATGACAGCAATTGCACACAATTTCAAAGCTTAAAAATATTTTTCAACAACTAACAAAACTACCAAAATTAATCATGAATGGAAACAATATTACGAAATTGGAACTAAATGGTGTTTGTTTGATTGATTCATACAATTTCATGAGTTTTGGTTTAGCCAAGTTTCCTGTTACATTTGGACTTGATGAATTACGAAAGGGTTTTTTTCCGCATTTAGCAAATACGGATGATTTTCAGGATTATATTGGTCCATTTTTGGATAGTTCATATTACATACCAAATTCTATGTCTCCTGAAGCAAGATCAAACTTTATGCAATGGTATAACGAGCAGGTTACAAATGGTAAAATCTTTGATTTCAAAAAGGAGATGGAAGAATACTGTCGTTCAGATGTAGACATTTTGAGAAGGGGTTGTGGTCAATTCAGAAAGGTTTTCATTTAACATGGAGGAATCGATCCTTTCTTGAAGCTATAACAATTGCAGATGCCTGCAATAAAGTATGGCGTAGTTCTTATTTGCCAGAAGGTCAAATTGCAATTATTTCCAGCAAAGATTCCTCCAAACGTCGTTTTTCTATCAAAGGAATACGCTGGATTCAAAGTGTTGCAAATGAAAATAATATTTTTATTCAGCATGCGAAAAACGGGGGTGAATATGAAATTGGACCTTATAGTGTAGATGGGTTTCATAAAGAATCCAACACTGTGTATGAGTTTCATGGGGATCTGTACCACGGATGTCCAGTTTGCTATCCAAATCGGTTACAAACAAATCCATTTAATGGGGAAACCATGCAATCTCTGTTTGAAAAAACAATGAATAGAATAGCTTACATTAAACAAAAAGGTTACAATGTTCATGTCATGTGGGAACATGAGTTTGATGCAAATCTCAAAGACAAAGAATACAAAAAATACATTGAATCAATATTTCCATATTGTGATCCAATAGATCCAAGGGAATGATTATATGGTGGGAGATGTAATGCCATAAAATTATCTCATGATATTGACTCTAAAGATGAAAAAGAAATCAAATACATTGATATCTGTTCACTTTACCCATTTGTGTGTAAATACAAATCATACCCTGTAGGTTATCCCTCGATTTTGACAACCGAAAATATTGACATTGACAATATTCGTCAATATGAAGGTCTCATTAAATGCAAAGTTTTGCCCCCAGCTAATTTGTTGCACCCTGTTTTGCCATTACATTGCAACAACAAAATGATGTTTCCATTGTGTAGAAAATATGCAGAAGATAGTTTATCTGTTTGTACTCATGAACAAGATGATAGAGCCTTGGTAGGAACTTGGGTGACTCTTGAACTTTTTAAAGCTCTGGATAATGGTTATTGTTTGCTTCATGTCTATGAAATATGGCATTTTGATTCTTTATCGGATCAATTTTTCAAAGGTTATGTTGACAACTTTCTGAAAATCAAGCAAGAGGCTAGTGGTTATCCTGGTTGGTGTCAGTCAGAATCAGACAAAGAAAAATTCATTCTTGACTACAAAAATGCAGAAGGTGTTGAACTTGATGCAAACTTGGTTAAAAAAAATCCTGGTGAACGGTCTTTTGCCAAAATTATGCTTAATTGTTTGTGGGGGGAAACTGGCTCAACGTGAACTCATGACACAAACTGAATACATTAAAGATCCTGCAAAATACTTTGATTTGATCAACAATCCACAGGTTTTTATCAAGCATGTTGAAATATTTGACAATGAATGCCCATTTGTTTTAGTGAGTTATGAAAATAAGTAAGATCATGTGCAAACTCACAGTACAGCAAATGTTATAGTTGGTTCATACGTAACAGCGTATGCAAGACTTGAGTTATACAGTATTTTAGAAAAATTAAATGATAGGGTTTTGTACTTTGATACTGATAGTTGTATGTACATTCATGATCCAACGCTATGGAATCCACCCATTGTCAATAGTCGATTAGGAAAATTGACTGATGAAGAGCCAGACAATGCAATTACAAAGTTGAGAGGGCTTGGACCAAAAAAATATGCCTACCAATTGCAAACAAAAGATGGGTCTATTGAAAGCAAATGTAAAGTAAAGGGTATAACATTATATTACAAAACTAGTCAAATTGTTAATTTTGATACTTTTACAAAATGCATGATGGATCGTACAAATGAAATCAAGGTTACATATGACTGTAGAATAAGAAGATATAAAGATAGAACTGTCAAAAGTGAAGTTCAGACAAAAACATTTAGATCTGTATATACAAAAAGAGTCATTGTCAATAAAGTTGAAACTGTTCCTTATGGTCATCAGAGCTTAAGACGAAAACATATAAAAGCAAAGCGTAAAATAAAAAAAGCATTAAACACTCATTAAAGATGGAAGGAACAGACACGCTTCCATTACCACTTGAATTACGTGAACAGATTAACAAAGAATTCGTTAATCTGCATGTTTAAAAAGATAAGATAAAGAAAGAGCTTCAATACGGCTGTATTGCATTTTGGATACGACGCTTCCACAATGAATGTAAAAAAGGAGAATCGTCTTTGAAGATGTATAATATTCAATACTACATCAATTTATTGATAAAAGATATGCGGTTCAATAATAGTGCAGCATTTGGACTTATTACACAACTTTACATTGAACCGGGATTGCAAAGACGAGATACATCTAGATGGGTCTTTCAAACCTACTTGGAAAATGAAACTATAACAGAACAATTTCTCAACACGCTTTCACAAAAAGCCGAGTTATTTAACTTTTATGTGCGATATGCGGCAAATCCTGTGGAAAGTGACGATTCGTTACACCCATGCATAGCTGTGAAAGGATATATCATTTTTGATCGAGATGTTTCAGAAAAAGAAGTGTGTTCACATTTGTTTACAAAGAACTTGTACAAGATGGAGAGACAAGTCCGATTCTACTTTTTCGATCATCAGTATCCACGGATAAAATTTACTAAATGTTGCATTTGTTGTCATTTTACATTTATCCTTTGAAGAGACAAGTTAATCCAAGAAAATGGATATCCAATCCCTTTTGTTTCAACACCCCTGTAACATTTAAGTAAGCGGACCTAGTGGATGTGGGAAAACAGAATTTGTCAGTATACTTATTGACTATCGTGAAGATTTATTCAATATTGTACCAGAAAAAGCTGTATGGTGTTACAAAGAATGGCAACCTGCTTACAATTTAATGAAAGAATCATTTAACTTCATAAAATTTATCGATGGTATTCCCAAGGATGAAAATGAAATTGTTAGCGATCCCAGCATTTCACATTTAATTGTATTTGATGATATGCTCGGGGACAAGGATGAAGAAAGAATCAAGTTATGGTTTACAAGAAAAGGACATCATCGTAATGCAAGTGTTATTTACATAACTCAGAACATGTTTCAGCAATCAAAGTCAAGTCGAACTATAAGTTTAAATGCACGATACATGATTGTGTTTAGAAATGAAAGAGATAACAATCAAATTAAAACACTTGCAAATCAAATGCAAGCCTCACATTAGATTCCCGCTTATAATGATGCAACGTCTAAAGACCATGGATATCTTGTCATTGACTTTCATGCTAGAACAAAACGAGAATTACGACTTCGTACAGATATTTTTCATCGGTGGTATTCGCAAAATGATGATCAAGGACCTATTATTTATTCACCAGTATAAAACTGTATGCAGATGAAAATCAATTGTCACTTTTTATGATACGGTCTAAGGAGATACACAATCCGAGATGGCGTTACCAAATACATCATCATCGATTTTACATGCATTGCAAAATTTAAGTCAGGAAACAAATAAACATGCAAGAGAAGCGTTGTTAAAATTAGGGTTTAAAGAAATGCTGAAATGGTTTACATTACAGATGGTAAAATCAAATTACCGAAACAAACCGCTAGTTACATGTTAAAACATAAAGACGACGTAAAAAAAATATCGGATCCCATGATAAATGACGATGAAAAACGTAAAATTATTCTAAAACCTGGTGGTGGCGGGTTTTTAGGAGGTGTTATTACAAGAAGTTTAATACGTTGGAATGGTGAAAAAACTGCAAGAACTTTTTCAAAACAACCCAGACAATAAAAAAAGAAAAATACCCCGAAAAGAAAGACAAGTACCCCGAAAAGAAAGACAAGTACCCCTAAAAGAAAGAAAAATACCCCTAAAAGAAAGAAAAATACCCCGAAAAGAAAACAAACAATCAAAGTTGATGAAACTTTTATTACACAAAGAAGAAGATCTGCATCCAAAACACCCATAAAATCTCCTATGAATTCTAAAAAACAAGCAATGGTACATAGACTACACAATATTGGATCTAAATATATTCGATATATGGCTCCTCGTAAATTGCATTTTCAAGACATTCCGTCAACGTCGTTATCGCCAAGATCTCAGGATGAATATAATGTTGGTAAAAGAGAATTGAACCAGCTTAGACAGGATGCCAAACAATATGTTAAGTCAAAAGAAAAACCAAAGAGTCCAGAGTATACTGCAGTTTGTTAATCTCCAAGAAGTGTACAGGCCAATTTTGCCCGTTTTTTGCCATTGAATAATCCGAACTTATCGGAACCTGCACGAATTGCACTTACTGCATTGCAATCACAAGTTTTATAAAACATTTTAAAAAAAACATTTTATAAAACATTTTATAAAAGAAGGATGTCTTTACATTAAGAATATCAGTTTGTTTTAGACAGTTAAAGAGTCAACATGGTAAAGAAAACGCCACTTATTAAAAAACACGGTCCAATGGTTATGGCTATGCTACAATCTACCCCAAAAATAAGAAAAAAACTTATAAAGGAAGCAAAATCTCCAGTCATAAAATGTGTAGCAGAATGTTGTCACAATGTTTTAAAAGGACATGTTCCTTTGACAGAAGCTCAAAAGAAGAAATTGCATTCAAAGCGACAACATCTTAGAAGTTTAGCATCAAAATCAGTTTCTATTCAAAAGAAGAAACGTATTTTAAATCAAAAAGGAGGATTTCTACCACTTCTTTTAGGCCTATTATTGCCTTTATTAACAAAAGTTGTAGTCGGAGGTATTGGTGGTGCAATCAAATATTTGTAAAAAATGTCTGTCAGAAAAATGGCTGTTGTTCCTGTACAATTATTAGAAGAGATTAAAAGAATAAAAGCGGAACAAATGCATAACCCACGTTTGCCACCAAATCCCCAAGTTACAGATGTTGCACAACAACAAAGCAAAATGAATACTATTTTGGAAAACTCTGCATTATCGGAAACGGAAAAGGCTTAAAGGTATGGTGAAACTTTGTTTAAGTTACAAAACGCGCTCGGAAAAGTTAAAGTGCCTGCAAATATTATACCATCAGATAGTACCCATAAGCAAAACGTAGTATCTGATACAATGCAAGATCGTATTTTGCAAAGTGTACCCAAAACAATGCAAAGAAAAGCAGGATTGCTTTTAAATATGTTGAAAGATAACGACAATTTATCTTGGAATAATCAAGGAGTTGCAACATATAAAGGAACACAAATTCCTGGATCTAATATAATAGATCTTATAAATGATACATTGCGTCAAAGAAAAGGTGTTGAACCGAAAGGCTGGGAAACATTTTCAAAGGCTTTAAATGAAACAAATGTTCCACAAGAAGTTGTCGGAAATGTTGTTAGATGGAAATGGATGCACAAACACGATCACACAAATAGTGATAGTGATAACGAAATAACTTTTAGGACCCCGAAAATGAGTACCCCAAAAATGAGTACACCAAAAACATCTAAACGACTTAAATCTTTAAGTAAAGTCCACAAAGCATCGCCGTACTCAAACCCCGTTGAAAAAGAACGTTTAAAAGATTATTATACCCAAGAATTAATGACCCCTCCATCGACTGTTAAAAAATCAACTATAAAGAAACAAAACGTTGGGGCAAACCGTCAAAGATGGGAGGCTTGGTAAAAGGACAACGTCGTAAATTAAATTCTTTATTGAACAAGTTGTACTATGACCCAAAAAGTAAAACAGCATTTTCTAGCCCAAGATATTTGTATCAAAAAGTAAAAGCAACTTTAAAAAAGATAAAGTATAAAGACGTTAAAGAATGGTTGGAAGGTGAAACAACCTACACGTTACATAACCTATTCGTAGAAAATTTAAAAGACGAAAGACTGTTGTTGGAGGTATTGATTATCAATGGCAAGCAGATTTAGCCGATATGCAGGAAATGTCGAAACAAAATAATAATAACAGATATCTACTTTGTGTCATTGATGTATTTTCAAAATATGCTTGGGTTGTACCTATTCAAAATAAAACGGGTAATACTTTAATTATTGCATTTCAGTCAATTTTGAAAAAGTCAAAACGAAAACCTTTGTCTTTACAAACTGATAAAGGATCAGAATTTAAGAACAGAGAATTTCAACATTTTTTGAAAAAGAATCAAATTCATTTTTTTACAACTGATAATCCAGAAACGAAAGCAAGCATTGTCGAACGATTTCAAAGAACTTTGAAAACTCGCATGTGGAAATATTTTACTCATAACAAAACACGACGTTATGTCGATGTACTTAAGCAGTTAGTTAATAATTACAACACAACTTTTCACAGAAGTATTCAAACTTCTCCAGACTCAGTAAAACCATGCATTGAAGCTAAGATTTCTGAGATATTGTATTCTCCAAAGAAAAAAGAGATAAAGAAAAAAGATTTAAAACCAAAGTTTAGAGTAAAAGATAAAGTACGGATTAATAAAACAAAACATACGTTTGATAAAGGTTATTTACCAAACTGGACACAAGAAATATTTGAAATAACCCATGTAAATAAAACATTACCAATAACTTACAAGTTAAAGGATTTAAATAATGAACAGATTATGGGGACATTTTATGGTCAGGATTTACAACTTATAAAAGATAATGAAATCTATGAAATTGAATCAGTGCTTGATAAACGTACAAGACGTGAAGGAAAGCGTTTTGTTAAAGAAATAAAAGTAAATTGGAAAGGTTATCCTAAAAAATTTCAAAGTTGGATTCCAGAATCATATGTTGTTTGAAGCTTTTGACGAATTCTTTACAGAAAAGATATATAAAAACAGACTACATCTACCATGCATTCTCAGTGTTATATTGAGTCTGGTACCGAAAGTATTAAAAGTGGCAAAGTAACCCAATATACATGTTGCGGAAATCGTGTTCCTAAAAATCAGTTTACTTTTGTTTCACAAATTATTGTAATTTATGCATTCATTGCAACATCAATAGTACATTCAAGTATTCAAAGTGACAATCGCGAATTGTGGTTAATTTTACTAAGCAGTTCATTAGGTTATATTTTACCATCCCCAGGACTTAAGTTTAATAAACAAAACAAACAGTTTGATTTTCCAGATGGCAAACATGAGTTCGTTTTATCTAACTCTTCCAAGTGACAGTTCTTTAGACATGTATCCTGACAACACACAATGTTGTTACAAATTTAAGTTACCAAAAACAATTCATCTTGAAAAAGAAAGGTGGGAAGTTGGATTGGCTCAGTTAATAACTCCTTCACAATTTTTGAATATATCGGAAGTCGAAGCAGATTTTCACATTATTACAGCCAATGTAGATTTATATAAGTTAATAGAAAAAAGTGATAAGAAAAAAGATCGGTCAATGTATGTAATTGAGAAAAACAAAACATCAGGCAAACCAAGTAAATGGGGTATACGTTTTAAGTTTCAACCAGGATCTTACAATAGTCCTGCACACGTGTTAGGTGTAATGAATGAGGTGTTACAAAACTGTATAGGAGATGAACCTGCTTCAAGAAACATAACATTTCAAATTGGTTATGCTGAGGAATTTAAGCGACCTAAGTTTGGTTTCAATAATATAGGTCGTACAGGAGTAAAGTTTCACCCTTTTCTGTTTTTAAAATTGGGTGGTGATCCAGAATTTATGGGGGAAACATTATTTCCAGGACATAACGTTATGCAAATGTTTAAATACAGTCCAAATTTAGATGCAGGCTATAACCATTTATACATTTATTCAGATATTGCAGAATATAATGTTATTGGGGACACCCTAGCACCAGTACTTCGTGTAACCCCTTTTAAAACA